>ML685793.1:20454912-20693177 GCA_007922175.1 Pelusios castaneus | reverse complement strand
GTGTGTGTGTGTGTGTGTGTGTGTGTGTGTGTGTGTGTGTGTGTGTGAGAGAGAGAGAGAGAGAGAGAGTCTCTTGATTGGCATTGACATGTCTCAAATTGGATACCCAGAATTAGTGGCACTCTTGAAAATGTAGGCCTATTTTTTGGTATGGAAAAGAATCCTGAAGTCCTTTCTCAAGCCAAACTCTCACGGAAGTCAGTTGGAATTTTCCTTGAGTAAGGACTTCAGGATTTGTCCCACATTCCCAGTTAGCCCATCAGTATAGTGGGGATGAGAATACTTGTTTCCTTGTAACAGTATAATGATGGTGCGGGTTAAATGGTTAATATTGTGGCAGCAGCTCAGAAATGTTGAGTATGATGGATCTGATCCAATGTAGTTCAGTTGGCTTTGGATCAGGCCCTACATCTAAAAAGGCCACAATCCAGCAAACTACTTATGTACATGCTTAATTTATGTCCACATGAAGTCAATGGGACTATTCATCTGGTTATATGGTTCATATTCATATGGTTCATATTCATATTCTATCAGGGCTTAAATGCTTATTAATTTGGGGAACCTCTTAAGTTACTTTTCCTCACATTTATTAATCCCTAAAAGTCAGACATTTATTTTGTAATTAGCCCCTTCTTTAAATGCACAGCTTTTTCAAAACATCCATTCGTAAATCTGTGTGTGTGTGATTTATACTCATAACTAAATAGATATTTTTAAAATAATCAAATCATGTTAGCACCAAGAAAAATAAGACCAAATAAAGAAAAGGCTATGATTTTAACTGAAATAAATCATTCAATTAAATTTTTTTCCGATTGCATGCATTTTAAATAATTACGTCTTAATAGAACGATATGCCATACCACCTCAAAATCTAACTTTATCTATCCTCAGACCCAATTCTGTTCTCATTAAATTGTTTTAACTGGGAATAGGATTCAGTCACAATCTCAGAGGGGCCTACACATTTCTTTTTCACTTCCAGATACAATAGCTGCACCCTCAGTGTAGCAACAGTGACATCCAGTGACTATTCAGATTAGTTTTAGGTCTGAATTGCATTTGCAATAAGTGCTCCAGGAGGTGAACTGAAAGTAAAGCTTATTTTCTGGGAAGTCTAGTGAGGCACTACTGCACCACAATACAATCCACAATGAAAAGCTGAATTCTGCTTATTTAATTCTATCATATTTCATATGATTAGTGCTTATTCTGTGCCAGAATTAGACATAGTTGATGAAGTAATGTAGCCATCTTAAATACTAAACACGTAATTTAAAAAGAGTTATTTTGTGAAATGATGCCATCTTTTTAATGGAGTTATCCTGTACTCTATTTCTTCTATTTAAAGGTAGAATTCAAATGAATACTAACTATACTAATACACATTTTTTTTCTACAAAGAGCCATCGATAAACAAAAACATGTTTGACTGTGGGTTCTGATAACTGTATAAAGATTAATAAATGAGTAGGAGACAATTTAGTAAGATTTAACTTAGAGATGTACAGGGTAAGAAGTAAACAATTATACTGCATAATGATTTCATTGAAATAAATGGGAAGCTTTTTCCCTCTAATTCAATGAGTACAGCATCTGTCCCTAAAAGATTGCTAGCTTCCGGTAAATGCCCCCACCTGCTATTTTCTGCAATTAATTGTGTGGTTATTTGTTTTTATCCAAATGTCTTTAGTCCAAAGTTTGGGCCTGAAATGTCATACCACTCTTTCATAAAATTTCCAGTATTTTCTAATTATGTTAGGAATGCTGCACAAAGACCTTGCCTTCCCATGTTTTGATTGAGAAGGAGGAGGATGATAGTAGTAGTAATTCCTAGATTTCTCTGAGGCAGATCTGAAAGCAGTTTACAAAATTGTGTAAGAAATATTTCCACCATTATGCCATTAGGGAATCTGAAACACAAAAATGGGTAAGCTCACTCAATGAGCCAATCCCAGAGCTAGTTCAGAGTTAGTAGGACTGAACTGTAAAAGGAGCTAGCAGAGGGAAGCTTGTTTAAGGCTGCAGCTGTCTTGAATTAGCCCACACCTAGCAGAAATCTGAAAGTAGGAGAAGTCTGCCAGACTTACAGCACACAAGCCCTAGGAGGGCAGAACTCTGGAATACAAGTAGAGTAAAAGTACCTGAAATATTATACGGGCCCAGAAGAAGGCTGTGGGATTCCTGAATATAAGAAAGGAGACCTGTCTAATTTAGGATTGAGGCTCCCAGAACTGGGGTGTTGAGGTGTTAAAGAGTTTTTTGTTCTGCACTAGTCAATATAAATCCCACAAATGGAGAATCTTGGAGTAAGTAGTCTGGGTCTGGGATTAAAATCATCGCAAGAAAGAGAGGGAAGGGCTGGGAGGCCACAACAAGCCCTGCTTCAGGTTAACACCTGCCACAACAATTTAATTCTGAGTTGACTCAGTGAAACAGTTTGGGCCAGTTCAACAAAACAAAGTATTCTGATCCAGGTGAAACTGACCTGACACAAAATATTTCAATTTCCCAATCAAGATTCTGGGCAAAATTTAATTTTCCATGGAAAATTTAAATTGAACTAATGAGCAGAGCAGAGAATAATTTGAGTCATCATTCTTCTCCTGCTCTCCACAAGTTTTGGGTGATGCTGGTGGTAGAGGGTATTTACTTCACGCCCTTGCCTAGGACTGCAGGCCAGTTACTTTGACCAGTGAATGGTAGATCACAGAGAGAACCAAGGCTTTTCCCACTTTGTCCCACCATCTCCACCTACTTGCTTGCATGGGGAGAAACAGATGAATAGCACCTTGTCTCCCTGCAGCTGGAGTCGTAATCTGAGCAGGGCAAAACAGAGTGAAAATGGAAGTTGTCTTCGCTAGCCTCCATAGCTGAGTAGGGATTGTGACAATATAGTCCACAATAATTAAGTCTAATAGTAACCAGAGAAGATAAATTACAGAAAGCTTAGTTAGCATTTTTACAGGCTGGTTCAATTTACTTCTTGGGACTTAGAGAGGCAAAGATAATGTAAATTTATCATGTGAAAAAAATGACCTTAAGAAATCCCTGATTTTTCCTGAGGGTAAGCAGCTTGATAGTTATGCAAGAAGTTTAAATTATTATGGATTAAATCTGGAGTGATTAAAAACACAAGTTGTTCAAAACTCCCTAAACCAGGCTTCTGCAAAGAAGTTATATCAATCTGCTGATGCTGGAAATTTAGTGGAGACAAGAATATAAACAGTGGTTAGACTTAAATTCTGGTACACAAATCAAATGAAATTTTGGAGTGAGCTAAATTCTTTAACCATGGAATGAATGAAAGGATTCTTTAGATTGCAAAATGCTTGAAGAAGTAAATCTAGCATTCATTTCAATTACTGAAGAGGCACCTTTCTGGCAACAGAACAAGTGCAGTTTTGCTGGACAAGGGAAGAGTCTGGAGTTCAGGAGAGGCAATGCACCAATGATGTACAGATGGTGATAGATCAAGAAGCTATTGCTCTTGGATCCATGTATCCCTTCCCAAGTAGAGTCAGATAACTGTGTCATGTTATCAACTGAGTTAAACCTTGTTATGAGTTGTATTAAAACCTCATTGAAATTAATGTGGGAACATGCCCTTCATTATAGGTAGTTGTAAAGAGATAATTAAGGAGCTATACCTAAAACAAGTTGTAATGGAGTCTGTGCAGAAACTAGCACCATGAGGGTGCTGGGTTCCACTGGGTGTTGTTCTCACCAGGTAGGTGGGTGAGGAAAAAAGTCTAGCTATGGGGTTGCATACAGTTTACAGGCATCCTCTTTGTGCCATCTGGTAGAGACAAGGAGTGCATAGAGTTTACAGAGATCCCCTGGCTTGGATGTCAGTATAGTAATTCACTAAAAGGTGGCATGTTAGGTCTTTACTGACTCCTGGTCATCATAATCACTGCAAACTGTATTCACAGGTATTGTCTCTATACTGGAAATTCTCTTCTCCAGACTGGTAACCAGGATGTGACTTGTCTAGGGCAGGTTTCTTTCAAGTAGGAGGTAACCGATGTTTATCTTGTCTGATCACGTGTATTAGGCACTGTGGATTTCACAATGGATGCCTGTTAGCATGCTGAGCCAAAGGCGACTCATGAGATTGTGAAAGGTTTGAAAGGAAATTTACAAGAAATAAATAAATAGCAGGAGGGGATCCTGAATACAAGTAAAGACAATGAATTGTTGCAGTATATGCAAGGCTGCAAAGATAGACTCTGGGTCTTCCATGGAGGAGGCAAATGGACAGCATGACTTTGTCTCTCAAATAGAATACTACAGTCATGCCTGGCTTTAAGGTAATGGAAAGACATTGGGTGAGCACTGCTCTATAAGATATGAAAGTATCTAGTTAAGTCTAGGATCTAGAATGCATATTATGATTTAATTAGGTATGTAACCATTTGTTTCCAATACTTCTGCTTGCTATCGCTTTAATCGCTATACCTGTTGTTAAATAAACTCTTACTTGATTTCATTATAAGCACATCTAAGCACTGTATAGCGAGTGAAGTGGTGATCTGAAGTGTAACTTGTCAGCTGTTGTGTGGTGCTTCTTTGGAAATGGTGAATCTCTGAATACTGCAAGTGTTCAATGGAACAAGCGCTTGGCATCTAAGGAGATGCTCTGGCGGAGTGGGCAGATCACTAATCTGTAGAGAGAAAGTGAGGCCTTCTTGTGTTGTCCATGCAGTTGATAGATTCCAGCCCCTGCTATTGAGGAAGCCAACATCCAAGGGTAATTGTCACGTCATTTATGTGTGCCAAGGGTCACAGCCTAGATGCTTGTCTACACTTACGCTAACTTGCTTAAGCTAATGTCTTACAGGAGCCAGGCCTGTAGGTTCCTTGCATTACTGCTGAATCTAATAAAGGCTAAGCTAGCCCTGTGGGCTGCACTCTTAATCAGCTTTACCAATACTGTACCTTGGCTGTTCACATCCCTTCCACTCCAACAATATTAAAAGACTCTTTTTCACTTGACTTGTATGAAAGTGACCTATTGGGATCCACCAGGTGCTAGCATACAGAATCTAGCAGTCAATCTACTGACAGGACTTATCTTTAAGTGTGCACTACCAACTTCAGTTCTGAAAAGCTGGTGATCAAGCTCTGACTCCTGCTTTTATTTAGCACAAACAAGAATTCCCATTCCATTTTCCAATTATGTTCAATTCTTTTAAAAAAAAAAAAAAAGAAAGAAAAACCACCACACACACCCTCTATTTCCCAGCTACTCGTTACCTAAAATGAAGATGAGTGGGATGATGGGAGAGAAGGAATAACAGGTATGGGGCTTTCATGTCTAAAATCTGCAGCTACTGGTTCCTAGGTAGATGCTGTGGCCTCATGACCATTTAACAGCAGAATGGGGGAACAGCAGTTTTGTAGCTCTGGATACCTCACCACAGTGGCCCTGATTGGCTCAGGCATGTTATTTAAGGCCTGGGAGGTTGTCTGTGCATCTAAGCAACCCCACTTGAAGGTGATAAGAGCCTGCTCTGGTTCCCTTCCTCAACCTTGGCACACCTAGCATGACTCATCAGCTGTGACCTGACCCTTTGGTATGATATCAGTAAAGACTGGCTTCTTGATTTGACCTATGCCTTATAGCTAGGATCCTGACCACCTGAGTAGATCATACAGGCAGGTCTTTTGTGCCTTGATCCTGCTCCCTTGAAAGTCAGTGGCACTTCATTTGATTTTTTTTTTTTTTGGCATGGTTTTTTAATCATTAGTTTAAATCCTTTGCGATATAAACTAAGAAAACAACTCCTACCTTATTCTTTATAAACCATCTTGAAGCTGGGTGAGATGTCATCAGCATGTTGACAACATAATATGGTGGAAGAAATACAGATGATGCATGATGTCAGTGGCTTGGCTGGCAGGAAAAAAATTAAGTATCAGCTCCTATTCGGGCATTTTGGAGGTATAACAGATATAAATCTCATTTGGCGGAGGTGGGAGGGAATGCCACTTTCAAGGTGCCTTTAAATAATCTAATAGTTGTGATATTTAATGCAGTCACTAGAGGGCAATGAGAGATCACAAACCTCTATACTCCATTACAGAATAACTGAAGAGTGGGCAAGATCCAGAGAGGTAGCCGTGTTAGTCTATTGCAGAAAAACAAACAGTCCTGTGGCACTTTGAAAGACTAACGGATTTATTTATCGCATGAGCTTTCGTGGGAGAAAATCCCACTTCCATCATGCAGAGGCAGCCCAATTCAGAAAAATAAGATCTGGCCCTTAGCTGAAAACTATATCCTAGACTTGGTAATGATCCAATTTTATTCACTTAATTTTTTCTTTTATCTTTCACGTTTCCCTGTTGTCTGACTCGTTTCTGTTTAGAAATATCAGTGGCACACTGCAGGTCTCTGGCATTTGGTGGCCAAGCCTACAGTTCCTTGCCCCCAACACATACCACCCCTAACATCCCCTGCACAGGATAGGAGGTGTCCCGATGCTGCCCCTCAGCTACCCCAGGGAAGGAGGTCTGTATCTGCAGGAGTGGATGGAGTGGAAGTCTGGAGGGGTGCAAATGGAGGCTTGGGTCCGCTGCCCCACTCTCCCTGCACTTTTAGACAGTGCATTATTCCCACCTCTCCTCCTGCAGCCGGGGAAAGGAACAGGCCAGCCTTTTGCATGGGGTGGGGGTTGCTGTGCCCCTCGCTCCTGATAAGGGCTAGACTGGACCAGGTGGTGCCTCCCGCCCACTCACCTGCTGCTTCAGCCCTGCAGCTCGCTCCTTGAATGCCATGGGCGGCCTCTCCCCAACACCTGTGGAGGGGGCTAGGCTGGCCTTTCATGATGCACAGGGAGGGAGGCACTGAGAGGCCCTTTCAGGGCCTCCTGTTTCTCTTGTCCCCCCCACCTATTGTGCAAGTCTGGCCAGCTTGGCCAGGAATTCTGCACTGCACTTCTCCACCCCCCCCTGCATTTACCCGTGGCTCCAGCCCAGCAAGGGTGGCCTCACTTCCCCCACCTGGCCTTGGGGGGTTGCTGGGCCAGTGTCCCCCCTCAGAAGCCCAGCACTCAGGGGCCTGACCCACTTCCTCCCTCCTTTGGTATGCCACTGCTCAGTGTGAAATAGCAGCCTAAAGGCTATTCTTACATTATTTCCTTTTCCCAGGTTTGTACAAATTTCTCAGCATTCACAGGAACAGATAATGGAAGGAAGGATATGAATCAGTTTGAAAGATTACAAATTTTTTGGTAAGCAAGATTTATTTTTAGGTAGAAGGACGAGACTACACTGTCTTAGAAGGCATTTAGAAAAAAAATACAAAATAAGAGGGTGCCATTACGTGTAGGGTTTCTTTAAACCAGTGGTTTTCAAAATTAGTGTCAGGACCCACTACTGGGTCGTAGACCCTCCAGCACTGGGTTGTGGCAACCCCCGCTGCTGCCGCCAAAAGACTGGAATAGCATTGCTCAAAGATCATGCGATAAATACATTTGTTAATCTTTAAAAGTGCCACAGGACTCCTGGTTTGTTTTGCTCAAAGATGTAATTGTTGGGTCATGGGCATAAATGATTTTTTTCATCTGGGTCCTGTGGAAAAACGTTTGAAAACCACTGCTTTAAACTATAGCAGGGTGTCAGGCAGTAAGGCTATGTCTACACTTGTTAATTTAAGTTGACTTAGCATCTCTACACTTAAATTTTAAGTCAACTTTGGGGGGACCCTACAAAGTTGACCTAGAGCGTCCACATTGGACGCCTAGGTTGACTTCTAGGGGCTAGGTGGACCTGGGGCTGGTCCACGGTGGCAGGGGGGGCACCCCTTGCCAAGTGCCAGGGGGCTCAGTCTTTGCCCCATTGTACCTGGGTAAAATGGGGCAAAGGGGAACAGGGACCCTGGCAGGGCATAGGGCCAGGGTGGGTAGGGCTCTGCCCTGCCCTGTGGGGGGGCATGCCAGGCTTTCCCTGTGCCAGCCCCCCTGGTAGGGAGGGCAGTGGGGAAGTCCTGGAGAGCCCTAAGTCAACTTAGAGTCGACTTAGGGCTACTCCACGTCTACACTGGCTTAAGTTCACTTTCTAAAGTCGACTTAAGCCAAAAGTGAACTTAAAATGAGGTTTTATAAAGTCGACTTAACTTTACCTTACGTCGACTTAAGCAGCTGCTTAAGTCGACTTAAGGAAAGTGTAGTGTAGACGCACAGTAAATTAAGTCGACTTAAGCAAGCTTGAGTAGACTTAATTTACAAGTGTAGACGCACCCAACAAGACTGGGGAAAGTTCCAGGAAGAAATCTAAACTGCAAGAGGGAAGTTTCAAGAATAACTTCCTTATTCTAGTAAAGCTTTTCATTATGTCAGAAAGCAATTCTTCCTAGTTTTTTTACTACTGTTATATGACTGAAGGCCTGAATGTGACCCCTCATCAGGGATCGGGGTCAGAATTCCTTGTTACCCAAGCTATAAACACCTGTAAATTGTAACCTGCTGTTAAAACCATGCCATTAAAAAGTTGGATGGAGGAGGGCTAGTCATGTATAGTAATTTTCATATCTTTTTTTTTTTTTTTTCAAATTAGTACCAGAGGGTTTTTTTGTGATGGTACTCAGGGGTACTGAGTACTGGCACCTTTTTTTTCACAGTGATGTGGCCCAGCTCCTGCCACCGCCGCTGGTGGCCCCAGGTCCCTGGCCAAGTACCAGCACTTTTTTTAACAAAATAAAAGGACTGATTAGTACAGTAACTCCAGTGGAAAGACTAAACAGAAACACCTCAGGAAGGTCATCTTGGGTTGCTTTTAAATCACTTAGGTTATGTCTACACTGCAATTAAATGGCCATGGTTGGCCTACGGCCACTGACTTAGGCTATGGGGTTGTAAAATTGCAGTGTAGCTATTTGGATGGAGATAGAGGGGAACTCACGTGGACAAGTGTATCCAGGAGCTCAGGCTCCAGCCTGAGCCCTAAAGCCTGCATAGGTGTGTGGGTATTGTCACTTTGGCAGCAGTGTGGATCCCCTACGCCTCAACAAATCACTGCCAGAGCTGCTAGTTTTGCCAGAAGGGCCATATTTCAGAATGAGACTTGGCACAATTAAATACACACGTGTGTTTGTGCAAGCCTAGGTGTGCGCCCAGTAGGCCACACATGCACCACATTTGCTCATGCACTTGCCAGCTATTTGGACACTCCTATTTCTAAAAAGCCAACCCTTTACTTTTCTCTTCCTTAGTTTCCCGTCTTTAAAGTGCTGATGATACCACACAGGTGGGTAATATTTGTAAAAGGCTTCATGATCCTTGAACTGAAGTCACTATGGCAATGCAAAGCATTAATGGTATTGCTAATTTCCTATGGTTCTCCTGGGACACAGTGGAGCTTCCCATGTCATTGAGGAGCTGGGAAGGGGCCGCGGGGGGCAGAAGATAGTGGAAGAGGCCACAGGGGCGAGCAGAGGATCGTGGAAGAGGCTGCGGGGCGGGCAGAGGAGCAGGGAAGGGGTCGCGGGGGCGGGCAGATATTAATACTACATTTTCTCCATGTCCTCCTTTTTGTACTTCCCTGTCCTCATTTCCATGCTTTGGTATCTGGTAACCCTACTTATGGGGGGACATTATTTCAGTAAACATTCTTTTTGGCTAGTTTGTTGTGTAGTTTGCAACATTAATGAGTCGTCTTGAGATAATAATCCAACTATAGCACATCACTAATGACTCTAGATTTAAAACTCACAAATTCCATTTCGTTGAATCTTCTGAATAAAAGCAAAAGACTCTGAGAAAAACCCTGTAAAGATTGTAGGAGCCTGATACAAAGCTAAAGCCACTGCAAATCTTTCTGCTGACTGCAGTGGGCTTTGAGTCAGACTGTAAATGAAAATATTTTTTTCAAACCTTATTTAGTGATGCTGAAAAATCAAATCGGCCTGGTTTCATCTTCAAAGTCTACTTCCTACTTCAGTTCCATTGGTTAATGCATGGGGATTCAATATACACATGGAAAACAGAGACTATTTTATCAAAATCTTTTTTTTAAAAAGGGGGGGAGGGCATATTAAAAGAAGACAGTGTCCTAATTTCTATCTACAGGGAAAATTTTTAACTTTGTCTCAATTTCATTACTTATCAAAGTTTTGTTAGTCAGCCAACTTTTAATCAAAATCAGAGTATCATTCCCTCTTATGTCTTGAGACTATTGTTTACATGTAGTTTGTTTCCCCAAAACAAATTGCTCTAATGGGGCTAATTAAAATGTGTTCAGATATTACATCATCTTCTCTGTTTTTCATTTCTGAATTTCTCAGCTCCCTGTCTTTCTTGAGACTCTCCTGAATCTCTCTCATCTTGTTTTCTTCAACTTCCAACAAACCTTAAGTTACGGGCGGTCTGTTCTAACATTTAAAATAACTTTACTTTTATTATTCTTTGGAAAACCTAAAAATACCAATAAAGCGGGAGGATTTAGGAACTGCTAATGAACTGATTTCAACATTGAAGTTTATGGATCTTTTCTGAAAAAGCTGAACCAAAGTTGTGATCCTACAAACAACTACTCATGTGTAAGTGATTGCAGGATTAGGCCCCACAATACATGGAAAAAGAGCTATTGTGTCTGGCTGATCCCTTTCAATAGAAACACCTGCTAGAATTGACAGGTCAAGGATAAGTGAAATTCAAAAAGGTTTGGAACACAGTGAGGCATGACCATTTTTCTTTAGGTGCAATTAGTATGGTTTTCATGGCCTCCATCCAGATCTGTTAAATCCTTCCCTGGTACCTAAAACTCACCTTAATGCTCCCACAAAGTTTATAACACTATAAAAAAGGACAGTTTGTGACTTTTACGTGGATTGGGTAAATTGTCACCCAATTAAGAAAGGTGGAGTCAAGAAGCCTGGCTTTTGATTCAGCTTATTTTATCCAGTATTTTTACCAAAACTGTGAACATATAGGTCAAGATTTTCAAAAACAGATTAGTGATTTGGGAGTACCTTGCTTTTGGGGTGTTCAAATTGAGATCCTCAGAGTTTGTGTTCAGCATTATCTGAAAATTAGATAATTTGTGGTTGGGCACTCAAAAATCACTGGTGGCTTTTGAAAATTTTGGCTTTAGGTAGGTTTCCATTCTGGAAACATCTTTGAAGTTATATGCTTGATTGACTCATGCTGATGAAGAGAATTCCTACCTGCATCTGCACCTCCTTGTATGTGGAAGTACTACTGTGGCTCAGGTAGGGTTGGGGTATTGCCTACAGTGGAGGATAGGAAGTATTTAACTAGGGGCTCCATAACAACCCAGATCAGCAAACTCTGCAGAAGAGCTATACGCACACACACCCTCATTATGTCCCCTTGAAACCCGTGCCCTTAACTCTTGGGGCTGCACTAAGTGCTCACAAGGCACCCCAAAAGAGTGAAAGTTATAGTCACTATACAGCAAAAACCAACATGGACCCTGTGTTGTATCTAGTCCTATACATATAATGGATATGTCATTCCCCTCTTGAACAGAACTTCATTTATTATGTAAGTGGAATTCTGTATAATCTGCTTGCATCATAAGCTTTAACATATCTCTGTGCAGTAGACAGTGAGTGAGTCAACTATATGACTGTCATCAAAGTACTGAAATGTACACAAATTGAGCTAGCATTTAAACTTCCTCCTTATCCAGCTTCCTCCATGCTAGAAGCATGTTTTTTTTCTGGCTGGTGCTATTTAGAAAAATGACCCTAAAATACAGGCAAGGCCACATTGCTCCAAACAGGAAGCTTCTCCACTGCTGCTGATCTCATTGAATCTTAGCCAGAGCAACCCGCTCTCCACTGAAAGAGAGGAGCAACCCCTGGCAAGCAAAGAGCAGGCTCCTACAGCTGCATTATAGTAGGATCAGATTGCATTTTTTTCCATTTTATCTCCCCCACCCCCAAGCCCTGTCTTCAACAAGAACTGATAGCAAAGAAGCAAACTCAGCAGCAGTTCAGACATTCTCCAATTCTTTTTGAAGAACAGTTCACAGAAATTTGGTTGGTAAGTACTCTGTAACTTTCTTTCAGTTTGCAAACAGCTTTCTTTGGGGGAAGAGGGCAAGAAATTCCCACCCAGAGGATGTCAGAAGTTTGTTGCCTTTTCCTTAGCATGTGTTAATTACTATAGGCAGATGTTCAGATGCAAAGTCTAGTGATTTCAGGGGTTGCAAAAATGTAGATATTTTTGTTCCTTAAAGAGGTTGAAGAGACAGTGCTCTTGTGATAGGAGCTATTTGCTGATAGTAAACTTATCAGGATATGTGAATTTTGGCAAGCTTGAAGAACAGCTGTGCCTGTTTAGAACCAAACCATGAGTGAACCCTTTTATGCTAATTTTGATCAGTAAGCTGGAATTTGTCATGAAATAGCTTATGCTTTTTCAAACAATGCTTCCACTAAATTGAATACAGTGGAAGCTCTAGGGGGAGAGGCAAACTTACCCAGGTAGAGTGGGTCTGACTGTTAGACTATTTTCAAATCCTATCAGCAGATGCCAGTAGAGGCAATTATAGTTTTAACAATTAGCGGAATACTCATCAGCTTCAGCAGAATAAATCAATTTCACTCATGATTATTAAAATCAAGTATATTTTCCCTCTTTTCCATACATTATTTAAATGGGTAACAAGGTAATAACAGGAGTGACACACTGAAATATAGAAATATGGAAAGAAGAAGAAACAAAAATATGTGCAGTATTCTACTTTAAAAGGGTCATTGTGAACTTAGCTTCCTTTATGATAACTCGTAGTGAAAGCACAATTGCACTTAACAGGGTTTAAATACAAGTGAAAATCTAAATAACTACTTGCTAGATTTAGAATAGAGAAAATAGGAGGAGGATACATAATACTAATGTTCACTGGGGAAACAATGAACAAGGGAGAAAATATGATATGAAAAAGTTCAGCGTGACTAAGTTCTCTAAATCATAAAAGTACTTACTTCAGTCAAAATGTAAAATAAACTGTCTTCCTGAAAATGTTATGGATATATGTAAAGGCAGGAAGTTCAACTATCAGGGTAGATATGAACAATAAGGGCATGCTTTCTGAATTGCCATGAACTAGCACCTAAATAATGTTATGTAAACAAAGCTGAAAAATGGGTGTGGTATGTGTGGGTGGGTTGTTTGTAGACATCTATTTTTGACCTTCCTGTAAAGAACAGTTCACAGTGTTGCATAGGTATTTGTTGACATCTCCATTTCTATAAAAAGCTAGGTCCAATTATTGTTTAAGCTGAATTTGAACACAAGATGCTTATTTAGCAGTTTTTTACTCAGTGTGTATATTTACACACAATGCACAGCAACGTAATGGTTTGAGATCACTGGAACACACCACAGTCTACTCATGCCCCTTCTGCCTGTGGTGGGCCCCCTACACTGATGTGGGTGAAGAGAGTGGGAAGGCTTTAAATCACTTGGGGATTTCCCCAGGAATCCTTAATTTGCTTTTTAGGCTGATTTTAAGCAAAGAATCCTTTTGGGGTTTGTGCATCTGCTATATCATGTTTCACAAAGTAGGAGGAGAGAAGAATATTAGGATCTGTTTAGCTCCAGCTGTACAAAATACCTTTGCTGTTGCAAATTCTCCAACATTTAGTTGTGAAAATCATTATATTGTTATGTAATAGACAGTGTATTCTTCACTAGAAATATTATTTTAACAAACAATTAAAATGTGGGTGTTTTTCTTGCTCAGTGATGTTGGGGCCTTTTGGGTCTTAGGCCTTTGCATTTTCAAGTTATTGTCCAGAACCATAAGGACTAAACATTTTTTTTTAAATGAAGCTGAGATTCTCATATAATCATATGCCTCCAGGAACTGAGGCTGAAAAGATATCACGAAACTATTGATAAAATAAGAGTTGACAACAATGATGTCGATTACACTATACATAAACTCCAGTCCTAGAGGTGTAATACATGCAGCCTTCCCAATGTATTTTTCTGGCCTTGATGGCATGTTTAGATTTTGCAGAATTAAGGGTTGGTAGGTTAGCTATGATTTTTTTTTTTCATTTTGTTTGCAGTGTTTCAGATGACCAATCTTGAAAATGAGATTATTGAAGCATTTGCCCATGTCCTTTGTCACTGGGGTTGGTCCAAAACTCACAGTTTTGCTAATGTATAGATTGCCAGGTTCAGTGGTGGAATTTATACGTGAGCTCATTGAGTTGGTGTTGGCATTACTGTTGGAAACTTCATGTATTGTATGGCAGCCAGGGATTTCAGTGTGCGTGCAACTTTTGCTTTTCTAGTTATGACACTTTGGGTTTTACACAAAGAATTGAGGAGAGTACTAACAGGACCAGCCCTATGCTTTACCTTGTGTTAGAGTTTGGTGTAGAGATGAATGTTTCAACCATCCCTGTTGGGTGGTCCAATCATCGCCTCATTCATTTCAAGATGAGTTATTCAATGCACTCAGTTATGCCTCTGAGCTATTTCTGTATGGCCCTGGAGACCAATGAATCCTTTGATTTTAAATTACCTCCTTAAAATTGTGGATGAATCTTGGTAGTGATCATTTGGTTGGGGAGAGGAGTCAGTTGCCTCCTGTTAAAGGAAACCTTAGACTCCCTGACTCCTTGCCATTCCCTAATGGTTTTGGCTATTTGGAGATCACAGTGAGTTAATGGAGATCTCAATAAGTTGAAACAACTAAGTCACAGACTGGGAAGGGGAGATGGCACAAAGTGAGGATCTAGAATCCCATCATCTGCTATATAAGGAATTCATGAAAGCATACAGAAGAGATATGACTGAGACTATAAGATTGTATCTGTAGCCACTTTACATGCTGCACAAACCCTCCTGACTGAACTCCTTCAAATAATGTGTTCTCTGTTTAACCCAGGCCTTTTCATCCAATTAATTGTGTTCTCTCTAGGTGTGATGTGCTGTACCCCTCCCCTCGATCCCTGTAATGTGATCTGTGTATCTTTCTTGTCTACTCTTGCAATATAATTGTGTGGTTTAATGAAAAGTAGGTCAATAAGGTGTTTTTTGAATGCTCATGGCATGCTCTACACCAGAGGCTCCCAAACTTTTCAGCATCACGCCTCCTTTCTGATTTTTGAGAAACCCTCATGCCTCCCCACCTCTCCTTTACCATCATCCAACACCCTTTTAACAAAAATTAAATTAATTGTACAATTAGAAATAACCACAAATAGGTTTTCTTGATGCAAACATTTAATAAAAATGTAATTTGAAATAAGAAATAGCAGCTAGAAAGTTAGAAACACCTTTCATGGTATAAAATTTGAAAATCAAAAATTCTGTACATTGATAAAACAATTTTTTAATTTTAAAATTCCACGGGCCCCCCCCCCCCCCCTTGGATTTTCTTCACGCTCCCCACTTTGGGAACTACTGTTATGGTAGAATGTTTCCTTCATCATCATATATGTGTACAGATATGAAACATGTCCCCAAATGTATTTTACATGGCTCAGGTGTGGAAAGACAACCAAAGCTGTATTGACACACCAGGTGAAGGTACGTATACAAAACGATGGACTAGCTCAGTGTCTGTAGCACCTTTCTGGCCAGGGTCAATCACCTGACCTTGGAGGAGTAGGGATTGAGGAAGACCAAGTAAAAAGAAAAAGACACACTTTTATCTGATTGAAGCTTTTATGCCAAGGATTTTTCCTGCAAGCAACCAGAAGAATTATACCTAGCCACATGACAAGGAAAACCTGGATACAAAACCATCAGTAGCCAAAGCATATGGGTAAGCTAGCAATAGACTATAACAGTCATCTTTAGTTTCCAGTGAGAGTTATCTTTATTTGATTATGATGAACTCCTTGACTGATTGTTGATCTGATTTTGCATTGATTTGCTATATACTCACTTAAAATTGTGTCTTAATCAATAAACCATGAAAGCCTTGTGGATTTTGGAAAGAGGGTGAAAGAAACAGAGCTGGATTAAGACATGCTGAGACCCTAAACTATGTCAAGATTCAGAGGTCACATGCCATAAAAAATAAAGAGAAAAAGTATATTATATTATAATAGAAAGGTTAATGCAAATATAATGGTTTATCATTTATATATATATATATAGATATAGATATAGATATAGATATAGGCAAAGATGCAACAAAAAGCAACTAAATAAAACATACATCTTGCAAAAAGCCTTATTTGCATTATCAATTTCAATTATGATAAATCTTCTTAGTTATCTCTGAAATATTTAGAGGCCCTTCATAATGTGAGGCCCTAGGTCATGGCTTCCTTGGCTTGTGCCTAAATCCATTACTGAGTGTGAGTACCTGGCTTGGAGCAAAGGCTAAATATATCAGTTTCTTTGTTAAACTGACGGACTGGAATAAACAAGCTTGCAGCTGTCAGGAAGGGTCCTGATCCTTTGCAAGATGGAAGTTTCCAGGATTGCATTTGGGCAGCTGGAGGTGCATGTTGGTGGACCACCCCAGGAGTGGCTACTGTGGATGCATTTCCACTGCCTGGGACCGATTGCATGCAGGAGGCTACTGTGAGCTGACCCAGGAGTGAGGGTTTACCTAACAAGGTGAGATAAGTTGTGATTCAGGACTAGGCGCTTGGGTAGAGTCACAGTGGCACACCAGACCAGATTGCAGGAGGGGAACACAGTAGGGAGCAATGAAGCATTTGTAATGTTCTTTGTAGATAAGAGAAATTGCTCTGGGCTGAGCTTTTTATTGTTAGTGAGAGGCATGGGGTCCTTATGAACTGTTTCTCCTCTGATGGGGATGTCTGATATTCCTTGAAGCATACCACTTATCATTATGACTCCTCTCAATCATGGTTACTTCAGGCAAGTGCCATAACAGTTGTGTCTTTATTGACAGTCATTGTTAACAGTTCACTTAGTGAGGAGGATGTCATTTTGAAACATGCAAAGGTCTGCCACTTTCTTAAGACATCTCTTGATGTTGGGCTCCTTGCCAACTATTGCCTAGTCTTAATTTTCCCTCTTCTAGGGAAGGTCTTGCAAAGGAAGTGACTCCAATTCTAGGAACACCTGGACTCAAATGGTATTCTGGGTAGTTTCCAATCTAAGTTTTGGCCTTCTGTTGGAGTTGGTACTGTGCTTGTGAGGCTCATGAATTATCTCCTGCTTATGTTAGACCAAGGCCAATCAGCTGTTTTGATTATGCTGGATCTTTTGGCGGCTTTTGAAATGAGTGATCATGGGCTGTTTTGACAGCTGGGGAATGTTACTGGTATGCTGGGACAGCTCTTTGGGGGTTCTAGTCTTACCTGGCTGACTGGAGTCATTCAGTGGTGATTGGTGATTACTCCTTGTTCCCAAAGGACCTAAAATGCAATGTACTACAGGAATCAATCCTGTCATCCATGTTGTTTAATGTGTATATGAATTAGCATGGAGAGTTCATTATGAAATATGGAACAGAATATTATCAGTATGCCAATAATACGTGGAGCCTGGGAATTTGTTTTGAGTTCTGGAGGTATGTCTGAGTAATACTGCAAGTCAGACGCATCAGAGCTGTCTCGTCCTTATCTCTGGGAAGACAGATCATTTTTACGAGACGACTCACTCCTCTTTCATGTCTCCTATGAGTGACTCGGACGTTATGAGTCAGATTTAAATTCTGAGCATTGTTATTGACTGTACTTTATCTATGGAAAGCTTATTTTATGTATGGTTAGATGAGCTGTGGTGTGGATCTATCAAGTGGTGCCATGAGCCTGAGAATAAGTGAAAAAGTGGTATCCAAAATGAGTGTGATTGTTTTTGCATAGTCCCAGAAACACTGCAACCTGACTATGAATAAAGCTTTTATTAAATTAATTTCAATATCATAATGTGGTGTTTATTGGTGAAAGCTACCAAATGACAATGTATTAAAAGATTTTTATTGATTTTGCGTGGGAAGGTTTTTGTTTTGTTTTTCAGAATGATGAATTTCTTTAACATGTGGCAAAAAAGTGGAAATAATGTTTTGCAATATATTAAAATGAAATGTTTTCACATTGCATCATCTTAATTGTCAAAGAATCTCAAAAGTGAATATGATTGATCTGAAACTTTTACTTTATTTTTCTTAAATGGTGTGAACAGGGAGAAAGAAGGCTTTCATAGTTCCAGCATTTGTCGGGAAAATATTGGCTGACATTCAAAAGATGTTTGAGTCTGAAGATATACAACAGAGTCTTGTGGCACTTTTGAAGACTAACAGATTTATTAATCGCATGAGCTTTCGTGGGAGAAAATCCCACTTCGTCAGACGCTTACAGTAGGGAGAATCATGTGACAGGCTATATGTATTATTCACAAGTATATGTTAAGTAGGTTATCCCTAATCAGTGTTGATAAGGCCTTAATGCCACCACAGACCATCAGATAATCTTATATGCCACAGAAAATCTATTTTAGGAATGTTCTAGAAAGTTTTGAAGTTTATTGGGACTATAGTTTGTAGCTCTTCAGCTGTAAAGTCAAATGCAAGTTACCATTAATTCCACTGTACAGAGCTCAGAAGGAGCTTTAGAAGTAACGTATCATAACTTCAGCATATATAAACATGTCATGGCTTTAATGCCAGCCATCTTGGGATTTCTCCTTTCTCTAGTAGTAAATTGTTTCTTTTCTGAACTCTGGGGGTGAACAAGATTCTGATTTTTAAATTGCCGATGTAAAGAAAAGCTGTCATTGATGCCTGATTGAACTGTTCCTGTCCTGAAGTCAAAGTCACATGTGGAGTAAAGTACTACTGTGGTGGAGTGAAGATACATGAATTTAGCCCAGAATGATCAGAAGTTTGGGGAAGTAAATGGAGAGATCACTAACATAAACTCTTCATGCTCAGTCCTTCCTCTCCTATATCCTGCATGCATCTAGCAAAATTGTACATGGCCCAGCTGCTTCTGGCCCACAGAGCAGAAGGTCATAGAAAATATTTTTAATTATGTTTTACTGTATGAACAACCTTAAATATTATAATTCCACTTCAATCCTCCATTAAATATTAAGTAAATATTTGTAAAATACTTGATTTTGTAGAGAAACATTTTTCGTAAACAGCAGTTCAGTTTGATATTGGATTTTGTTTTTCTTTTAATCTGATAATGAGAAATTCCTAAACTGCAGAAAGAGCCAAATGACACAATACAGTAAGAATCTGTGACCAAGGGGGAATTTAGTAAGAAGGTAAAGGACATTCTGTATTGACTTGTTCTTTGGAATGAGGCAGATATCCAATTATACAGCCAGAGTTTTCTCTTGAGAAGCTTTCCAAACATTGGCAATCTTGGGCTACTTTCAACAAAATACTTTTTTAAAAGGAGGGCTGTGGGGAGGAGGAAGGAGGAATGCAACTGTCTCACTGAGATTTTTGTTTCTGGCACAAATGCAGTAATTCATTCTTAGACTCCCCCAACTGAATATCTTGTGTTTATTAAGTTTACACAAGTTGCTATTTCAAAGGGTCACTTTCAAATTCTAATTACTTGGTCAAATGTTTCCCTATTCTGCTGAATGCATAGTATGTTTGTTCTCAGCCTGAGAACAAACCATTTTTGTTTTTTGAAGGATTGAGAAAAAGATGGTTCAGCAACTTTTGTGAACTAAAAGATGTATTTTTTATTCCTGGAATAAGTCACCAAAATTTTAGATTTAAATGTGAGGGATATAGAGAGGGTTCAGGGAAAATCTTGGGAATGATCCAAGGTCCACCCGGGCTTTGGATTAGGTCAACATTAGCTTTAGATGCAGTATGGTGGACTCCATAATCAGGAAAAGTGAGGAGTTAAATAAAAGTTAGAGGTTCTTCAGGGATTGAAAGTACTCAGAAATCTTTCTCATTCCCAGTTCTCTTCAAAACATAAAAATGAAAGCATTGTATAACATGTCTTTGAATATCCACTCATGTTGGAAGACTGGGGAAGTCTAAAACCCTGTAATAAAAAATTATTTGGGTATGGAATTTTACTTCCCCTTTACCCAATCCAAATGATGTCAGTTCAGCCATTATTTTTATTTACTAACAAATATTTATTCTCCACTAACTCTTGAAATAATTGTTGATTTAGAATCTCTCTCTCCATACATATGATATTCTGGGTTATGGATTTAAAGCAGTAAACTGATGTCTGAACTGAAGTTTGTGGTTTTCTTAACTCAGTTAATTTTATATTTCTAATAGTTCAGAATGCCTTGTTCAGAGCTCTTTATTTAAACAATGTGGTATATGCCCTTAACCAAATAATGGATTATAAAATGATTGACTAAAACTGCTTCTCTAGCTTCAAATAAAAGATCCATTCTTCTAAGTCTAGATTGCAACCCCGGCCCCCCTCCCCACAGCAACACACCATTAAGACAAATGCATGAGAAGATGCGTCCAATGCTGAAAGACATTGGGATGTAGTAGGGAAACATTTTGCCACCCCTACTCATGTTGAATAGTACCATTGTCCTAGTGAGTAAGGGCTGGCAGAGTTTGGCCCCAAACCAGATCTTTTAGAGCTAGGTACAGAAAGGAGTCATTTGGTTATATTTATTATTAACTGATTTTATTTTATTTGGATATGTGTCCTTGATAGAATTACATAGGGATATAGATCCACAGAGAGGCTTAAGCAAATTCAGGGCAGTCCACCTGTACTCCTCCTCATTTTTTTTCCATGTTTTGAATTAATGTCTTTCAAGATGAAAATGGATCCTTTACTCTTCTTGGCTGATTAAAACCTAGACACTCTCTTAAGTCCTTCAGTTACAGAAGATGGCAAATACTTCCTAAAAATATGCTGGCAACTTTTAAATATGTCCCAGTCTAGGTTAAAAAGGCAATGGAGCCTCACAGCAAGCTTTTCCACTAACAGTCTATTTTAATATTTTGAGAAAGCCATGGCCAGGCAAGACTTAATTCTCAGTGTCACACTGTCTGGAATGGCTCACAACTGAGAGTGTCCATCTCAGATCAGACTGTCAAAACACAGGATAAACACCCAAACCGGTGGTATGTTCGATTATTAGATTTCACCCAGCCAATAACAAAAGTGAACTCCAGGATCACTGTATTAGTTTTACCACGGAGTCTACCCAGACAACTGGACTTTGTGATTCTGATCACTAAACCAAATATCATTTTAGGTTACTTGAGTCCCAACTCCAGAGGGTCAGATGCCAAAGTCTATGCTGGAAGCCAGTTTCTCTAGAAGACTAATTATGGATTTGTTAGCTAAGAAAAGAAATGAATTATTGAGAGGTTAAAGCAAGTACCTTAATGGGTGAGTCAAAGTTTGTAAATCTAAAGTGAAAACAGAGATGTAGTAATTTGATAGTTTTTCATAAGTCTCTCAGAGTCACTCAGAATAATTTTGGGACTCTCTGTCTTGAATCTGGAATGCTTCCATTTGAATGTCCAAACAGTTCAGAGATGGCAGACCCATTGTTGAATCCATATCTATAGTTTTTCCCACACAGAGTGCTTTTACCCACATGGATTTCCTTTGTTGACAGTGAATGAGGAATGCATCTTGAATCTTTGACCTCTTACTTGGAAGCTAGCCCCTTCTTTGTTTGCATCCCCCCAAGATTTCATCTTCATTTAAAGGGTTATTTAGTTATAAAGCTATATGTCATGCAAATGCCTGCCATTAATAGGAAAAGATAAATGAGACCAATTCAAGTAACTTGTTTCCATGAAGTTCTAGTACCTGAATATATTGTTCATTCATACACCTTTGGTAGGGCTAAGTAATTACAAGGGATACATAATGTAGAAGTACTGTAATACCAAACTACAGGATATAGACAGATGAAAACAATGCAATAAAGATCTCCTTTGATTTCTATTAGCATAAGAGTGAATTAGTTTGAACACATACTAACACTTAACACTTCTTTATATTCACATACAATTGAATTGGCTTATGGCTCTGACCCACTGGTCTATTTGCTTCTCCCAGCACTTTTTTTTTTTTTTTTTTAAATCATCAACAACATGGAAACAGCATTAATTACAGTGGCCATTGTTCAGTGATTTCCTGAACCCAATAAACAGGCCAGATATCAACCTCTGATATCAGTACCACAAATCATGAGCTGCAGCTTCCTTGCTTGATTACAATTCCTGGAAGGAGTGGAAGGAATATCTTGAAATGCTTTCAGCTCTTTTATTTCAGAGAGACCACAAAGGGAAATGCTAGGCATCTGATCAGTTCCTCCAACAGCCTGTGACTGCACAGTTCCAAAGGCACCATATATACTCTGTTTACTTTTATTAATATAGTGCAAAAAGTGTGCCAGATGCCTGACAGACTAATAAAGCACTTAAATTGTCCAGGAGTGCTCATTGTCTAATTTTAGACATGGTAGAAAGAGTTAGAGCAGTAAGCAGAGAGAGAATACAGGAATGAAGGGCAAAGGTTACAATCGTAAGAGTAATGTCTTAAAAGTTCCACTAAATATATGCAATCATATACATGTTCCATAATATGGATGTATATATGTGTCCATCTACATACAAATATAAAATGTACTCTGAAAAAAAACTGATTTTGTAAACCAAGATTGTTGGGAAGGACTGAACTGAAGTTAAAAAGTGAGGAAAACAGGTGTGGTGCTAGCTATAAATGTTTGGAGCAGGGGTGGTCAAGAAGCGGAGCATGGATCAAATCTGTGCCAACAGACACTTTTCAACAGACCCTGAAATCTTTTTATTTACATATTATCATTATTATTTTCATTATTATTATTTTCTTTGCGGTCCAGACCTTGACTGTATCATGACTAAGAGATTTGTACCGTGACAAAAATAATTGACTTCTGGTTTAGAACCACTATTTCGTGTGTTCAGGAGGGAGTGCATAGCCAGGAGATAAAGATCTATGTAAACAAGAAACAGGCAGTCTTGAATTCATCTGAAGCACAGTGTGCTGTGTCTCTATATCTATACAGGGAACATGTGAGACTGGTGACATTGGTAAAACAGGATGGATGAAGAGAAGTGATGAAGCAGAAAGAGATGTAGGCAAGGGAAAGGACATTATAATAGTTAAGGGTTGGGGCAAAGCAAACATGTTTTAAGACTGGGCTTGATAATTTATGGAGAAGGTGGTATGATGAAATTGCCTACAATGGCATATGGCTCAGTCACAATTGCTATTGAGAGCATGCGAAATCTCCAGTCGCCTAAAAATGTGTACTGGGGAATTGGTAGGTACAATTTTTTTCCTCAGTGATCTCATTGCCTATTTTGTATTCTGGAATAATTAAGGGTAAGATTTTCAAAAAGTGGGCTCAAGATTTGCATGCACACCCCTCCATTCTTTATCAGTCATATATACGAATACCATTTTTGCTTGAAGAATGCTATTTTCTGTGTTGAAATTATTGTAAGCTCAGAACTGTGCGCACATAATTAAAGACTTCATTGAGATCCTTTGAAGCATTTTGCCTTAAACTCATCATTAGTCACTAAGAAACTAATTACCAGAAAAAGAAACAAGGAATCTTGTGGCACTTTTAAAGACTAACAAATTTATCAGATGAGCTATCGTTAAGTTCTCCATCTTCAAATGTCTGATGAAGTGGGATTTTCTCCCATGAAAGCTCATGAGATAAATAAATTTGTTAGTCTTTAAAAGTTCCACAAGACTCGTTTGTTTTGCTAAACTAGATTAACACGGCTATCTCTTTGGAAATTACCAGAAAGGAGCCTTCAGTAGCCTGTGGTGATCAATTATGTGAATTAATTTTCTCAAAATATATAGGGCCAAATTCTTTGCTGGCATACCTCTATTAACTTCAGTGGAATTTTATTAGTAGACAATATAGCCAGTTAACATAAATTCATCATATTGAGTTTGTTTTAAACATGTTTGCTTTTTCGCATAGAATCCTACCTGTTGTATAATAAATTCAGTTTGATCACTTGTACAACAGAACTTTTTTTACGGAGTTGAACTGATGTTGTCTTTGGAAATTGAAATGCTGCATGTAAAGAAATCCGTGCTCTGGAATCTGAATTAAATTGTGGTTTAAAATAAATGTAACAGGTTAGTGACTTTAATTGTGTTTCTAATCTGCATTGAGGATGGAATCTCAGAATCAGAGTGGAACCTGCTCCCTTGAAGAGCATAGCTGAGAATCTAGTCCTGTATTTCCTTTCTGCATACATTGTGCACTCTCTCATATGAATATACTCACAGTATATTTATTAATAAAAGTAGAAGTGTATTGTGCTGTTCAAAATCTTGTGGATCAGGGTCTATTGATGTTTTCATAATCTTTTGAACTCTGTTTCTCAGGAAACTTTTAAAAGTATTTATTATATTTGTATGTTATTCAGAAAGATGAATGATATGAAGAGAGGCCGTTTCTTAGTTATTACCTTATTCCTGTTGTTGAGCTGTATCCCATGGCTTGTGACTGCAGACTCAGAAAATGAAGAAGACCAGGACATCCCAGGTAAGTGGTTACAAATTTAACCCCTACACCATGTGAAATTTCATTAAACAAGAATCATGGACCTGATCTTTACCACTAAAGTCCAGAGGTTATTTCCTGTTGAACGTAGTGGAAGTCAAACTTAAAATCAGTTATAAACCAGTTCTTTCTGGACTGTCTCCCAAGCCTTTTGAAACCTCAGAATTCCAAACAAAACCTGTGCCAGCTGCGTACATCACTGTGAATGGGTCCTATGCAATTGGGAAAGGGTGTAAGGATTGTTCCTTATGCATGTGTATGGGAAGTAAGTGGACTCATGGCTGTACTCCCCACATGAAAAAGGTGAAGAAATATGATGTATCCATTAGAGGACTGGAATACACCATTGTCCTTCCCTCCACAAAACAGAAGCTCATGGAATTCCTTGTTATTTCCAGAGTTGTTCCTTTGATGTTGCAATTAAAGACTGCCCTTTACCCAGGTACACCAGTTTTTCCAGTAAGCTCATTTTAAATACACAATTACTACACGTTCATAGGCATGTGACTTCATGTGCAAAATTAGGAGGCTGTGCTTTTAAAAAAATTGGTGCTGTTTTCAAAATATAATGGATCCTTTTCTCTAAGACATTCAGAATACAATATGGCAACAGTTGTCAGGTGATATGGCAGTAATGGGAATATAAACTCATCTGTAAGTAGGCATTCACACAAAATCACCTAATTCTCAACAGGCTAAACCCAAGGCAGAATGGTGTAAGGTGCAGCTCCATAGCTACTCAGTGGACAGTTGGTTCAAGGCTGTTTAGGGGTCTTGGAGCTCTCATAAGTGAACTCCCTTCCACTTGGGCCTCTTTGTATTCTGCCTTTCTGCCACAGGAAAAGGGAGAGTAGGATTCTGACCCTCAAATTGAGTCTTTCAAAGAACGTATAGTATGGGGCTCATAGTAAAAGCTTTCTCTGCCTCTCTCCTAGTTATCCTGGTGACTTAATGTCTCCCCCAGCTGGCAGCTCTAATTTAGAGAGATCAACTGGGATCCAATTTAAGGAGAATGTGTATGTGTTAATGAGACCCATGCCTTTTCTCCCGTGCCTCCCACTCCTCCACATACACTGGCGATAACCAAAGAGTAGGGAAAACAGTGAGTATGCACGATATCTCATAGATAATATCCCGAAAGGCTATGCAGCCTTAGAACAGGAGGTGGGGACCATTCAGTCAAGGATGTTGAGGATGTCAATCCTTTCAAAATAGGATTAGCACTCCAGACTAAGGATTGGCTTCATAGTTCTGACATCAAGTAGGGAGTAAGTCCTGTATCTGGCCCAGGATGAATAATAGTCACTCTTCAACACTAATGTCCATGAGATAAAAATATGAATTCTGCACAGTCATTGACTATAATAGTCATTGGCTACAAAAAAAAAATGTGCTGGAGGACTTTATTATGTTCATTGTTACCAAATGTGAAAATAAATGTACTAAATCTGCACCAAACAAATTCCCTCCTTTCATAATCAGGTTGCATCTTTCTGGGGAAATTGGCCCTCACATTTACATCTTAGCCTTGAAGCCCATAAATAAAATCTCTTTTGTCAAAGCTGACATTACCTTACAGAGCATGCATCCTTACTATTCTATATAATACAGATATTTTCTTTTGACAAACTCATTACTTCCTAGTAGCTCATGAAACTCTCATTTCTTGCTACAGTTTCACCAGCCTTGATAACTTGCTGCACGGACCATTTCAGAATCTAATTAAATTATTAGACTAAGAGGTCAAGTAGACTAATCTTCCCAATCTTTTATTTTGTGTCCGTGTCTGTGTGTGTGAAGGAGTCCATGAATAACAAAGCACCATACTTAGAGAACATTACTTGTTTTTGCTTTTAAACATGAAGGACAACTCAATCCCTTCTCAAATCTGTGATTCTTTCGCAACCAATAATTTGAAAACCAGCTCGTTATGTGAAACATTCCCACATCTTGGGTCCAGATTACAAAACAAACAAATGTTAGTCTTTGAGATATGAAGCCAAGGCCTGGTCTGTTTGCATTTATAAAGACCCCATAGTACGTTTTGCAAAAGTAAACATCTGCTATCTGATGTTCTCACCAAATTCCGATTCTATAATTATGTTGTTCTTACCTAAAATTCCTCCTGCAACATTCTTAGATGCGGAGTGAAATCCTGGTCCCATTGTCATAAAGAGCAAAACTCTTATTGACTTTATTCAAGGAAGAATTTCACTCATGGTGTTAACTTCTTGTTCTAAGCAGTTGTATAGTGGTGCTGAATACTGCTCAACAGTTCTTACATTTCACTCCAGAAATCCATCCTAGGTTTTGTTTCAGCAGTGGGTAAAATGTTTTCTACTCTCAAAGAGTCTCTACAGTCATGCTTTGGGATCCTTTTGAATAAAAAAGCCTGTGTCAAAATCAGTTATCTCCATTTTGTTTAAGTTATGGCAGTTTGAAAACAGTAAACCCTGTAGGAATGAGGACATTCCAATATGTTCTGCCTGATGCTGAGAACTATGTCAGTGCTCAAATAATAAAAAAAAATTACAATAATTAAGGTATCAAAAAGTTGTAGAAAATGCCAACCTGCTACATTACTGTTTCTTTGTTCTGTAAACATGATACCACTTGTGTCTGGGTGTCCTCTATCTGAGCTGAAGTTTAAAACAAATGAGTCACAGCCATTTAAATGTTTTTTTATTATAATGTGAAAGTTTATCAGGCATTAATGTGGCAGTCTGAGGTTTCAGATACACTGGTAGGAAAAGCTCTTAGCAGTGCGTGGGTGGCAAGTCATCAAATGAAACTGACAGAGGAGAGAAAAAGAAGCCCGTTTTTCATCAATGACAAGCTGCTTAGTATTGATAATACTTATCAAAGAAAAAAAGCATTTATGGAAAAGCATATTATGACGACAGCATATCTTTACTAATGAGAATAACTATAGATGCATGGAGTGGTGTGGAACAAGTAACCTGAACAAACAGAAGAGAAAGCACTGTACATGCAGGCTTTGAAATATTTCCATGTAAAATCTATCTATGGTAGATGATGGGATCTAGGTTTTATTTTCAAAGCTGAGTTACTGTAGTTCTGCTCTGAAAAATGAGTTTGTAACAATGCCATTGTGGATCTTATATTTGTCTCTGTGACCTCTGTATTGAGTCTATTCATTTTCTAAGTCAAGGATGGACTTTTTAATCATTGCGCCCTGCACATTCAACTTTGAATCTAAAAATCAAAATGAGCTATTTGGGTATGTTTTCCCGGGGGGGGGGGGGAGTTCTGTTTTCAGTTATAGTGACCAAGCATTATCAATATTTCTTCTCTCTTCATAAAGATATTGGTTATATTTGCCACAGGCTACAACATGAGCAGCTAACAGAATTGTAAAGATTTAAATCAGGTCAGTGGCATAACACACTGATGAAACTGTTGGTAAATATAGATTTTTCAAATGATGGCCACTGTACCTGGACCTTATGCCCAAAAGCTCAGCTATAAGTGTTCTTTAAAAAGCAGTGCTTCTGAGAAATTGGATCAAATTCTACTTTCAAGTGAATCAAACAGAATATATCTGGGTTGTAGGCTTTTGGATGAATTTACAGACTTTTCTTCTGAAACTCTGTTGGGCTGGAATATTATATGTATGAATAATTTATTTTTGTCCTAAAATTAATCCTCAGGGAGAAATGGTTCTCCTGAAATTTCACCAGCCTTTTCTAAAGTGTAAAGTCTGTGTACACCACTAGTATTTTGGGACCAAAATGCAGCAGAACTAGTGTAGTGCCACTAACAAGGGCTATGTCTACACTTGTAAATTTACAAGTCGACTTAGCATGTCCACTTAAATTTAAAGTTGACTTAGGGGGGAATTTACAAAGTCAACCTAGAGCGTCCACACTGGACGCCTAGGGGCTAGGGGGACCTTGGGCAGGTCCATGGTGGCAGGGGGGGCACCCTTTGTGTACAATGGGTCAAAGGGGGACAGGGACCCTGGCAGGGCATAGGGACAGGGTGGGCAGGGTGTGACACTGTCCAGATTTAGGGAACCATTTATGATATTATTTTCTATTAATATCTCATAAATACTATAATCCGTAGAACTATGTCATGTTTGGTATCAATAGAAAGGTAGTAATTTGCTGGGAATGATTATATAGTTTATGTATAGGAATTGTATTTGTATTAGAAGTAAGGAATATGGTTGTTATATCTATACTTTAACTTGTGTGATTCTGGGGAAACTCCCGAGACAGGATGTCTACAACCATTGTCTCCTTAATGTTAAGGAAGCTCCCTGGTACAATGGGCCCAGGGCGAAACCTGATGAGCCATTAAGTAGATAATGGTTGTAGACATCCTGTCTGGGGAGTTTCCCCAGAATCACACAAGTTAAAGTATAGATATATCAACCATATTCCTAACTTCTAATACAAATACAATTCCTATACATAAACTATATAATCATTCCCAGCAAATTACCTTTCTATTGATACCAAACATGACATAGTACCTATGGATTATAGCATTTATGAGATATTAATAGAAAATAATATCATAAATGGTTCCCTAAATCCGGACAGCGTCACACAAGGCTCTGCCCTGCCCTTTGGGGGGCATGCCAGGCTCCCCCTGTGCCCCCCCTGGCAGGGAGGGCATTGGTGTAGTCCTGGGGTAGCCCTAAGTCGACTTAGGGCTACCCCATGTCTACACTGGTTTAATTCAACTTTAAAAAGTCGAATTAAGCTTTAAATTGAAGTAATTCTAGGTTTAATAAAGTCGACTTAATTTTCATTGTCGACTTAAGCAAGCTGCTTAAGTCGACTTAAGCAAACTGTAGTGTAGACGCAGGGTAAATTAAGTTGACTTAAGCAAGCTTAAGTCGACTTAATTTACAAGTGTAGACGCAGCCAAGGAGCAGAAGACTGTACAGAGGCAGGTTTGTAGCTTCTGTAATCAATGACACAATGGTAGGCACAGGCCGCATCCATAAATGTGAAATGGCTAAAGGTAGATTCAGGTCTAGACTGATCCACCAGACAAATTCTCATACATTTTAGAATTCTTAATTATTGCTGGGCAAATAAAGCTGATTTCAAATAAGCTAAAGGAGATGAGCCGCTGAGTTTAAAGCAATGTGAAACAGCTCTCTTAATGCTCCAGAGACCAGTGGTATGGTTCCATTCTTCTGAATTCCACAGAAAACCATTTTTCACACAAAACAAAAAAGGACGTGTGGCACTTTTAAAGACCAACAAATGTATTTATCCCATAAGACTATGTCTCCCTCTTATTAAGCCAAAGTTATAAAGCAGAATGAGCATGTAAATTTAATAACTGAATCACACAATGAGGACAAACAAATTACTGTGTAAGAGGAGGTTTGCTGCTCAATGAATGAGAAGAGTCATGTGTCTCAGATACTAGCTATTTTCCAATCAAAACCTCAGACACAAATCATTGTGTTGCTTACTTCTCAAAGCCTTTCCTCTATTTACAGGGGAAATGACACTGGGACCACTGTTGTAGGACTGCCAATGTACACATTACACGTTCCCTGTTTTTACACTTTCTCAAGCTGAGAACACTTATTTTCTTTAGAATGATAATTTCAGTACATGTTCTCTTTTTTCTTGACTCTCTGTTAGAGGATGTCTACTGAAACTATCATTTTTTAGAAAAAAATGTACCATCAGCTTGAGAAACCGTAAAAACAGGGCCTGTGTAGTATCCCCATTAGCAGTCCTACAACAGTGGATCAGTGTCGTTTCCCCTGTAAACAGAGGAAAGGCTTTGAGAAGTAGCAACACAAGAATTTGTGACTATGGCTTTGATTGGAAAATAGCTAATATCTGAGACAGATGATTCTTCTCATTCATTGAGCAGCAAACCTCCTCTTACACAGTAATTTGTTTGTCCTCATTTTGTGATTCTATTCTTAAATTACATGCTCATTCTGCTTTATAACTTTGGCTTAATAAGAAGGAGACAGTATTGTATGGTGTAGATGTGGCAACATGTAGGATACAAAACGTGCTGATGTAACCACGTATTTGGACCTCCTGACACTGGGAAGCACAAGAGGTTTTCATGCCCTCTTTTCTTTAGATTAATTTGGACCAGTGACTAGAGGCTTGGGTTTCCATTGGTATTCTGAGAAGGAAGGGTCAATAACACTTTGCATTTATATGCTACCCTCTATATAAGGATCTCAACACTGCACTCCCTATGAATTGACCCTTACACCACCAGTTTGTGGCCAGTAAATAGCTAGACCTGGAGAGAAACTGGAAGTCCCCTTTTCTGGGAAGTTCCAAAAATTCAAAACTAATTTGGCTATAGAATGGAATGAAAAATGAAATTTAGACATTTCTTGTGAAATGGGAATTCCAAAACTGACTTTTGAAAGAGTCTGTTTTCATTTCAACCTTTTTGAAAAGTTTCCAGCACACTCAGAGCTAAATAAGGAACTGAGGCTTCCTGGCCTTCCAGGCAGCCCCATAGTCAGAAAGTTTGGAAGCACTCACTGTGAGGTGGCCTACCTGGCAAAGACATAGAAACCCTTGAGAACCCTGATTCTTCAGCATCCCCTCTGGTCTGTTATTTGGAGCTGGGAAGCCTAGTGAAATCAGGCAAGCTGGCAGCAAACCAGATATATTTTCATTAGAAACATGCTTAACAAGCAAGGTTCTATTAAAACCTACTGAGTTTCCATCAGAATTTTGTCAAAATCAACACATTCCTGTGGAAGTAGATTTCTTCCAAATGGAAAATAAAAATGGAAAAACTCTGTCAATCTCCTACAGATAAGGAAACTAAGACAGATATTTAGAGACAATTTTCAAATGTAACTGACTAAAATTAAGCATTTATATCTGGATTTTGTGGCCTAAATACCTATTTTAGGAGTATAAGATCTGATTGTGGCTTTACAGTCTTTCATGTTTTCATAATAGAAGGCATTAATTTTTAAAGGATTCATTGAAAGGCCATGAAATTATGAGATTAATAGTAGTGGAAACTGGTCCTTGCCCTAAAATGTGTATTGTTCCATTTATGTGAATGGAAAATTTAGATAATGTAAATTAGCATAAATCTGGCCTCTGGATTTTTATAGGTAAGTCAGTTTTTCAAATTAAAAATATAAATATCCCAGAGAACAGGCACAAATTGGCCCACAGCAATACAGAGTTTTTACCATTGTGTCTTTAGCCTGATTAATTGGGACCAGACTAAATTGGGGCAGCTCAGTGTCCGTTGGTGTCAGTTGCGACTGTACACTCAGATTCCACTTAGTTAGTTGTGATGTCATGTGAGTTCTTGTGCCTTTCCTCTCTCACCTTCTCCCTGGCCATTGCATAAGTATCTTTGAGAGAGAGAGCTCAATGTTTTAATTGGCACAAGGAAAATGACCAACCTTCTCACTCTAATTTTGGTGAGGCAAATCTTGCACTACCACTGTCTGTTTTGTGACTTTTCTATGAATAAGTGCAATACTTCAATTTATAATGCTGTCAGTCTGGCTTTCAATAGCATACAGACCGCCAAAACTTTTATTAATAAAAGGGTGCATAGTGTAATGTAAACATCCATAGGGGTGCTCATTGGATCTTCAGCTACAGTGCTCTCTTAACATCCCCAGTATCAACAGTATAGTCTAATTTCCACTATATTTAAAATGTGAGTAATATCAACCTTCTGCACTTTAAAAAGCATAGAATTTGGCTTTTCGACTCAAGTTAATTTACTTCATAATCTGAATATTCTAATGAGCTCACCTAATGATTTTAAAGATCTCCTTCATTATAAAGTTTTTTTGTTTTTGTTTTTTTTAAGAAAGAGTGCCTGTGCAGTCCTGTGAGTTGTAGTGACTAGGTGTATGACATAGTGGTGTGTGTAATTTAATAGAGTGATGCTGCCCTCTAGAGTACCATTCTGGTTTTTTTGTTTCACAGCTGCCCTCTATTTCGTTGTGTTTCATAGTCATCTCCAGCAGCATTTCTCTGACTGCAGCATCCTGATTATTTAATAACAGTAACATCTAAGAAACCTAAATAGAAACAATGGGAAAGGCTCAGTTGTGCCCAGTACTGTATGTGGAAGAGAGGTAGGAGAGAATGGAAGGAGCTCTCTCCTTGCCTTGCACTCTGCTGTCCATTGGGTAACATTGGTACTGCCCCTGGCTTGTGGCCTGTGAGTGTTAGTTACTTGGAAGGATGGTTGGTACTTCACCCTTTGGGCTACACTGTCACTGTCACAGAAACCAGAATTCCTCCTGTAGCTCTTAAGAAGTTTTTGCATGGGGAAGCAGCTGCTTTTCCATCTTTGCATCAGTAGTTCATGAGATAAATAAATTTGTTAGCCTTCAGAAGTGCCACAGAACTCCTAGGTAAGGAGAAATGTTGCCCAAGTCCTGTTGCAGTAGAATAAATAAGACTCTAGTATATAAACCTCAATGTGGTCTAAATTGTTTACTTTCTCTAAGGAGCACGTATTTTTTTACTCAAATGATAGGAAATTAATTTTATTTAGAGGGAAACGTTTGATAAATCCAAGGGTCATCTAAAGGGAATCAAGTGTTTTAAGTAGAGCAGGTCAGAAAACTGATTTTTTTTTTTAAAGTTGAGATTTTGTTTTATTTTCATCCCAAATTGAGATGAAAAGACCCCTCACCCCAATAAATTAAAAATTGAAAAATGAAATTCTCAGATGACTTTCATTTGGGGTCAATTGAAATATTTTTTGCTATTTTCCTTTCTTTTTGCTTTAGTATATATTGAAACTTACCATTTAGAAAATAGTAAAACAACCTGTTGTGACATTTTCAGAAACACTTTGCCAGTTGTATCCAAAAGGAAATGTCATCAAAATCTGTGCATTTTCACAACAAATTTTGGCTTCATCAAAATGGAATTTTTTGCTGGAAAACTGGTTTGATGACAGTTTTTCAACTGTCTAGTTATAGATGTCTAATCCTAAACCTGTATGCAGGCTATAGCTATTGCCTGTCGGTTTAGCACTTATCTCTATAATAGAAGCACTGTTCTGCAGAAAAGAGAGTTCCTTCAAAGAGTGGGGAGTAAAACAACTGATGCCCATGATCAGTATTTTTGGAGAGTGGATGGTCAAAGGATCTATTGGGGGGAATTAAGCATTCCTAGCTCACAGCTTTACCTTTACTACAATTGGTAGCTAAAACTGTATTTCTGTGTAGTTCTCTTTGAAACAAAGACTAAATCAAATTACACTGATGTGTGCCAGCAGTGTCCACAGGGACAGTTAGTCTGCATCAGGCGAGTGCTAGGTACGTTTACATCACATCTTGGTGCAAACTAAATGTCCCTGTAGAGAAGCCATCAAAGCCTTGCCCCTCCAATCTTTGAGTATCATTGGAAGTGAAATCTCTCTTTCAATGGGCTTCCTTATCTGAACCACAAAACTGATTATAGATGGAGTTTTCCTAAGTAAGGTCTGTAGGATTCAGCATTACAGTATCAAAATAGCTTTGATGCCAGAGTTGGACCAGTTCTGGTCAACACATTCATAAATGATCTGGAAAATAAAAGACAGATGGCATTGCAGATGATACAAAATATCTTAAATAATTAAGTCCAAAGCTGTCAGTGAAGAGTTACAAAGGGATCTTGCAAATCTGATTGACTGATCAACAAAATGGCAGATGAAATTCTGTGTTGATAAATGCAAAGTGGTGAAGGTTGGAAAACATAATCTCAACTATACATTCAAATGATGGGGCTCTAAATTAGCTGCTGTCACTCAAAAAGAGAGGTCATGTGGTTGTCACGGATATTTCTCTGAAAACGTCTGCTCAGTAACCTGGAAGGAGGGTTGAATAGCAGATTTGAGTTGGCACTTCACCCTTTGGATTATAAGGTAATAAAACAGAAAATACCATAATATTACTGTATAAATCTATTATATACATACACTATCAATATCATGTGCAGTTCTGGTTGCCCCACCTCTAAAAAGATATATTGGAATTGGAAAAAGTACAGAGAAGGGCAGCAAAATAGTTGGGATATGGAACAGATTCCATATGGGAGAAAAATTGGGACTTCTCATTTTTGGTAAAGAGACAATTAAGGGGGTATGATAGAGGGCTATAAACACCATATAATGTGGAGAAAATGAATAAAGTGCTATCTACTCTTTCACAAAAAATAGAGGATACAGGATGCAAGCTTAAAACAAACAAGAGGAAGTACTTCTTCACACAATGCCCAGTCACCCTGTGAAACTCCTTGCTAGGGGATGTTGTGAAGGCCAAAAGTATCACAGAGTTCCAAAAAGAATTGGATGAGTTCATGGAGGATAGGTCCATCAATAGCTACTAGCCAAGATTGTAAATGATGTAGCCCTTTGCTCTGGGTATCCCTAAGCCTCTGAAGGTAGCTGGGACTGGATGACAGGGTATAGATCACTCAGTAATTGCCCTGTTCTGTTAATTGCCTTTGGCACTGGCCACTGCCAGAGGACAGGATTCAGGACTAGATGACTATTGGCCTTGACCCAGTGTGGTCGTTCTTGCATTCTAAAATTTGAGCTGTTTTGGTTGGCTGTAGAGATCACTCAGCACTCAGAGTCCCATTCCCTGATTGGATGAGGGTAACTTTTAGAACTGCAGTTCAAGTACACATTATCTTATTTTTTATGAGCCTATATTAAAGCTGTGATCTTATTTTTTTTATAAGTCTGTATTAAAGCTGTACAATACTTCAAGGGCTTCAAGAGCCACATCTTTTAAGGAATGAAAGAGTAAGAACAGGGGGTAGAGCAAAGGCAGGCTGGTTTAGGAGGCAGAGCTATAATCGGGACCCAGTGTTTAAATCTCAAATACTATTGAAGTTACGCTGCTAAATTACCAAACTAACTTCACAACATTTACTATAATACTACTTTTCTCCCACCATCATAGGTACTGCTCTACCACCACTGAAGCTTGGAAATTCCATCTGTGCCTTCAAGGCAGATGATGGTCCATGCAAAGCAATACATACAAGGTATTACTTCAACATTCAAACCCAACGCTGTGAGGTGTTTGAATATGGTGGATGCGATGGCAATGCGAACAACTTCATGACACTAAAAGAATGTCAGGAGACGTGTGTGGTATCAGGTTAGTATCCTTTCTCCTGTCCTCCTGCATGTCTTTTGTATTCATCCGTTGTCTGGTGTCATATCTAGGTTATCAGCTCTAAGGAGCAGGGGCTCTCTCTTGTTTACATTTTCCCAGAACAATTCCCTGTAGGGGCTATCTCAATAATAATCGTCATCATCTTCATCATCATCACAGTAATACTATTATAACAGTGGTCACCAGGTGATGCTGCCACATAGTCATGCAAATTTGGGGAGGTGGGGTGGTATGTCTGTAGTGTACTCGTAGGGTATGATTACAGCACAAGCAGAAGTACCCAAATTGACTTTAATCTACCTAACTCTGGTCCTGGAGCAATGAATTTGCAGCAGCAGCAGCACATGTTTCAGTACGGACTAGCACCAGGAAAAATCACCGGGGAGGGGGAGGGTCCACAGTTTCACTGCTCTGGGACCCAAGATAGCTAGAATAAAGCTAGGTTAGGTATGCCTACTCAAGCTGTAATTACACCTTCTGATTAGACTATAGACACACCCTGGGGTCGAGCAAATGTTCTGTTTTAGGAAGACATGGTGTGTGATGATCGTTTTTTGTGCAAGGTTCTGGGTAAAAGTTGCATGGTGAACAGCAGGAATTTGCTGTCTGTCTTGGTCTTCTAATTAAAATCAATGTTTGAGGCAGAGTTGCTCTCTGGGTTCTGTTCTTGGGTGTTGGGCTGAGATCCCTTGAATGATGGGATTGTCTGCATGTACAAAACTCTCTGTTCCAGGACTCATGTAACTAAAGTTACCTTTAAAATATACCCAGACTTATATTCCCAGCTTCTCCTACACTGAGAAGACAACCTGCAAGACTTCAGACATTAATTGCTGCTTGGCAGAGGGGAAGCAATAATAATTAATAATGCTCAATAGAAATAGCCTCAATCAATGTTTCTTTGTCTGTAACGCCTGAAATTGCTGAGTTTTACAATCAGATTGAGGCTTCAACAGCTAACCAGTAGAAATAGATGAATAGGCTGCATATTGAGATACACAGTTTAGGAGCCAAATGTACAACTATGTTGTCATACTAAATGAAATGTGCATTGTATGTATTCTGCTATTGAAGAGGGAGGGAAATTGAGTGGCTTTATCTTTTCAGAAGAACTGAGCACTATACCTCCTGCTCTCTTCAAAAGGACCTATGGGTGCTCCTTTAAAAATTACATCATGTTTGGCATAATTAGGAAAATTCCCAGTAGAATCTCATATCAATCACAGATGTCTTTTTGATATGACAAGGGTATAGTTCCTATTTCCTTGTTTATTCAGAGAAGTCAGCAATTTTTGTTTGGGAAATACAGCTTTGTCTGAAATTGATACTGAAACAGGCCTTTGAGGGGGAAAATGACAGGTCACTATTCTGTAGAAGACTTGGTGATAACATTTTATATAGAATCTGAGCTTAAATACATAGGGAACACAAAGTTTTCTATTAGATAATAACCATAAAGTACTTAGCGCTCTATCCTTCTGAAATCAGCTTTCAGCACTACACTCCCACAGATGGACCACAGTCTTCCTGAGTGAGGATGCTCTTAAATCAGAAAGCTTCAGCCCCACTCAGGGTTGCGAAAGTCCAGGTTTTTATTGTATCATCAGATCCCAAGGCATGGTCTTCCAAGTTACTTTGGACACCAAATACAGATTTTGGTTTTCTTGAGAGACAGATGGAAGGAGTCATGTAGATTCAGGAGGGAGCCAGATAAGGGTTTGGGGCAGGGGCCTTGAGGTCTTGAGTTGGGAAAGAGCTCTTGAGTTTCAGGAAGAGCAATAGGTGAAAGCATTAGAGTAAGTGGAAGCTAAAGGGGCAGAGATCTCTGGAGCTGAATGGAGACAGCATGAAGAATTCCAGTCATTTTCAGTACTGTAAATTTTTTGTACTTTTTTTGCAGTCAGATTTATATAAATGATGTATGAATCCATTAAAATTCAATGATTCATCTAATCCTGTGTCCTCAACAGAAGTCACTTTTCAGTTATAAAACCTCTGTTACCTAATTGCAACATATGACAAAAAATGGTAATTGGCTCAGAAGACTCACAGACCTAGGGGAATACATTATTCCTAGCCTGAGCAATGCATAGACTATTCGGGATGGATTTATAACTTATCTGCCTGGTCTTTTGGGGAAACAACCCAAGGGCCCTTCCTGCATGTTTCTGTGCAAACATCAGTAAGTGTCATTTTGTTTGTCCTCACCATGTTCAGAGCATGCTCCTGTGACAGGCCTCCTGGTGTTGCTGGAAATAGGCTGATGTACTCTAGGCATTAGGCCAGCACTGCAAGATAAAAATTGACCTGCTGGGAACAGTATGTGCCATCTTCATATTTGACAAATTTTTGTATCTCATTAGACAAAATACTTAATTCTGGAAAATAATTTAGAAACTAGGAGTTTACAATAAGAATTCAAAAGATACTCTCCTGTTATTCTCACCCAGAGATGCTGCAGCTTCAAGAAGACCCAGTTTATAGCATTATACTGTGTCTGTTGCATGTTAGATGCAGAAGGCAATCTATTTTCTCCTCCCTCCCCAGTGATAGCTACTAATACAGAGTCTGTTATTAAGGCTTGAACCAATGAAGTCAATTGGAATTTTTCTCTTGACTTCTGTGGGCTCTAAATTAGATACAAGGTGTGTCTCAGGGGAGTTCCAGAAAAGATCTGTATCCATATAAAAACTGCCATGAGCCTTATCCCAAACAGCTTCTTAACATGCCCATTTTCCCTCCAAGTGTCAGAATGATATAGAAGGGAGAGATAAGGGAGCAGGTTTGCAGGTCAGATCAGGTGATAAAATATTTCTTGCTGATACTTAGCACTCACTGTACAAAGTGTTTCTCATCCTAGGAAGACAACAGAGTCCTGTGGCACTTTTAAAGACTAACAGATTTATTTATCGCATGAGCTTTCGTGGGAGAAAATCCCACTTCGTCCCACGAAAGCTCATGCGATAAATAAATCTGTTAGTCTTTAAAAGTGCCACAGGACTCTGTTGTCTTTCTACAATAGACTAACACGGCTACCCCTTTGGAATTTCTCATCCTAGTTTGAGATCATTAACTAACCCTACAAAGGCTCCTAAGAGCTAGGTGCCGTAAATAAATACTCTATTATCTCTTTGTTACAGGTAGGGAAATAAAGGCCAAGAAAGTAACACTCAGTCAAGTCCATGGAATGATTTCAGCTCAGGGATTCTTGGCATCCAATTCTGTTTTCAAACCATTAGCCTGACCACTTTCCCTCTGTACAAAATGTGCAGTCAGGTACATAATACATAGCACTTACACAGCATTACATTATCATAAGTTCATTGAGGGTCTGACTAACATAGCTCTTTAAAGAAATTTCCTTTTGGGTTTACTTTACCATAACTAAGCTGGTAAAATGTTTTTTTTTTAATTTAAAAATAAGAGCAACAAATTGCTAAGAAGATTTTCCCAAATTCTGAGTTTTCCCATAATGTCTTTCAAATAGTACAAATCATTATAGATAATGATCTGTGTCTGCCGTAGATACAAACAAATATGACAGATACATGCCAGTGTCAATATAGTGTAGAATGCACAATTAGGTTACTAGTTACTTTACAACAGAGCTTTCTCTATTTTCCCAGCCAAATAAAGTGGGAAAGAGTAAGAGTTTTATTACGTATGTAAATCATGGGTTTCATATTTAACCATTTTCAGCAATTTTCAAAACTTGGAAAGAGTGAGTTAATTAAGGGAAGTCTTTTATTGTGCATATGTATGGTAGTTATGCAATCAGGCTTCAAACTTAGTTGAGGTCTTGAGGAGCTCCTGTAATAATGATGATGCTTCCACACTGCTTTGTACACTGCAAAGCAAACTCTTGGTGCTTGTCTAAGAGGACGTGGTCAGGTAGAACAGTGAGCATGGTACAGAAATGTAGAGAGAGATTAAATACTGAAAAACTGTATGGACAGACTAAGACAAGGAATCTATACAAAAGAGGCCTTAACATCTCAATAGATGCGTATGTAAGTGACATCATGTATATGATGCTTCTACCTTATTTCACATGCCCTATCAGTTCTTGCCAGTGGGCACCTGGCAATCTGTCTAATAAAAACTATATTGTATCAAAAGTAAAAAGGTACATTGCTGCTTTAACAAAGAGTGGGTGTATTTACCATGGTATTTGTTCTCCCTCCACACCACATCACCATTATGCTATTGAAGAAACTGAGACACCAAATTAAGTGGCTTGTCTTCCGAAAGCTATAGCCTAATAGAATAGGCATAGGACTAAGAACCTGGATTTTATTCCAGTGATTTGCTGTGTGACCATAGGAAAGACATTTAACTGCCTTTTGATTTAGCCACCCCATCCATCCTATGAAGATGAGAATTCCTACCTAATAGAAATTTCATTGCAAAATTTTGTCAATGATCACTGAATGTGTTAAAGACTGTGTCACTACTAACCCTTCCATCAGCAGACCTTTCAGTGCAGATTTCTAGCAGATGGGCTAGATTAAGGTTCTATTTTATTGTTTTTTTGCTAGAATTCAGTACTGAGCCTTTGAGGTAGAAATTCCTCCAGGGGACAAGTTGCAACAAATGAAAGCATCTTAAATCTGTTTTGGGGGGTTCTGATGAGTAATGTATGACCTGTATTTATCCTGGTGTCATTAAGATTAAAAACTAAGATTCAGCCAGAAGCAACTGTATGTAAGACTAATGTACCAAAAAAAGATGATATGCTAGTATGTGCTGACAGATGAGGTGCCCCATTGGGAATCTCTCAATGTTGGAACAACTGATGATTCATAGCAATTAAGGTGGCATAGATAATCATTTCAGAGTGTGAAAGAGCAGAGACAGAATACAAGAAATGCATCTTTCTGAAATTAAACCGTGAAAGCTGCATTCAAACAAATGTGATTCTAATGGGGTCAATGAAGCTATGCCAATTTACCCCCCATTCTAACTGGGCTCATTAATCCCACTGGGAAATCACTTCTCAGTGGGTTGGGGAGGGATATAACCTTTACATCATCTTTTGAAATTCCTTTATCCCGCTGTGCAGATAAATACAAGTTTCTTTATTTTTTCCTAATTATTTGTGCACTCATTAGCATATAGAAATACTGTACAATTCAAGTGGTTTTTAGCCTTGTTCCTTAACGTAAAGAAATTGCCAAATGTAGGAGAGCAATGGTTGCTGACAGGAAATCCAGCAAAAAACTGGAGTTCAACTCAGGTAAACGTGAAGCCTGGAATCTCTCAATCCAGTATACAAAGCCAGCATGAGTAATCACATCCCAGTCCATTCCCACTTCTTATATTTCCTTCCTCGGCTACTCCAGACTGCCCTGTCAGTCTCTCAACTATTTGTCCTACATAGAATCGAATCTTGTGGTTCACTGTGGAATATTTATTGAGTCCTTTTTTTTACCTTGCTAAAAGTCTGATCCAGTAAAGCACAAAAGCACAGGCTGAAAGTTAATGGACCCACTTTGCTGCTTAAACACATGCTTAAGTGCTTAGATGCATCAAGGCCCAAGTGAATATTATAATCTGTAAGATTTTGTGCTCCAAAAGCAGATGATTCCTTCCACCCTGTAAATGCATTTAATTTATCCTATGTATTTCTGTACCAAACATGTCTAAGTAACAACAACTTCTATTATTCTGCATTACAGTGAATGTAGTATTAATTTAAATTTTAAAAAGAAATAATATAAATTAACCAAATTGTAGCATTCCTATTTAGCATAGATCTTGTATATTGGGATTTCAAGACCAAAATTCCTCCTTTTTGATCATATTGATAACCCTGTGTCAGGAATTACATTTAATTTATCCTGTAAGAAACCAGTCCAATATTTAATAAGCTTTCAAAAAAGAAACCAGTACAAACTGGTGGTTATAAGTGGAGCAGTTGAAGGCCACATAAGTATTTATCTTTAAAATATTTATTCTCCAGCAAAATTATACAAAGGAAAGCATCTTAGTTTAAAGGGGTCTCTATCAATTTCAGAAAAGCATACAACTTTTTTATTAGTAAAAATATTTGTAGTCATGGGGACTTGTGTTCTTTAAGAACACAAACAAAACTCCTTTCTTGATTATTTTTTGACACCGGAAGGGTCAGGGTTTTGGAGTGTGAAGATTAGCTTCTTGTTTTCTATCCATCAGACTGACAGTTGGCACACTTCCACTGTCGTCTAGATTTGGGATTCAACTGGAACATCAAAGCATTTTTCCTCTTCTTTTCTGACATAAGGTACAGGATAGAGTTGTCTCTTGCAACGGTACCTCATGCCAACATGTAACCCTCTGGTCACATGGAATTGTTCATCAGGACAGAGGGATAAGAGAGGGAGGCTAATACATAATGAATCTAGGGTGAAATTTTTTCAAAAGTGTCATCAGTAGGGTCCCATAGTAGGAACTCAGTTTTACCACGTGGCTCTTCTCTCCTTATTCTAATATAGTTGGGTTGTTTGCCAGAGTCTGAGGCAGAAAAAAAGATGGCACCTTCCCTTAACTCAAAAGGTGAATGTTGTTGTAATAAATCCCAGGACAGCTTTTAAAGGTGGCATAAAGCTAATCTTGTCTGATTTCTAATCCTCTACCCTCTGTGACAGATTATCAATTGTGGTAAATAGGCAGTTTCATTAACTGAAATGGAACTAGTCTGTTCTCACCAGCTGAGAATCTGACCCACTGTATAGAGGTTTGGCCTCAGGCCTATTTAAGATACCTAACAGCAGCTCCATGACAAATGCTAATGGACCAAACGGGCTGAATCTGCAGCCTGGGGTTGGTACAACATGGGGCATCTGTTCTGTGCACCAGTACTTGGGACAATGATAGGTAGAATAGGGGACCAAATACAGTGGTTTTATGGCCAAAATTCACCTTCAGTACCAGTTAAAGATAAACCCAAATTAAATGTCTAGTTAATTAGTTTCACCACCATTATTCAGCAGAGGTGGATATTGTTGTTAAATCTAGCACTCCATCTGTAATAGCTCAGCATTATTTTAACTATTTAAATACATCTTAATGCTGCCAGTATTTCAGCATGGCTATATCTATGCTGCAAACAGTGTTTCTTGTTAATATTTTAAATTTAGGAATTTATTCACAAATTGAGGAAATGCTTGGTTAAAATGGAAGAGTATCAGAAATAGAGCAACACCTAAGAAATACCAGTGAAAATTCCAGTACTCCACCACTTCAGCAATAATGAGATGTTCATGTCTTCTCCTTGGATCATTCACATAAATCCCAGACACCAAGCATGCTTTGGAGCAAGCACTGAGAAAAGGCTAAAAGTTTCATGAGATCTAATCAACTTGTGAGATATGTAGGCAGACCTGATCTGAGTAATTAAACATATGGAAGATAGGATTAGAAAGGTAAATGAATTTTTAGATTGAAAACAGAATATTTTTGCTAAAGATAAATAAAATTTCAGTAGTTAAGAATTCAAAATGTCTGAGCCAGCTAAGATAAGAGGGAGAACACCAAGGGAAACATTTTACTGCAAATAAAATAAGAGTGGACAAAATAAGTTAAAAATGCAAAGAACCGGTAAAAAGTAGGTCAAATGTAAACAAAGCTTGGACAAAGCATGCTGAATAGGAATTGGGTTCCTGCAAGGTAACCAAGTTAATAAAAAATGTGCAATGTAATGTACAGTAAATGCAATAACATGTGCAATATATGTATAAAGAGAGAGGTTTTCTGTGCAACTTTGGAATTGTGAAGTACCCTGCATCCACCATGCTGCATTTGAGTCTGGTCAGCCTAGTGTACCATAACTGTATGCCAAATAAAGATATCTGAGTGATGAACGCTGGAGTGAAACTGAGTTTGTGGAAATCTGAGTGAAAAAAGGTCTCTGAAAGAATCTGAACAAAACAAACAAAAAGGCACAAGTCACAGTGAAAGAAGTTGGGAGAAATAAAGCTAGAAAAGGCAAATTAAGAAAGCCAAGGTCTTAATTTTTCTTTTTGTTGGTAAGCACTAAAAAGAAATAAATGAGCCAAATGGAAAGTCAAATAATGGTCCAAATACAATGAGCCAAATACGAAATGACAAGTAATCACAAGACTTCCTTCCTGCAAGCATTTTCAAAGTGAATGCACTAGGAGTACCAGCAGGTGGCGAGTTACACAGCTATTTAGATTTCATTCAGAATATAACTATTAGGTTCTAGAGAATCCTTTCTGAATACCTACAGAGTTTAATAGAGAATTACTGCAATAAGCTTTTAAATTATCCTATATAATTTGATAGTAAAATTTTATTTACTATTCAATTAAATAGGATGATTAAAGGTATTATAGAAAAGCTATTGTTTCCTATTAAACTCTGATATTTCCATAAGGTTTATTTAATTAAATATCACTGTGTAGACTTTTTCCATAAAAGGGCATGTTTTGGTTAGAACTTTGTTAGATTAACAGAGATCAAAAGAAAGAACAAATTAAAGTCTCCAAGAGAGCACTGAGTCTTTTCTCTGTCACAGTTTATATCACTCTTCCTCTCACTGTGACAACTGCATTGTGCAGTTAATAGCCTCCAAGAAATCACCATCATTTTTTACAAAAGAGCGATGAAGAAAAGCATAAACGCAAACTTGGCAGAGGAGCAAATTACTTTTAAAGGCAATTACCATGTTTTTGTACTGGATACGAGTAGAATTATACATAGGACCTAATTTTCATTTCAGTGTACTATATATCCACCTTAGAAAAGCTATCTCATCTTTCTTGTATTGGAAAATATCTACTGGTGGGTGATTCTATGTCTGATTGCAGAACAAAGCTACTCAGAAATGTTGGTTTACACCAGAAAAATTATCTCAGCTGTGCACTTGGTTAATTCAATAAAACCAAGAGAAAGAGAAACTATGGAACTAGATGCTAATGAAATAAATCCAGGGCTGTATAGTCACAATACTTTTTTTCCTCTTTTGCGCCAGAAGAATAGAGATCACATGCTGAAACAATACTGCTGATTCTGGCATGACTCTTGCAATCAATGGGGGTAGGAGACTGCAGTGAAACAGTCTGATGTTACCCTGCAGAAAATAAAAAGGGTCATGGGGTTACACATAAGGCAAAAGCTTCTGCAAACAGGAAGGGCCAGAAATATGTTCGAATAAAAGATAACTTCACTTGTGTCTTTGTTGTCTTAAAATAATTTTCTTTTTAAATGATGTCATATGGAGTGTCCCATCATAATGGAATGGAACTTCAGACAAGTTTGCTGTCCTGATAGTTTTTCTTTAAAAGTACAAAATGAAATTACGGCATGATGCTTCCAGAAGAATAAACATGTCAAAGCTTGCCTAGAAAGAGAAGATAATGACAAAAGTGCAATAAAAGCCAGTGCCAGAAATTAGCACTTATGATCATGTCTGTTTATGAAGACCCATAGAAAATTATGATGCTAGAGAAATGTTTATTATTAATCAAATTCACAAATCTTCAAAGGGAACAAAATTGTTAATCTAGTTTTTAGTTTCAAGCTTTGAAGGTACTGTTTGAAATACTGAACTAAAAATAGATTCTTCAGCCATAATTTTAAGTCAACACTTCAATAATGTTATCTTTATAGGATACCATGAGTTCCCTTTTCTTTCTTTTTTCAGTAGGAGTCAAACAATGTCAGATTCATCCTAAAACCTGCAATAGTAGAAAAAAGCCGTAACCTGCCTTCTGCCACTGGCAACCTCCAGGGAACTAGAGTCTAGCAAAAAGAGAACAGTGTTGGTTAAAGTGAGGATGTGTCTGGGGAATTTACTATCATGGAGCATGTAGGTCACTGACCTATGGTACCATAACTTGTAAATTCAAGCTGTTTTCTGGTTGTAAATGCCAAAGAAGAGCAGCAGCTGTGCATTACCTGCCCTCTCTCAGAATGCACAATAAAGGCCCAGAGGAAGTATCAATTACACCTATTTAGCTTCAGTGATTTTTTTTTTAACTTTAGTTATTACATTGTTATATAAGAATACAAACAAAGAAGTCTCCTACTTAGGTATATGCAAGTAAGCTGGATGAGTTATTTATATGGTACTAAATGCGCGTAAGGTGATTGAGTGAGCAAATAAAAACAGAGTCCCTTCCCGAGACCCTGATTCTGTAGATTGTTGCCCAAGATGAGCTGCTGTACCCAGGAAAAGCGAGATTGAAGCAGCGCTCCTACAGGCACTGTATTTCAGACAGAGCTTTAGTTAACAGAACATGAGAAAATTGCAATGTCGGGGGCTGGAGATAAGCTGAATTTGAGCCTGCTAGGGTTATGCGGTCACATAAGAAGCTAATATATATAAAATGAAATTTTATGTAATTAAAATTGGTTAAACTGATAACAGGTATAGCTTATAAGAAACTTTGAAGGAATAGATTATGAGAAGGAACTTAAAGAAAAAGAGATGCAAGTAGAATCAAAAAGGTTATTCCAGGCATAGTTAATTGCAAGTGAAAGGAGGTCTGGAAGAAGAGGATAAACAGGGCATTAAGACAAATGATTTGTCCCTGTTTTCTAAGTTCGTAACATTCTGGCCACTTAAATGGATGATCCACACAGAGGCTAAAAGGCCGCTTCTGCTACCTGGTTATTGTTACTCATTTAGATCAAGTGGTGGAGGCCTGTGCTTTGTTATTGAAAATCTCAGGTTGAATTCTTGCTGATAACCATCGCAGAGATTGTTATATTCATACTCTAAGTCAGTGGTTCTCAACCACTGTTTCGGGACACATTACTACGTGTCACATAGTGGGAAGTGTGTTGCGGAGAGCCGGGGAGATGGCTGGATTTGGCCTGCCGGGGGTAGGCTGGTGTGTCCTATAGAATCGAGATATGCCACCAGATGTGTCGTGACCTGCAAAAGGTTGAGAATCACTGCTCTAAGTGTTGCTTAATTGTGGTTTTGCCAGATTAATTTGCTGTTCAAAATTGTCTGACAAATAGTTTATACAAAGTCACAGTTTTTGATCCCTGATTAGATCATTAGATCCCTGATTACTAAAGTGAGTAATTCTGAGCTGAATTGTGCATGCACACAACTGAAAGTTTCCTCTTGGCAGCTTTCAGTGTAATCAAGAGATATGCATGAGTATTCATGGATAAACAAACATGTGGTCAGTTCAAGTCACAATTTGGATTTAGTGAACATGTTCAAGAATACTTTCCCCCCACAATTCACCCAGCTTTAATTCAAATTTACATCTTTGATGCAAATACTCTTTCAAAGCTGATTAGTCATAAGTATGGAACGTTCCTAATACTCAACACATACTGTAACTAGAGGTCTTCCCAGGGCTGCAGGCTTCTTGGACCTATATTAGCATAGCATTTTTTTGTTGAAATATAAAGTGTATTTATCATTTTTCCCCCAATGAGTGATATTGACAAGGTCTGTTACTTTAAAATATGGATCTGGGAATTAGAATCCATGATTTTTTTATATAAATTTAACAGAAGGATTTGCAAGGTCTACACAATAATGTAATGTAATATTAAGTCAAGGGAGGTATTCTCATCTTAACAGATCTCTGTGTATTGTTCTATGTTTAGCATATCATAGTCCAGTGATTATTTCAAAGCAGGAGAGTCAATTCTGCATTAAATCTACGCACTGAGAATCTTTCCATTGACGTCTTCCATGGGCTTTGACTGAGGCTCTGATACTGTAGCTTGATTATGGGAGTAAAGCTGAAAATGCCTTGGAGTTGTTTTTAGAGTTGTATGAATGAACTTCAAATTGTTATACAGTACATCAGTGGGTCAAGTGAGAAAATCTATCTACAGGATTTGTTTTTTAAATCAAGTAACCCAGTTCTTTAATATAACCATGGATTGAAGGGAGGGTAATTTAAAAAAAAATATTGGGCATATTTTTAATATCAGTGGAATGGATCAACACTTTCAAAATGTTGAATTAGATTGTGCCTCTCTCTGCATGAATGTAAGTGAGGGAAAGAGGAGTGGTCAGAAAGAGCTTTCACCGACACCTTGAGTCACAACAAAGGGGCTAATGTCAAACCCAATTCTTGTTTGCCCTACTAATGCCAATAGCAATACTTCATCAGCTGAATCATAATTGTTGGGCCCTGTCTATATAGAGACTTGAAACCATGTTAGAACCATTCTAGGAGAATTATATCTAAATCTGGTTCTTGCTAGAAAAAGGATTACGCTGTTTGAAATCTCAAAGTGGACAAATTCCCATCTTGTTATGAGATCATTACTTAAAAGACTTTTTGAGAACTAGGCCTGTGTGTGAAGACCAAAGAAATGGTTACTTCCCTCCTAGCAATGTTTAAACACTATTCTGTAGGAAGGTGCCTAGTGATGACTTTTTCAAATTTTAATGTAGATAAGTGGTTAAAATTTTTAGAAGATCATAAGTCACTTAAGAGCTTGAGTGCCAAGGTCACTTTGGAAAATGGGCTTGGAATCCTACATCACTGAAAATCTGTCAGTATAAAAGATGGCAGAGTGGGCTGGCAGAAAAGGGAAGCAATTCTCTAGATAGGAACAGATTCAGCTTCTCTGGTAGTTGTAGTATTGGTTGCCCTGGTGTAGATGAGCCACTGGCTGCCAATGACATTTAACGTATTCTATTTATTATACCTGTGCTGTGCAGAGTTGGATGAGTTGATGGGGACAAATCCTTACTCCATTGAGTTGTGCCAGAATTTTCCATAATGTACTTAGCATACCCAGGGCCAGATCAATTCAGGGGCTATAGCAGTGGACCCCAGCCCCCAAGGCCCCTGCCTGATCCACCCCTCCCTCCACCATCCCACTTAGTGCTGGCAAAGCTTGCGGGGGATGCTGGGAGGGTCCATGCCTTGCTGGTACTATGAGGGGGTAGGCCCTGGGGCCAGAGGCCAGGCTCCGCGCTCCCACCCTGCCCCTAGGCTGGCTGTCCACCCCCGGGGGCAGGGCAGACCAGCACCTGTTTGCTCCACTTTGTGGGTAGGGCTGGCTGGCACATGGTGCAGCCTCCAGCACCACCTCCCAGGGCCCTGAAGGGGCTGCACTGGAGACAGCACTGTGTGCCAACTGGCTTATCCCCCAGCTAGGTGCAGACCAGGGCTGGGGTGGGAGAGCCACGGAGAGTGGCCTCTGGCCCTGCCCCCTGCAGATCTGCCCACCCCTAGGACACTATAGTGGTGAGCTGGGGCCCCAGGCATGGGGGGAGGGGGAGAGGGGAAGGCAGTGGAGGGCTGGAGCCCCCAGTGGTGAGAAGCCAGGAGCCTGAAAGTCCTTTAATCTGGCCTTGAACATATCACAGTAGCACAGCTATAGCAGACTTTTCCATGTAAGTGGAACTGAACCAGTATTAGCAAAAATGTAAAATATTTGCAATGTTTTCCTAATCTAGACAAGATCTAGTGCAATAACCATGTTTTTTCCATACTACCCCAATGTAAGCTGTGGCTAAATCCTCTTGTTGTTCATATTTTTTTTAAATATTTTTTTCTTTCTATTGCAGAATACTCAGTGAAGAAAAGGCGGGGGAGATTTAAAAAAGGTAATTTGCATGTTGTAGTTACTTGAATATGTTTTGTTTAGAGACAAACAAAAGGAAATGACCTTTTTATAGTAGGTTGTAGTCAGTATTTTACATTGCTAATAAATTCTCTCTTCCTCTACTTACCCAAATTTTCTCTCTCTTCCCCTCTGTGCCCACATGAATACACATATTGTTCTTCTTGGGAATGAAGGTGAGACTATTTTGGCATGGATCTTACTCCATATAGATATGGCATATTTACAAGTATACTGTGTACTAACCTACTCTCAACTTTGATGTTTGTAAATGAATATACTGGGATTTTTCAAACCAGTTATTTTGTTCTTCAAAAAATCTATCTATCTATCTATCTAGATAGATATCATTTTAGAAAAGGACCTGATTTTATACCACGGAGATCTTGATGTTGACTTTCTATAGATGCTGTAGAACTTTGGTCTTATTTCCCTGATGGTCTAGCCCTCATTTCCCTGCTTTCCATGACAGAACAGCAAATGCTCTGCAAAACTCAGCTGTTGTAGCTAATCATCAACAGTATTAAATGCTGACTATTTCTGTAGTAATACACTCTTGGATATTAGGTCTCCAGGGGAGAACTGGACTCCTTCAGTGCACAATAATAGCATTTGCATGTGTCACATACTCAAGGTTGCATCACCTTATCCTTCATAACCCCTAGTCTTGAAAGACTTATGCCAGCTGTAAAAATTAGCTCTGAGCTAAAACACAGTGTATTAGATTTCCTCACAAGAGCACATTTTTAATATCAGCTTTAGGTTTTCTAACAAGCAGATCAGCTGTTTAAGCAGTATGCATTATTCTCCAATCTTTCTCTAAATCTCTTGAGTCAGTTAACTCAGGCCCTTTTTTATTCTTTCATGATGGTGTTACTCCTCCTGTAATTCTGCACCACTGTTCAATGCAAAATTTGCAAAGAATTCAAGTTCTCTGCAGAATTTTATTTTTTCCCACAAAATTTGTGATTCCCTTTCCCCTCCTCATCACTCCCACTCCCACTCCCACTGTCAGTCCCGGATGGCTGGGGCTCCTAGTGTCAATACGAAGATCCTCAAACACTCGGGTCTGACAATACAAACAAGAATACATTGTGTTACTTTGACAAATACAATATGTAGAATATTTAGAGTTTTAAAATATTATCTGCAGAATTTTTAATTTTGGGGTGCAGAAATCCTGCAGAAATAGTTGTATAGCATTTGGTGAAAGACCCTTACCTTCTGCAGGATCTATTGTCTGAGGTAGCCTTTTTTATACCATTTTAGTTGAGCAACTAACTGTCTCATTTAAATTCTCAGTTGAAAGCATATTGTGTCTTTCTTCCTAGACCATTCGCCTTCCTTGTCCAATGTGAAGTGTATTTTGTAACTCTGTGAAGTGCCTTGTGATAGATTTTGTTTGAATAATGCTAATCCAAATGATATGGTACTTGAATTGTATTGTAAATATATTTACTGGCAGAAGATGCTTTCTCCCCGACCCCTCATCTAACCACAAATAGCCCAGATAGAAAATGAAATTTACCTAGTTAACAATTCTTGAAAATTATTGACTTTAGTGACTTAAAATATGAAGATAGTCTGGTTTAAATTTTAATTATGATATCTGTACATTACCTATCTCGGCGAAGCTTCATAGAAAGTTTTGCTTAGTACAAGACATCAACGACACTTCTAAGCAGAACTCTGGGAAGGGCAGAAGTTTCATTTCACAAGCATTTCTGAAATGTGGCTTGATTTTAACTTCATGTAGAAAAAAATTGAAATAGAATGAATATCTGAGGCTAACCTTACAACTTTGTCACAAGCTAATAAAACCCAGGATATTTTTGCCTTTCCTTTCACTGTCATAGCCCAAGATGATGTATCTTCAGATCTCTCTATTAATCTTTTATGAACGTTGTATGATTTTTGCTAGCTTTTCTTCATCTGTACTGTAATCATATATTACTAGCTATGAACTGAGATTCAAAAGTGATATTAAAAATATCTATCCCTCTCTACAGTTTCCCATCCTGTTACAGAGCAGATCGATTTCTGAGACAAAATGCAATCTGAATTTTTCTGTTCCTTTAAATTATGTCCCCTTTCCCCTCTATCGTAGCATGAATCCTTTTATACCTTCTTTTCTCTGCATCTATAATTCCCATTAGCATTGACTTGATGCATTTATCAAGAGGTAAATAATACATAGTAATAAGGCAAGCAAGACATAATTCTTTCTTTGATTCAAAACAAGAGTCATCTGCCATTGGCTGACAATTATAGGGGTCATCAAATCTTTTCTGTTCCAGGTCACTAAGGAAAATCACTGTAGTTGCGGCTTTGCAGTATGACAAGAGAGGAAAGGTCAATCCAAATTATTTTACTATCATACTTCAATGTAGTATTGCATTGGCATTTTTGTTAGGTTTTTTCACTCCTTAATCTAAAGTTACAGGCCTATCTAAAGTTCTTCTAATTCTATTGTCGTTTTGGTCATAAAAAGTGTGACTTACTTTTTTCTTCCTCAATCGGTATTTTCTACAGAAAAGCCTGACTTCTGTTTTTTGGAGGAAGACCCTGGATTCTGCCGAGGTTATATTTCCAGATATTTCTATAACAAAGAGTCACAACAGTGTGAAAAGTTCAAGTACGGTGGCTGCCTGGGAAATCAGAACAATTTTAAAACTTTGGAAGAATGCCAGATTACATGCCAGGACAATTGTAAGGTTTTTTGTTTTGTTTTTTTGGGGTGTGTGGGGGGGTGTTTTTGTTATTGTCCTCTTCATTTTTATTTGTATTTCTGAATGCAGAATGTATTGTTTTAAGATATTTGTGGGGGGAAAGGGTATAATCCAAATTAAGGATCTGGATCCTGTAATAAACTGTGAATTAAGCTAAGACATTTAGCCATGAGCAGTTAAGTTTTTTGGTTTGATTTGGCTGAGTTTGGGGGCACTGCTTAGTTCCAATGAATACTGGAAAAGTCCTGCTTATTTCAGTTAAATATCTGCATATGTTTTCTTAAATATTCCAGTAAAATATTCATTAAAGTTGTCATGTCCCTAAAAAAAAATAATTAAAAATATATATGTATATTTTAAATCAAAATGCATAAGTTTGATATCGCGTCCCTAGTGTATATGCAACTTTCATTGATTAACAGCCCATTACCTGATTCCTGAAATATGACTAAATTTTTATATGATATGGAAAAAATACAGGGCCAAGTGGAATAAGCTGGTTTAATTCCACTTACAATAGAGCTACATTGAGTTCCACCAACTGATGATCAGGCCTATAGCATTTACTTTTTGAAGAAGAATTTTTATTGCCCTTTCCTTGATGTTGGAACCATCATATATTTCTCTATCAGACTCACCGTTGTGGACAATATTTTTAAATAAACTGTTGGTTAGAAGATGATTTTTTTGTCTAGCTACATCTTATGGAAATATGATAAACTGCTGTTGGACTAAGAAAGTCTAGTAGTACTACTAATCAGACTGAGGCTGTCCCAGATGACTAAGGGAATATAATGCTTTTTGAAGAAAATATCCTTGTACATTGCAATTACTTTCCACAATCCAGGTGACCAAATATAATCAGTCAGTAGCTTAGTCTTGTATTTCTATAATTCTTGTTTACATTCACATATATTTATCTTTAATCCTAACCATTGAATTTACTGTTTATGTAGTGAGTACCGTAATTGCAAAGCCTAAATAAAGACAAGCTCCAATACTAGCTGTGTTTTGCCCGGTTTCCCCACTCTGAGGTATTGTCTTGCTTCCAAAGATCAGGCCACCTTCACGAATTCTCTTATGACCTGAGTCACAGCTGTCCTTTGAGTATGAGCATTGGAGCTGGTTGGGAATTTTTCAATGACTTGATTTTCACTGAAAAATGCTCATGCATCAAAACCAATGTGTTCACAAATTCAACTCAAATTTCCTAATTCAAACAAAATGAGACCATCTGTGAAATTTAAAAAATTCTTCATTTTAATATTTTTCTATATGAAAAATTTTATTTTTCATATTCAGAACAGTTTTTCATTTCGAAATGTAAGCTAATTACACTAAAAAATTAAAAAGAGAAAAAGGTCAAATATTCACATTCTGAAATTATAAAAAAAAAGTTTTGATTGCTGAGAAATGAAAACATTTTTGTTTTCTCTGTTCACAAATATTTGAGATTTTCATTTTCACCCTGATTTGAAACAACAACAACAAAAAAAGAAAATTGCGCACTCAAAAAATGTTAAAATGTTCAAAGGAGACAATGTAAAAACCAAGTGGCATCTCAGAGGTATAGCAAGACTCGTCCCCTCCCTGTGAACTTCAGCCCTGGGACTCTAGACTATACAATAGCCATCTGAATTGACTCCACACTAGTGTCCCACTTCTGCCTACTACTGCGTCTTGTTTCTTGCATTTCCTTCTGAGTACTCCAGAATCCCTTCTGCTGCCAGGCCCCAAAGTTTTCTTACTCATCTATCTGGTAGCATCTCAAGCCTCTTCCCAAGGCCAGAGGAGTAGGAGACCGAAAAATGGTTCTCTCTTAAGATCTCTTAGTACTGGAGAAATGAGGTTTATATGTATCCAGACACGTTCCCAGCACTCCATCCCAGTGTAAACCCCATAGTCCCTCTCGACCGCAACTGCGAAAATGTCTTGTTTCTGGCCTGAATCTGGATAAAAGCTCTATGAATTGTTAATAATGCTACGTATTTGAAAGGAGTTTTATATCTGCAGTGACTAGAATGTTACCAGTGCAGAATTAAAATAATGAATTTCAGTTCAGATCTTAAGTTATTGGGAGAACAGAGTGGCCCCACGGTAGCATTTGTACCAATTCCACCTAGTGAAAATGCCTTTGGGAGTTGGAGGAAAATTGCTTTTTACTGTTATTAATACCATACTTGGAGTCAGTCAAACCAATAGTAGCCACATGTTAGTTGCAAGGTTTTAGCTGTCTAGATATCCTTTAGTCACTATCTCTCTTCCTTTCAGCAAATTCACTGCAATTTGACCACGATGAAGACCACCCCATCATAACGAACAATAGCTCTCCAGCTGCAAAGCCCAGTGATACTCCAAGTCTTTTTGGTAAGCATTTCCTGTTGAGTAAAGCAGGTGGAGATAACAATTCCTGTAAAAGTGAAGGGGTGCAAAGGAGATAATGAGACACACTAAAAATTTAATATCTTTTAAGTGCAATTATTAGGTGAGATACAGAATTACAACATGAAAGATTAAACCCAGTTACTGTGTGGTGACTAAGCAGGAGGAAGTGTATAAATGTGAGCCATGTGTAATCATCCCTGAGCTTCTCCTACATAGAGACCATGGTGTCTACCTTCAATACACAGCAAGAGTTTCTTGGTTTTTTCCCCCTATGCTGTCTGTTGGTGATTTGCAAAATGAATTACAGACCCTTTCAATCATCTGGTTGATCCAGTGGAGCCATGATCAGATTTCAGAATTTGGCCCAGTAAGATTATCAGACTGATTCTCATGTACACTAAAACCCTTTTACACTGTTCTGGTGGGGGGTGTAAGTAATGTGGGTGTAAATTACATTTGTATCCATTTTACGCTGTCAGTGTAAAAAAACCTCAGGCCCTATAATTCTGAGATTAGCTGAGGACTGTGTGTTAGAGACTGAAAATGTATCCAGGCTTTGACAAGTAAATGAGGTTGAGGCATGTCAATTTGTGATCCACAGTTGTACAAGAGGAAATACGCAACTGCTGGGAAAAGACTGATCACTCTCACCAAGTCTTTTTATGGTCTTCTGCACTTGTACTCACATATGCTTCTTGAGATTGGGTGATGGCTAAAATGCATTCACTAATCCTTCAGTGTTATTGGCCATAATATACCGGTAATGGATGGTGAACATTCCACTGTTCTTTCCCAAATGAGATTTTGCTAATAAACTTTGTATACATACACCCTTGTGCTGTCTTACATTTCTTGCATGCATTGTGATGATATTCACTGTGAGCTGAGGGTAAGTTTTTGTGACGCTACTTATTTTGAGTCCCAGTATGCATCATTTGATGCTGAGATAGTAACTGACTTGTTGAAATAGCTAATATATTAGCAGGGAAGACATTTTGGAAGACTATTTTGCTGAAACATCTTACATGAGCGGAAGCTTTTTTCCTAACAAGAAAGCATAAATACAGAGTCATAATAGCATGTGAATTTCTTGAGGTTTACTATTTAATCTGGATCTGAAAATTTCATATTCAAGAAATGTATGAACATAAGAAGGCATAATCAATCACATTTTTTTCTAAAGCATTTCCTATTTTTAAATAAATGGACATGATATGGACCACAATAAAGAGTACTTTCCAAGACATTACTCATTATAGGAAATATGTCAACATACTATTGAAAATGTATTTGATCTTGATTTCAGAGAAAGAAGTATGTTGTTGGTGATAGACCAGAAGCTGCAGAAGCAACCAGTAAATAAGCTACCAATAAAACTATTGCTATACAGAAAATTGAATTCTTCTATTTCTAGATGGAACTACATTTCTTCTTTAGGTGCAAATCTGAAACTTCTTGTAGTATTGCTCAACAGTGATCATCCTACTGAGAGAAAGGATCATTCTAGTCTGATTCATTTTCTAGGTGCAATCACAAGAGTAACTCCATTTTAAACTGGTGGAATACCAGAAAAAGGGAGCCAAGAATCAAGCTGTTCATTTTCTGATGGAGTAGAGTTATTTATGCATAATGGAGAAGCTGAGCTGTGATATTCTCCAAACACCCCCATGTATTTAAACATGGTACTGGAGTGAAATGTAATTTTCAGCCCAGTCTGTATGACAATGTGCAGCTTTGTCAGTTCCTAGTCTTGTTACTGAAAGATTCTCTTCAAACATGGCTCTGACCCTCTACTGGTGTAAATTGCAATTGCTCTACTTGTAAACACACCTGTAGCAATTTATACTCATGGGGTAGATTTGATCTTTTGGTTGCAAGATCTGATAATCTGTTACCTTTGTAACAGTTCTATAACTTATGTGACGATTGTTCTGTTTTCTCTTCCCTGACAACCACAAAGCTGAGCCTGAATTCGAGGTTCTGTAATAAAGTAGGGCTCGGGAACTAGTTTGATTGTATCTTTAAAACTATAGGAACATCAGATATGTGAAAGATTATGCAGCAAACACTTGGCTCTTGAAGTCTATCCATGGGTGAAAGGAGAATGAGTGAGCTGGTTGCTTCCTACACAGGGAAGGAAAGAGTCCCTGTTCTGTGCATCTTTCCCTCCTTGTTTTAAAATAAATTTCAAAAATTCCCAGTCTGTGCACCCAGGCTCTCAGGCTATAACAGCAAATCAGAATAGGTGTTGGGATTCAAACACTGGAGAACAGCATATAGAGGAAGGTGAGGTCAAATCACTTGTAATGAGAATAAAATCCATACTCCCTGTTGAACCCTGAGGCAACGGAGTTGAATTTGCATATAAATTCCAATTCTGCAGTTTCTCTTTCAAGCTGTGATCTGTTATTCATTTATTTGAGCACTGCTATTAACAAGTTATCAATGGAGTGAGCAAGGAGATTCTGATTTGCTGTTACAGCCAGACCTGATCCTATGTCATGTATTTTCTTGCATTTAATTTCCTCCCATTCTGTAAATTCCCCGTCTTCACCATGTCTGACGAAGTGGGATTTTCTCCCACGTAAGCTCATGCAATAAATACATTTTTTCGTCTATAAAAGTGCCACAGGACTCCTTGTTTTTTTGGCTGACCTAGACTAATATGGCTACCCCTTTGGAAATTGTATGTGTAGACAGGTGCAGTGAGGATGAGGCAACACAGACTTAAACGCAGGCTAGCTGCCCAAATAAATACCCAGATCTTGGGCAAACTGAGATCGGGCTGAAGCCTGTGCTTCACTGCTATTGTTAAAACAATTAGTGTCTACAGTCTGTGTAGCTGTACCTATCTTGCTTAGCTCTGAGGCTATGTCTACACTTGAAAAGTGAAGTTGACTTTATTAAGTTGACTTAATAAGGTCGACTTTAAGTTGACCTTATTAAGTTAATTTAACAAAAGTCGACTTAACTTTTCAAGTGTAGACATAGCCCCTTTTCGACCTTATTAAGTCGACTTAATACTTTAAGTCAACTTAATAAGGTGGATTTAGGCGCTAATACCCATCCACACTGGTTTAAGTCGACCTAATAAGGTCGACTTAGGCGTTAAGTCGAGCTAAATCGAAGTGTTATTAAGTCAACTTAACTTTTCCTTAAGTCAAATTAAGGAAAGCCCAGTGTGGACACAGTAGTTTAAGTCACCTTAAGCCTCCTTAAGTCGACTTAATTTGTAAGTGTAGACACACCCAGAGTGTTGAGGTATGAATTTCTGGGCAGTCCACCCACTGCAGGGGAGGGGGGAAGATCTGGAGAGAGAATCATAGAAGATTAGAGTTGGAAGGGAAATCAGGAGATCATCTAATCCAACCCTGTGCTCAAAGCTGGACCAGCTCTGAGTAAATCATGACCTACCCCAATTAAATCACACATATATTGTGCACATGTGAGTTACATACTTATAGCTCGTCTTTTTAAAAATTGCTTCAATTTCACATTGACTGGAACTCTCCTGGTGGTCAGTACATTAAAATCAATATAATTTCATAGTTCATATAATTATGCAACATGAAATCCACAATACATTTTGTTTCTTTTCATCACTGCGTTTTTTTTAATTACTGCTTTCATACAGAGTTGCCTTTGTACATAGATGAAGGGCACAGATTTTCACAGGCTGGCTGTCTCTCAACTGCACAAAATGCAGGGGACATGCTGGCACCCTGGAGATGGTGACGATCCGGATAAGTAGGGGTTGGTTAACTATTAATCTTTATTTTACAGAATGCCTTGGACAATGTGCTGTATAGTTTTCAAGAAACAGTATAATTAAAAAGGGTCCTGAATAACGTTCAGATGTTACTCTAAAGGGTGTGTACACATACCTTGATAGACAGTCCTTACTCAGCTGTAACTTCATCATGGGAGGGAAAAATTATGTAAGAAACTCTATGAGCTGGCAGTTGGAGAGGTCCAGAAAGAAAATCCATTATGGAAAGGAAATCTGGGCTTTATAAAGTACTCGCTATCTCGGAGTCCTAGTGATAAACCCACATTTTTTGTGGTACATGCATGCATGATCATAATATTTCCCCAGAGGGCCAGCCACACAGCCCTAACTCCCAGGACAAACTTGCACCATGACAGTTTCCTGAGGCAAGGATTCTTTCTGGAAGATGAACAAACCAGGCAAGTAATTTATATTCCAAACTTAAACACCCTGAAATAATGTAACAGCCTGGGATCATCTACCCATTATCACTGATAGGCCTTTCTTTTATATATTTTCCAGGTTCAAAAGTTCTCAGGTTAAAATAGGTAAGCAAGCTGGTCTTTACTGCTTCCCTTTGTGTTTCAGGGTGTAACTTCATTTCCAGCTGAAGTCAGGATGTAATTGACTCCCGGTGTAAATTGCTGAGTTGGGCCAAGGCTACACAAGAAAGTTGCATCCATTTATTTAACTAAGAGTTTGGATTTAAATCAATGTAATTTTAAAATAGTTCATACCCTTATGTGGACATTCTCTTATTTTTCTCTGAGTGGCTTATTTAAGATTAGTTTTAAAATAAAATGAAATAAACCTAATTTAATCCAGAATAAGGTGTCCACACAGCAGTTTGCACTGGTTTAACTCATTCAATTTAAAATCACAGCTTTGGGTAAAACAGTGCAACTTACTCATGTAGGCAAACTCTCAGAAACATATTGCTGGTGCTTTTCTAACCTTTGTCTGAAGCACTGTGATTGATCCGTCAGACAGAGATAACTGGTCAATTTGTTCTCTTTGCAATAACAACCCTTATGCTCCAAACATAGTTCTTGCAAGTATTAGTTCTTTTTGGTCTCTCTTCTCTAAACAGATCTCCAAATGATCAGTGAATCCTTTTAGTCATATAACTACATGCCATACATAACAATAGAAACTACATTTACCTTAAAATACAATTAAAAATTCTTTACTCAATGCTTGAAGAATTAGTCTTTGAATGCAACACTGCAGTGTTGTTTATGTTGCTTAAAACTTTATAGTTCCATTTTAATGTCATTTTTCTCACTCCACAATTACTCTTTTTTCTTCCCAGCAATATTTCACAGTCTTTCACAATGCTATCCACGGATTTGTTAGGTAATCTCACTTCATATACAAATATATTCAGTAATGAGAACATTTGTAAGACATGTAACTCAATTTTGTGTTCCCCCAACCCCCGGCTTGCTATTCTGGGTATTTCTTGCCATTGCTTGCTGAGTGTCTGGGTCATCAATTTGTTTCTTAAGGATGTCTTTGACTCTCTTATACTGCAGTCACTCCTGAAACTTTCCAATTGTTCTTTGTTCTGAACTGGCTTTTCCAGCTCTCCAGTCCTGTGGCTTCATCAAGAATGTCCATCTGTTTCCTCACCATCCTCTCATCCATTAAAATCTTGGAGAGAGCAGCTCTACTAACTCCCTAAATGACAGTGATGTCCTCCATGGATTATAGAACTCGGTCTGATATAATAGCTCCCATTTTCTTGAAACTGCGTTTTTGCCTTCAGAAACCATATGCATAATTTCACTTTGGCTTCTGAAATAGGCCTAAGCTAGTCTGGGGAGAGAGGTCATCCTGTTTCTCCATGCTTTGGAGCTCCTTCCAATCTTGGGTGAACTCCCTGGACTTGGTTCAGCTTCCAGCCATTCTGAACACCTCCTGGCTCACCTCCAGAGTTTGTCCTTACATTTTAAGGTTCCAAGCAGAAGACTGATGTTTTCTTGTTGCTTTTAGTGTTTCTGTGTTACTGCAAATGAAAGTGTAACTGCTATTCTCCTAACAGCACATTTCACAAGTTTTTCTCTCAATTGATGTGCCTATTCTTGTCCTTCACTCCTTGGTTAGACTGCCAATCACACACTCTGTTCATTTGTGAAATTTTCTTATTGGGCAATCTTGTTCTTGCTCTAACATTTTTGGAAGAACTATTTTATTACAGTCAACGTTTTTAAATTACTTTTTTTTTTTTTGCAAAGTGTGTCAATTGAACCTTTTCACCAGTGATGTTAAATAACTCCTCTTTTTATAACACTACTTGGAAATATTCATTTCTGAATATAGTGCAGATATACTGCATATAGTCCTGGCTCTGACTTCAAATTTGACAGAATTTGTCCCAGTATATTGTGTGATCATGTAATGAAAGATGCTAGTGTAATAGTGTACATGCAAGGAAGCACAAGTAAGATTACTGTGAAAATTTAACTGAATTTCTTGAAGTTTGTGTGATTAAAAACTTCTACGTTATATTACCTTAACATACTTATTTGTTTTTTGCTTATACTGTACCTATCTATGGCTATGTCTACACTTAGAAAGTTAAGTCGACTTTAGTAAGTTGCCTTTATTAAGTCAACTTTAAGTCAACCTTATCAAGTCGACATAGAGAGTCTCTTAAGTCGACTTGGGGGGGGTTGGAGGAGTGCATTGTGGGAAGTGTGGCAGCAGAGAAGGTTTCCCCTCCCCTGGCCACGCCTTCCAAACAGGAAGTGGGCTCAGACCCTTCCCATTGTGCCTGGAAACTCGGAGCCTGAGCAGATCATGGATCTGCCTCTTCTCCTACACTTTGTCAGCCAGCTGAATGACACCTGCCAGCTAGTGGTAAGACTTCTTCGGATGTGGAGCAGGCCTGTCTGGCGACTCACCAGTGTGGAGGCAGACGACAGCTTGCCCCCCCAGGGCAAGCTGCTGTGGTCACTGCACTGTGCTCCGTGCCTCATCGCCTCCAGGCACGGGAGGCCCGCAATGACTGGTGGGAGCAGATCATCCTCTCCACCTGCGATGACGACCTGTGGCTGCAGAGCTTTAGGATGAGCAAGCGGACCTTCCTCGAGCTCGTCCGCGAGCTCACCCTGGTTCTGCAGTGCATGGGCACCCGACTCCAACCCACCCTGCCCGTAGACAAGCGAGTGGCTGTCGCTGTGTGGAAGCTGGCAATCCCGGACTCCAACCGCTCTGTGGCCCAGTAATTTGGCATCAGGAAGGCCACCGTGGGGACGGCCCTCATGCAGGTCTGCAGGGCAGTCAACCGGGTCCTGCTAGCCCACCTCATCATCCTGGGCAACCTACACGAACTCCTCGACGGCTTCGCCCGACTCAGCTTCCCCATCTGTGGGGGATTGTGGACACTACCCACATCCCCATACAAGCCCTGGAACACAGCACCAGGGACTATGTCAACTGCTAAGGACTACTCCGTGGTCCTGCAGGCCCTCATGGATGACCACAGAATCTTCCAGAACATCTATGTGGGCAGGCCGGGGAAGGTGCACGATGCACGGATCCTGCGCAACTCCGCCCTGTTCAGGCACAGTCAAGCGGGCACCTTCTTCCCTGACCACACCATCAGGGACGTGCAGATGCCAGTCCTGATCCTCGGGGATGCCGCCTCCCCCTTGCTCCCCTGGCTGATGACGCCATACATGGGCCGCATGGATGCCAGCAGAGACCTTTTCAATGAGAGGCTCAACTGGTGCCTCACCATCGTCGAGCATGCCTTCGGCCATCTCAAGCCCCACTGGAGGGCCCTCCTGACCCGCCTGCAGTTCGGTGAGAGCAACCTCCCAGAGGTCATCAGCGCATGCTGTTGCCTGCACAACCTCTGCAAGCTGCAGGGGGAAAGCTTCCGCCACGTCTGGGAAGCAGAGGCATCACTGTGCAGTATGAGTAGCCTGACAACACCCTGCTCCAGACTCAGCGGGTCCAGCAGCAAGCACAGCTCATCTGGGATGTGCTGAGGGCCCACTTCGACAGTGAGGAGCACTGAGGGGTGGGCCTGCTACCAGGCCCTGTAACCTCCACCACCTGCCTATGCCTGCACCCCATTGCCTCCACGCACCCATCTCCCCTCTATCCCCACACCAATAAAAAGCACGACACACTGTATAACAGAGTTCAGGGTGTTTATACAGAGGGGGAAATGGGCATTAGGAGCTATGGGGTTTGGGAGGTTTGGGGGGAATGAAGAGGGTCAGGAGGAGTGAAGAGGGTCGGGGGGAGGGGCTGGTGCTAGTGGTCTCCGGAAGGCGGGTCCCAGGCTTGCAGATGTCCACCCCGAGTCCTGGCCTGCCAGCAAGGAGGGCTGCCTCTGAGGTGCAGGGCGGGGCCCCGAGAGAACAGACGCTCCTCCAGGTGCTTCAGGGACTGGATCTGCCACTCCATGAGGTCGAGCATGTGCTCGAGCAGCCTGTGCTCACCCCTCCGCAGCCCTTGTTCTACCATCTGGTGGGCATCCTCCTGCCCCTGCTGGGGGCTGGCCTCCCCCTGCTCCAGCACCACAATCTCATACCCCGAGCCCTCCTCCTAGTCATTGTCAAGGGAAGGGGGCTTGGCAGAGTCGATGGTGTGGACTGGCAGGCTGCCGCTCTCCCTGCCCAGACAGGAATCTAGCTGGTGGGGGCTGCCCCTGTCCGGACCGTCTCCTCCCGGGCCTTTTGGTAGCCCTGGCAAAGGTCTTTGATCTTGACCCGAATCTGCTGGGTGTCCCAGGTGTGGCCTTTGGCAGCCAGGGCCTGGGAGATGGAGGCATACACCTCCTGATTGCAATGGTGGCCTCGCAATTGAGAGCTGACTGCCTCATCCCCCCAAATGGCCAGCAGGTTGAAGATTTCCTGGTGGCTCCAGGCTGGGGCCTGCCTGCGGCGCTGGCTCTGCTCTTCCCTGTTCCCAAGCAACACGGTGGTCAGGGGTGAGTCCTGCCCTGTGATTGGCCAAGGCAGGCTCTTCCTGTGCCAGGTACTCTGGGAGGGAGGTCAGGGAGGAAGGTCTGGAGGCCATGGAGGTTGACTTAGGGCTATTCTGCGTCTACACTGGCATAGGTTGACTCAGTGAGGTCGACCTAAGCATTAGAGCAACCTAAAAGGAGGTGTGATTACGTCGACTTAACTTTTCCTTAGGTCAACTTAAGGAACTGCTTAAGTCAACTTAAGGAAAGCCCAGTGTGGACACGGAGTAGTTTAAGTTGACTTAAACCTCCTTAGGTCGACTTAATTTGTAAGTGTAGGTGTACCCTATGTGTTCAATAAACTCAGTTATTTCTGACACTGAATATAACTGATAAAGCAACAACAAAAACAGATACTCAGTGGTGCCTCTAACCTGTTTTCTCAATATTCTTAGAACCGTCCCCAGTTCCTTCTCTCTGCATGACTCCTATGGAAAGAGGCCTTTGCAAAGCCAATGAGAAAAGATTCTTCTATGATCACTCAGCTGGGAAATGCCATCCATTTAGCTACAGCGGGTGCGGTGGGAATGAAAATAATTTCACCTCCAGAAAGTCATGTCTGAGGACCTGTAAGAAAGGTAGGGAGATCAATAGCGTGAAGCCAATCACAAGAGGTTATGCTTCTGCTCTCCAGAGCTTGAAAATTTCCAGCAAATGGATCGGCTGAAATATAATAATGAAAAGATAACAAAAACATGCTGTCATTCTAGCAAAAAATTGCGTACCAGATATTTGTTTATAATCGTTCTAATAAAATATAGTAAAACATTTAGTCAGTTGCTTGAACCACTACATTCAGCAAATGATTATCTCCACAGTACAGTATGTTGTAATGTTAGTTAGACTTGTGGGTGTGAATCAAGAAGAGAATATGGCCTTCTTTTAGTACATCATTTTAGCACATGCTTAACTTTCAGCCTATAAATAGTTAATAGTTGAATGCTGTGAGTACATTGCTGAATCAGGGTGTAAGCCCAGATTTTCAAAAGTGTGTAGGCACTTAAAAATGCACATCTGAAAATCCTTGACTGCTAACTTGCTTAAGACCTTTTGAACATCCCTCTAGGGGCCTATCTACCAGCAGCATTGCTGGTGCTGGAACACGGGGCATGTGCCCCAAGTCCCTATGCCCGTGCTCGAAGTCCGGTGGAGAACTGAAGCCCTGGCTCTGGCTGGGGACCCAGAACCCAGCCACAAGCAGCTGCCTGATCTGGCCCTGAACCCCGGCTAAAAACCTGGGACCATGATGCAGGCCATCAGCCGCAGGAGCCCAGGCCGCGAACCTATTTTCCGGGCAGTGACGCCCCTGCTATCTACCTCTTTAAGAATCTAAATACCTTTGAAAATCTGGTCCGGAATGCTTAGCAGTTATAAAATGCTGACATATTTAATAGCCATGTTGTACCAACAAGCCCAAAATGCACCATGTAGCAAATGATCACTTTTGTAAAATGAACTTACTTTTGGGTTTGCTCATTTGTCAATGTAGAAAAGAAGTGCTAACCTGGAATCTCAAGACATCACAAGTTTATTTTGGCTCTTGTCTTCCTTATCTGAACACTGGAGTAAATAGGAGAGCATACTTCCCCGCATATTATAATATAGCTCTCAGTGTTCAGCAATAATGGTGGTAAAGCATACTTCACAGGAACAAATAAAACAGGGATGCTTCAATTATTGTGATTTCGGGATGACCAATTCACTTTCCTGCTTGTGCATAAAAAGCCAAATTGTGCATTCAGACACAGGTGAAAATCAACCCTCTGAAGAAGTTCAGCACAAACCCCATGTACCACTGAAGTCTCTCTGAAGTCTTCCAAATAGGACATAAGACTTCAGTGGCACATGGTCTTGTGCTGCTTTCTAGTGATGAATTTCACCCAGTGACTCAGAAATTTCACATGTGGATCTGAGAGAATTTATTCCATAAAACACCCAATTTACTGCAGAATATTTTTTTTTCAAAAGATTAGTCATTAAGGAATATTAAGCCAATACAGCTCTCATTGGTCAGATCCACCTCTCATTACAGTCAGTGAGACTCTTGCCATTGACTATAGCGGGCTTTGGATGAGGTCCAATTGCAGTACTGCAAATCAGAGAGAACTCCTTTTTAGAGCCAGTGTGGTTACACCAGTGGATATGTGAGCTGAATCAGGCCCGTTTCCAGCTGATTGCATGTATTCTGCTTTCATCTATGCCAGTATAAACCTGTAGTAACTCTAGTACAGAATATACTGGGGCACCAGAAAGCAGAATCTGGCCCTTCTTTATCTTCCTGCTGTATGGAAGTCTTATTGGTCCAGCATGTTAAATTCATTTTGTTTTGCCATTAGGTTTCAGTAAATATCAAGAACGAAGGGGACTAATGAAAATCAAGCGAAAAAGAAAGAAACAGCCAGTGAAGATGATAAAAGATTAAATCATCATTGAAAGGATATAACCTCTGCTTTTATTAAACAGAAATGTGAACTAGTCTATTATCTTTCATCTGTGAATGAAAACATTAACTACAGTATTTTTTTTAATCTTTACTGTTCTGATCATTTATTATACATTGCCAGGCTGCTGATCTCTCTTGTTTTGTACTCCTCATTCATGTATGCTAAGCATTTTTTTTTGTGATAAACTTATTTAAAATGCAGTTTCCCATTGTACACTCACCAATTGTGCTGAAGCAGGACAAAACAGATTGCCAGTGTATATCTGAGCCATCATGATTCAAAGATCAGGCAGGCTTCACCAAATCTGTTTTATTGTCCCGTTAGTCTTCCCCTGGAAACTTTCTTCTCAAAAGGAAGTATAAGATTAGTGATAGAAAAGCATGATTAATTCAGTTCTGTATAAAACTGAGGGGCTATTTGCTAAAAAGAGAAAAGAGTCACCGAGCCTGAGTCTGATCTCACTTTTTATACATTGTGTAAGCCAGTATTTAGCTCTGCTGCAATTCATGGAGCCATCGTGTTGCAAAATGGGTGTAGGATCAGAATCAGTCTCACTATGAACATGCACAAGATATTTATGTTATAAGCATGTGTAGAAATGTTACTCTGGATCTTCACAAAGTTCCAAGTATCTCCAGGACACTAAGCTGTAAAGCTGAAATCATCAATCCTCACCTTGTTCTTGCAATGGAGGTATGTCTGGAAAGATAATAGTTCCTATAAAGCATATATATCTTTCTCTATTTCAAAACAAAATACTGTAAGGAAGTTGGCTCACTTTAAAGATCTATTAAATATACTGTCTCTTTAAAGGTGTAATAAATGCTAGATTAGTTTTGTGTTTTTGGGGGTTTTTTTTAAGAGCATTCATCATTTTCATATGTTTTGCTTGGAATGCAATGTCTTTGTGCCACATGGCATCATAGGCTTCATAAATGAGCTGGCTTTCAGAATACTTGTCTTAATTTATGTTGCCCTCCTTTCCATGACAATCTTAAATATGGGTACGTCTATTCTGATGGCGGCAAATTTGCCTCCATCAAATCGATTTTTCCAGATCGTATGAATGCTCAGTTAAGACCTGCTCAGTCTATCCTGAAATCAACTTAATAAAAGCACCCCCTCCAGTGGCGTAGCACTGCACCGATGAGAATGCATTTCCCATCAGCACAGTGCAGTGAAGACACCATGCTAAATGAGAATTAAGAAGTTGACAGGAGTTACACAAGCTACTTGGCATAGCTTCCATACTCCCATTGACTGCTTCTGAATTTTCCCAGCAGTGTAGACTGGGCCCAAGTTTTTCCTCACACTTCTATAACAGGAATTTGTTGTTATCCTTTTTTGACAGACAGAAAACTGAAACAGAGAGAGAAACTAAAGGCCTGATTTTTAAAGGTGTTTTGGTATCTAAAGATGTATATAGGAACTTTGGAAAATCCTGTTAGGTACCTGTCTGCTTCTTTAAGCACTTAAATACTTGGCCCGAGGTGTCTGGTTATAGAAGAGGGAACTGAACCCATGTCTGCTATGTCCAGGTTAGAACCCTATCCCAATGCTCAGTTTGTAATGGAAGAGGTACTGGGGCTCAAGCAAATAGGTGTGGGCGGGCTTAAACATTTTTTTTACTTTCATAACGCATCTGGCAAGCCCAGAGGTGCTGGGGCTCAGCCCTGCCAAGCCTTGGCACAAATTAAGCACTACCTTAACCACTAAACCAATCTCCTGTCTGGTTTGAGTTGTCTGAGTGATTTGAGAAATCTATGCTTTTCTTACTCTTTGTCCTCTGCTGCATTTTGTGCTATTAAGTCTGCTTTGTAAAATGTTTCTAGGTCTGAAATATTCATTAGCAAATATAATACTTTGTTCTTGTATCATATATTAAACTACTTGATGAGCAAAGAGTCATAATCTGATAACTGAATGGCTGGACCAAATTAAGCTCTACTTCATCAGTGTGAATCTAGAATAACTCCACTAACTAGTGAAAGTCAACAGTGTCATTTCTCCACATGTATAATTTGGTTTAGGGCCCTCATGGGCCTGATTCTGATCTCACTCACTGCAGTTCAAAGTTTGCACTGGTGTAACTGTAACTTTCCCCAGCCCTAGCCATCACAGTATGATTACACCCTCAGTCCCCAGTGAAGAATTTTAGGATCTTTGAATGAAAGAGTCAGTAAAACATGTTCGTTTTAATTTTCACATATATTGGAAAAATAAGATGAAAATTCTAATTCCAGGTTTGATATTATGTAACATTCAGAATTCTATAAGAGATCTTAGAAATAAACTGCAGTTCATAATCCACAAAATGTGATGGAGCAAGTTAATAAGAATAAGTGTAGTTAGAAGACCTCACTTTGGGCAGAAAAACAAGAGAGTCCTGTGGCGCTTTTAAAGATTAATCAATTTATTTATCGCATGAGCTATCGTGGGAGAAAATCCCACTTCGTCCGATAAATAAATCTGTTAGTCTTTAAAAGTACCCCAGGACTCTGTTGTTTTTCTGCAATAGACTAACATGGCTACCCCTTTGGAACCTGTCTTTGGGCAGTTACTCAGGCCTATCTCCCATTGATTTTAACTGTATCCATCAGAACTTTCTTGGCCATTCATTGTAATATAGGGATCTGCACCATAGCAGGAGACAGAATCTTGGTTTTTCATTTAATCTGAAGATGAGCTATAGCAGTGCTGTGATTATACCCCACTCTGATCCCTGGCCTTGCAGCATTCTGAGGCTTTGGCTTAATATTTGTGCAAAGGAAAAAGTGCCCCTTACTGAATCACCACTGCCACGTCCTGTAGTCACCTCTGTCATACCTGAAGTATTCTCAACATCTTTTCTCTCCTTGTGCTTGGGCTCACCGCTGATTCCCCCCGCCCTGGGAAATGGTGTGTTGTGCTCGCTATGGGGAGTTGAAGCCAACACTCTGACATGATACACTATTTAACAGCAAACGCTATACACAACAGGAAATACTTGCAGGACAGTTCTGTGTAAGGTAAAACAGTGAACATTTTTTAATACTATTTTTAAAAAAGATTTTAAAATGTTTATATACAAAACTGGTTCCATTTTCTGATGAGCCTCTGCCGGCTTGGATATTTGCACATAACTTTAACTTCTAGGGCCCCATTCTAACAAATCTAGTGTTTCTCTCAGAGATTAGTAAGTGGGCTGTTATTATTTAGTCAAATATCCCTTTCATCACAGAGAAAAATGTTTCCTTGCTTGAACCAAGACTACTCCAATCCCACTGGCTCAGGGACTCATGGCATCAGGTGTCCGCCCACCTCTGCTGACTGTCCTCAGAACCCTGTTGAAAGGGACATTTCTTCTAGTCTAATGCAGCCAGGGCTATCTGGGGGGGGGGGGGCAGCAGGGTGACCACCTTGAACCCGGCAGTTACATGGACCCCATCACTGCTGTGCTTTGCCCCACTCCTCCCCCAGTGCCTTTGGCTGAAAGCCAATGGCAGCAGGGCAGGGCGGGAGCATGAAGCCTGGCCTCTGAGCCAGCCCTCCCACTCCCAATGCGGAGCAGTGAGCCCAGGGGAGAGGTGGGTGGCTGGGGCATGCCCTCCCCCCAGCACAGGGGAGGTCCCCCCTCCACCGGGACAGCCCTGAATACAACCTGGGGCTATCTTTCATTTCTGCTGAGAGCTTTGCAGCGCTCGGGTGGGGGATGATGTCCACCAACTTTTCCCCTAGCCTAACTGTTGTTCCCATATCAACTCCTCCTGTGCTGATCAGAAATGCATACCCCATAGTTTACAGAGACTATCAAGTAGCTTTCAGAGCATAATCAGGCCCATTGTTATTAGTATTGTATTAATAAGATTGATATATATTTATAGAAGGTTTTTTCACCCTTTTCTACTTTCAAAACCATATAAAGGAGAATATTGCAGCAGGCAAGCTAAATAAGGACTTTAAATGAAGATCACACTACACCACAGGAGAAAAGGGTGCAGAGATGGTGTGAGGTTCAATGTGTTCTTCCATAATTCATGGTGGTTCTCATGCTTGGCATAAATTAGAGCAGTGTGAAAAAATTGACGCTGTGTCCTCCATTAGAAATAATACAAACGAAATCAAGAATAATGTCAAGTGACTCAGCATTATTCAGTGCTTCCATACAGAAAAAGGAGTTGAACGTTCCCAAACAGACAGGAATTGCACATCTGAAATGAAATCCCGGCCTACGGAAGTAAATGGCAAAAGTCCCATTGATTTCAGGATTTTACCCCAGAAGAACATGAATCATCTGTTGTCTTATACATGCCCTCATCTTGCACATTCAAAGTAAGACGAGAAGTGTTACATTTCACAGCAACCTATCCTATTTCCTTACGCAGTAAATCCTAGTGTTTCATTCTTTAAAATGCATTCTTCATATCCCATTTAACACAGGAAGAGACTCATGTTCCCACAAAGTAATCCTTTATTGGCTTGTTATCCTTCTGAGGGAAAGCCCACTGCAGCCTGATCTGTGTCCTGATATAATCCACAAAGGATCTGTCTTTCATCTGCCTCTCCCTCATTCTCATACCATCTTTTCCTCTGCTCTATACGACACCTTCAGAGCAACTAAACTCAGAGTAGGGTATTAATCAACAGGAAAGTTACTCCACAAAGAATGTTGAATGTAAAGGATGAAGCTTTAATGGGTAATGTTGTTGGCTGGGTGGAAGGAATGAAGGGATCAAGACCTGTGTAAGAAAATTGAATGTTATGTGTTTCTGACACCAATGACCATATTCCTGGCATTTAATACATTTCATCCATTTCTTCCTATAGCCAGAATCCATTCAGACTATTTTGAAGGAAATTTAGACTGTTCAATTTCCTTCCCACTTCTTATTCTCTTTGTGTACTCCCCTCATCACTTTCACTGCTCTTTTATGCTGTGTTCCCATGTCCCTTTATTTTTCTCCATCCCCAAGTTTCATCTCTGTTCTACCCATTTCTTTTTCCACAGCCATTACACCTGCTTTTAAGAATCAGTACATTTCTTTAAATATTAATAAGATTTCTAGATTCAATGTTTTCATATATATTAAACCTTCAAGTAAATTTTGTTCCTCATAGCTATATCCTAGATGTATTATCTTCATATTAAAATCAGATTAGTTTAAAAATAAAGTGAAATATAGATAGATATCAGGAAATAAAGAAAATATTCATACTTTGTTTCTATAAAATTGGGTATATATTAGAGATCAGTGAATTTCAGAGTTTGGAGGTTTTCTTTGGAAAAGTACCTACACCGTATCCACAAACTCTTCTGCAGAGAAGTTAGTCTACAAAACAAATCTGCAAATTATCAAAAATAGTTTCTCACTGTTCTATAGGTAATTCATATTTTTTTAATCAGAGGAAAATATGTGAAGAGCATATGTTTAGTCTTTGTATCTCTGCTCATGACTGGACCAAGGAAAAATGAAAATGACCAAAAATGAGTGGAGAAGAAAGTTTTCTGAATTGTTTTTCCTCATGCATGTTCACATTGTGCTTGGCCTTTAAAATTGAAAATTTTCTTCTATATTCAGAAGTGGTCTGTGCAACCCCTTCCATCAACTGTTTTAGGCATTCAGATTTTGAAATAAAAACTGATGTTGTGGCTGTTAAAATGTATGAGTGAATGCTGAACGCTAGAGGGCAGCTGCAGACCGCACAGATCTGTCTTCTAAGTAGCTAGAAAGTAATGTTTCTCCTGCCCCTAGTTTAAAAAGGTTTTCTCTAGTCGAATTCAGAGCTGTTAATGTGCTAAAGAACTTTTTTGTATCTTCTCTTTTATGCTTGGTTAATTCACATGGTGTTTCTCCACGGGTTTTGGCAGAAGTCCTCTGGACTAGTGAATCTTTGGTGCACAAAACTGTTCTATTTAACTTATTGTTCTGTATGTTTTATGTTAGATTTATGTTTAAACCCTCATGACCCAATATTTTTTCCTTTTTAATAAAGTTAATCTGGTACATCAACTCTTTGGTGTAGTCATAAATCTAAGATCACCAACAGATTTTGGTGTTCCTACCATATGTACAGTAAGTTAAACATTGCTGGAGCACTTCATTTAAAAAAATATTAGGACAGAACTTTAAAATTCACAATTTCTTTGGTGAATTGAGATGTTCAGGTAATAAAATACTCACATCTTTCTGTACAGACTCTGTGTACATGGACAATTCTGTTTGCTTGGGTTAATATATGATATTGCTTCCCAAAAACAAATGAAAAAATTAACCTATGGGAGTAATCCATATGCAATCACAGTACTAATTACTATTTTCCTCTATATTTGTATAAATATTTATCATGACCAAGAGCAAATTTCACATCAATTTTGAGGTTCAAATTGCTTCTTATTTTTTTTATCTCTTTATAGCCCAGCAGTGCTGCTAGAGAACAGGGAGCCATTTCCATATTTTCATGATATCACACTCTTCTAAAACTATAAGCCAGTATTACACTAGAGTAAGGCCATTGTCCTGAGTGGAGTTACTCTTGATTTACCACAGTGAGAGTTCAGAATCAGACCCAGCATCTTGCTCTTTTCAGCTTGCATTAACCATTGCATTCTCCTTGCATATCACTTCTTAGTCTGGATGTAAGAGTTTTTGTTTAAAACAACTTAACATTGATCATACTTTATAAATTCACTCTCAAACAATTCTCATCTTGATTTAAGACCTTTGCGTCACCTATGCACAAATAAATCAGATGCCTGTTGAAGTCCAAATCCTGCAGATATTAATTTCATGAGTATCTTTACACAGTTGTGTGGTTTCTTGGAATTCAGTGGAACTACTTGTGTGTGATCGGTAGCAGGACTGCAACCCAAGATTCCATGAGAGCTCCGGTTTGTTTTGCATTGTGGCACTGTCACTCACATTTCCAAAATTTATATTGATTTGGGAAGCCTACCGTTTTGGATATCCAGTTTCGGACAAATGAAAGAGGTTTCATATTTTGAGGACAAGTCATCAGCACCTCAGGAAGTCATATCCCTTTAAGAGCCTGATCCAAAAACTTACTGAAGTTAATGGAAAGACTTCCACTGTCTTCAGTGAGCTTTGACTCAAGCACTAACCTCGTATTGTCTCAAAAATTCTCATGGTTGACAATCAAAAATTGACTATTCTGAAATCACTAGGCATTTGGGAAAATTAGGTCTGAATTCCATCCAGCAATGACCGCTTTTGTATTTTATTTTGCCTTGATATTTTCTTTTGCACACATATAATCTTAATTTTATTGTTTTCTTTTTTCAAACAGAAAAAGAATGGGTGACACAGGGACAAGTTTTAGTTTAATATTTGTTTGCAAATGAAGATTTATTATGATCGGTAGAAAGGATTTTATCAGATATGGGTCTGGTCACTCAGCTAGTAAAGAGGCATACAGCTATTCTTTGTTTATGAATAAAGATTAGGTTGGTTTATTTATCTGGGACTAGTTTTAAGATGGTATGCTCTACTGAATGGACACATGAAAAAACAAGTAATTCCAGCCTTGGTTTTGGAACAGAATGGGTATTTTCAGTTTCACTTCAAGGCACTTATTTATCTGGATGGCAAGTTTCAACAGATCTCAGTGAAGGTGAAAGTAAACTAGCTTTCACTAGGAACAATGCATTCAGATACCTCATGAAGCATGTCAGTGCTCAGGCTCCCTCGGGCTCTTGTCTGGGAATATTAGAGGAGCACTGCTTTCCGGGGGTGTGCTATTTGAGAAAGAAAGTAATTTAATACTAAATGCAGGCGGGGTCAGAGTGATGTAACAGGAAGCTCTGATGTTTCCCTTCTGCTGCTGATCACTTACAATCTGACAATCCTTCCAGTTCTCCTCAGAACAACCCCTCTCTCTACAGAAGAGCAGAGTAAACTCTTGCATTATTAGAATCATCAGGCTCTGATAAACTGGATTATACCCAGCTTGCAGGATCAGATTGTAGGTCTCTTATTATTCCCCACCTTGCCAGGGTTGGTGGTGGGGGGTATCACACTCTTTCATAAATTGAAAGGGGGAAATCAAATTGAGATCTAAGAATTCATTTGAATTTTTTCAAAGGAACTGTGTGTGGTGAGTACAGATTTACTGTATTAAAGAACACAGATGTCCCTGTGTTATCTGAATGTATTTATTGAAATGGATATAATTTATATTATAAGAAGGAACTGCTTGTTTTTTAACCCCAGCATGTTGGTAATCTGCAGAGATGGAGGTATAAGAAAAAAGTCTGTTTTTTAGTGAACAAATGCTGATCTGATATTTTTAACTGTTGTTAAAATATTTGACAAATTAATCAAAAGTTGGATTGGTAAAGATAATAGAAACAGGAACCCAAATCAACATGTAAAAGATTCTTACAGAATCCCTAATATTAACCGATCACTTTTCAGTGTTTGCATCTGGAGAGAATTAGGGTTTTATTAGTTGAGAAATGGTCCCTACGATTAATTCAGGACAACTGGGGTTTTTTCAAGAGAGGAAGCATTAAGTGACAAAAGTGGAGCAGTTTTCCTTGCTGGAATTTTTTCTAGTCCCGCTGGCATTGTTATCATGCAGGAGAAAGAGATTTGAGGTGGGTCAGAATGATTCCTTGGTGCTTTATAGCAGAATTTTAAAAGGTTTTGTTATTTTTTTTAAAGGAAAAGCTAACTTTGTATTTGATGTTTGTCAGTTTGGGGGAAGTTCCCCCCCCCCCCCTTCAAGATTTTCTTTCCCCAGTGGATTGGGGAAGGAGAGTGGGAAAGAAGTATTTTTGGTTTTAGGTTGGGTTTTTCCTTCTTTGTTGATCCATTTAAAAAAACTGCTTCCTCCTTTCCCCCACTTATTAAACCACTGCAATGTGGAAAATGGGAAGTGTGTTATTTGAGTGTGTACATTTAGCAAAAAGGGTTACGCTGACACTTAAAACTTACTATATAGCTTGTTTGCCCTAAGAGGATTAGTAGTATTGGTCTCTATCCATAAAGCCACATGCCCACCATAGCTATCTTTGTTAGACAATTGCTGCATGTATATGTAAGTAGGCTGGGTGGGAGGCACTGATGTTATTAGTGGCAACCTCCCCATGAAAATACATGCTATTATCAGAAGTCTTTGCTGAGAAATAATATCTGCTACAGTGTACATATGAGAGAGAAATGAGACAATGTCCTGCACCAATTCAGTTAGCCCCTGCTCACATTTTGAGGGACCTAATACTAGAAAAATCATAGAAGGGTCTGTGTTGTTGCTATCTTTACCTTAATAAATTCACATTAAAATTCCTAGGGCCAGATTCTGCTCTCATTTACAGTAGAGTATCTTCATAGTGCATATACCATAGAACATAGTCACTCACTTGCAATAGTGTGACATTTAACAAGTATTTTCAGAGCAGCAATGCTTTATAAATTTGTCATTTGTGCTCTCAGCTATATTGCTTCTAAGTCCAAAGTAATTCCATTGAAATCAAATCGGCATGTATTTGTTGGCTGTATCTTTTCTTTAAAACTGTGGTATTCAACTTTTTTTCCATTTGCAGACCCCTAAACAATTCATTGTCTGTATATATATTTGAATTCTGTTCAGTCAGTCTTTCACTACACATAGTCCATGAACCCCTTTTAAAAACCCCAGCTTTAAAGAAAACAAAGCAGAGAAATGGGGAGCATGAGAAGGGAGGATATGTTCAGCTGTGTATTACATCATATATTTTGCATGTGTGATTAATGTAGATTTTATTACTATTTCTGAACTTCTACTTTAGGCACTGTGTTTTAGCCGGGTACTGGATTTAATCGCCTGAATCTGCTGTCACTGAGGCCAAACTCTGTGTTCTTAGGGTCAATCCTAAACTCTTTATCTTGAGTTAGCAACCCATATGGGACAAAAGCCACTTTGTGTTGATAAAATCAAACAATAAAAATACAGAAATAAGTGCTAATGTTGTTTTAATTAACTGAACGCTAGAAATAATTGGATACAGTAACTGTTTCAGCTAAATGGTCTAGGCTCCAGTCTTTCACAGGTTAACATTGCTCAAGTGAGTAGTAGCAGAGATTTCAATGATATCACTCACATGTCCACCATTAAGCATGTTTGTTAAGTATTTGCAGGAGCAGGACCCTAGTCTAAAATGCTTGGCATATTTTATAGGCAATAACCAACCATGCTTGACTCAAATGATCTGATGTACAAAAGAAAAGTATTAAGTATACCTGACTACAAACCATGGGTGCAACCAAGTATAGGACCAAATTCTGTGGGCCTCAAAATCCAGATTCTTTAGGCTTACTCAAACTGATTGGTACCATGCTCTGTGATACAAACCAAACACTCTGTCCTTTGGCAAACAGAACTCCCATGAACTTCAGTGCAAGTTCTGCTTCATTTTAAGACATAGACGATTTGTCCCAACAAAACAACTTTCTTTTCTGATTTGGTACACCTTATTGAATCCCAGTCTCATTGCAGTCCATCAGAAGTTTTCCACTGACCTGCATTTCACCTAAGGTGTGCCTGTTAGTTTAGTTTTGTTACGGTGAGGAGTTAAAGACATCGCAGATGTGAAGATGTCTCCCTTTACACTTTTTTTTTTTTTTTTTTTTTACTGACAGGCTAGTGGTAGAAATTTTTTAGTAATTTTTAAAAAAAAGTTTTTATATTGACTATTCATTTGAAGTTTGAAAGTACTGAGTAAACTTGTTTAATCAAAGTTTAATGGGGGTCACATTCTGCCATGCTCTACTCACATGCATAAGGCTTCTGTAGGATTGGACCCACAAAGCTTTTAATAAACCACAAGAGGACAAACTTATTTGAATACTTCACTAACTTCTTCTAAGAAATTACTGAACCCAGGTCTGTTTCCCATATTAAAGTATATACAGTGATATTTAAAATATATTTCTAGTAAGTTTTGTAGTAAATGTTAAAGATTCCTTGACCTTCTTCATGAGGAATTTTAATGAAAAGTCCATTTATTTAAGGAGGCCACTTAATTTAAGCTTTCTTTAAGATGCTGTTCTTTTCTATGCATTTGTTTACAGTTTCCTGAGTTTTAATAGTAAAACTCCTTCTGTGAATACTTTTTAGTTGTCATTTATGAATGTATACAGAACACTGGAATAAACTCAGAGCTCAAAGACCTCTGCCATAAAGCATGTACAGTAACTCATCATTGTAGCTGCATTTACTTTAGATCAAAAAAATGTACTTTATTAAGGGGTGCACTTATTGAAAACCCATCCCCTAGCCTTAGTTTCTCATTTAGGAGGGGAAATGTATAAGTAAATATACAAAGTGCCAGAATTTTGGCATTTTACTATACCATAGCATTGTGTTTAGGAGCAATCTAATAGTTCTACCACAAAAATATACTTGATTTTTATCAAGAAAATATATTTCAAATGAGAAAAACCTGATAGGTTTGAATTGCTGTTGTCCTCATGTTGCTTTTCGTTCATGATTTGATTAATGACTTCTGAAATAATCAGAGAAAATCTGTTTTAAAAAGATGTCATGCAAATTAGATCTAATCATTCTCCAATTTGCCTATTAAATTCCTGTGTTCTTCAGGAAAAAATATAAGGCACAAGGATCACTATTTGAAATTTAATATAGTTCAGTGCTATTTTTGGCTTTTATAAACCAGGTAAACATGAAGATATGTCCCATTAATGCTCAAATCCCTCTCTTTTAAATAGTCTTTATTTTGATAGTATCAATTAAAATTCTGTACAATTTCTAGTTAGATATTATCAGTATAATATACACATTGCACAGAGGGAAGCAAGAATTAGACCATTCCTTATCTAACTTCTGATTAGAGAATTCTAAACACTCCAGAATTACAAACATGAATTAAATTAGCTTTCATCAAGCATCTTTGTTTCAGCAGCATTTTCTTTGTTCTGTTTTCAAAATAAGCAGACTTGGAAGAGTTAACTTTTGCATTTTCAGTCAAAGACTTGTTTTCAATTATTTCTCATGCATATCTGCATTTGGTTCCTCTGGTTTGTTTATGGTGTTTACATTTTCCCAGTAAAGCTATTCTTTTTTCTGCCCTACATCTGTACAAACACTTTTAATCATTGCTACAATATACTTTGTCCAGTGATTTATTTAGAGTTCCTTTCCCAGGGTAAGATACAGTTGAAAGTCATTATATAAAGAATCAAGTTTAAAAGATGCTTTGACTTAAACTCAGTAATTTATTAATTGTACCTCAGCTGGTGTAAATCAATATACTGAGTTCAAAGTAACTGTCCCATTATATATCCATTGAGAATCTGGCCCAAGATGTTCAGACTGCATGGAATATTGTTAAACCATAGCTGACAAATCAACAACTAAGAGAATGTTAGAAGAGGTCAATGGATACATAATTAGATCGTGCATGTTTTAATCAAGCAAATTTCCTCTGAGTTCAAGGAGAATTTTGACTGAGTAAGGACTGTAAATATTAGCCAATCTTATGCTGGAATACTAACTATTATGAACTAATCTTTGTGATGATGAAACTTTTTTTTTTCTAGAGACTATTCTACGGACAACATTTTTATTTTTAAAGCAATGATCTCTTTTTGTGTTTAGTGAACTGTATTTACTCCGAATAGTCTTATCGATACCATAGTAACTAAAACCCTTTTTTCAACATTCTTTTGGGTTCTTTAATGATGATCCCACATTTGAAATTGCAGAAACTTTAGTAGTATCTAATAATATAAAAATAGAACGCCTTATATTATTTGCCTCTTGTGTGTACAATGGTGATGGTTAAATCAGTATACTGAGCACCAATTACAATATTATGTTGGGATTTCATTTGTTTTGAGATTTAAAAAAATATTTATTCCCATTTATCTCTAATAAGAGGAAGAGAAGTAGTAATTTGTTTCCAACATGCTTTGTCTAATAATTCTCATTTGATCTGTCTTAGTGATTATATTAGCAGAGTAAGACCACTACCCTGCATCCCCATGAATGGGATTGGGTGTTTTAGTGAATACCTGATATACATAGAAAAGGAAATTTGTGTACAGCCTTATTTTTTCTACACAAACATATCTTTTCACTGATGATCATGTAGCCTTCTGTGTAAGGGGACATCCACACGTCTGTTCACTGAATCCGGCAAGTATCACTCAGATCTTAAATTCCAAGGGGGTAGCCATGTTAGTCTATTGTAGAAAGACAACAGAGTCTTGTGGCACTTTTAAATACTAACAGATTTATTTATCGCATGAGCTTTTCTCCCACGAAAGCTCATGCGATAAATAAATCTGTTAGTCTTTAAAAGTGCCACAAGACTCTGTTGTCAGATCTTAAAGTGAGAAATAGTTTAGAAACTAGTATATATCTGAGTTTGGGGGCAGAATGTATAACTGAAAAGTGTTCTTTTAATCAGGCATTTTCCAAGATGATTTCTCAAGCATGCCATTTTGCATCTTAGGTGATTTTTATTACATGTTTTACTATATATCCATCTTTCCAGTGTCCAGTACGGCTTCACAATATGAAATCATGATAAAATACAACTGTAGATCTGTATTTGGTGCACGAAGAGAAATTTCAACCCAAATGGTAAATTTTCAGGCAGGGAAGGTATTGATACCAGCTTTGTTTCTAATATTACTAATAGCTTCTTTGAGGGTTTACCACTGGCATTCATTTTACAGTAAGTTACAGAAGTCTTCTTTGCAAACTCAAATTCCCATTTTAATCAATGAAGATGTTGTTACATGAGTGACTCATTTGCTATTGCTCAGAGTCCAGTGAGATGTGTTGCAGTAGATTATCATGAACACACTTTTACTGAAACAATCTGTACATGGATTTCTCATAGACTCATAGGGTGAGTCTATACTTGTAAATTAAGTCGACTTAAGCTTGTTTAAGTCGACTAATTTACTCTGCGTCTACACTACACTTTCCTTAAGTCGACTTAAGCAAGCTGCTTAAGTCGACTTAAGGAAAATAAAGTCAACTTAATGAATATTAATTCAACTTTATTAAACCTCCTTTTAATTCGACTTTAGGCTTAAGTCGACTTTCTAAAGTCGACTTAAGCCAGTGTAGACCTGGAGTAGCCCTAAGTCGACTTGGGGCTCTCCAGGACTCCCCCACTGCCCTCCCTGCTGGGTTGGGGGCACAGGGGGAGCCTGGCATGCCCCCCCCCCGACAGGGCAGGGTAGAGCCCTGGCCACCCTGCCCCTATTCCCTGCCAGGGTCCCTGTCCCCCTTTGCCCCATTGTACCCAGGTACAATGGGGTAAAGGCTGAGCCCCCTGGCACTGGGCAAGAGGTGCTCCCCCTGCCACCGTGGACCTAACCAAGGTCCCCATAGCCTCTAGAAGTCGACCTAAGTGTCCAATGTGGACGCTCTAGGTCAACTTAGTAAGGTCCCCCGTAAGTCAACTTTAAAATTTAGGTGTAGACGTGCTAAGTCGACTTAAAGTCGACTTAGTTAAGTTGACTTAGCTAAAGTCGACCTAAATTTACAAGTGTAGACAGAGCCATAGACTTTAAGGTCAGAAGGGACCAGTATGATCATCTAGTCTGACCATCTGCAACATGCAGGACTCAAGACCGCACCCACTCACTCCAGCAATAGGCCACCAACCTATGACTGAGTTATTTACCTCCTTAAATCATGATTTAAGGACTTTAAGATACAGATAATTCACCGGTAGGTGAGCCATGCCCTGTGCTACAGAGGAAGGCGAAAAACCCCGAGCCCAGGCCAATCAGCCCTGGGGGAAAATTCCTTCCCGACCCCAAATATGGCGATTAGTTAAACCCTGAGCATGTGGGCAAGTCTCAATTTCTATTTGATTTTTTTAATCAAAGTGACATTATAATTTTGTATATTTTGGCTGTTTCATTGAAATAATATTTTGACAAGAATAACTTTTATACCTTGTACCAATTCATTTGAACAAAAAAGGCAATTCTGGTAATTGTTTTGAAATAGTTTATTAAGCGCTGTTTATGCGATATATGCTATATTGAATGTATACATTCATACTGTAATGGACAGAAGCACAGTTATTCTCAGTCAGGGCCTTGTCAGAAAGAATATATTTGTTTATTTCTCCTATACTGTACAGATAAATTTTCCTGACCATTTCAATTCCCTCCTCATTTAAATCATTGTTTCATTTTGTGGCTGTTTAGTTAATTTTATAAAGTTTATCTATTTGCTCATCTTTAAAAGTGCCACAAGTGTCCTTGTTTGTTAATAAGTTAACAACCAGGGAAGTGTTTTATGATTTTGGCTTGTATTATAGCTATTTGTTTCCAGCATTCCCTCTTGTTTCTAACAGAATCTCTACCTTTCTGAATACACTGTCTTGTTTCATTACCAGCGCTGTGAACTATCTGGAGTAGTAATTTAAGGTAAAGCTGGTAAACTGGAGAATACTGCACTTTTGGGGACATGGGATCTGAGATTTCTGTGAGTAACCAGTGTCAGGAGCTTTGTCTCAGGCAGGGATGCTTCAAAGGCATTCAAGACCTGGGTTGCACCTTTTTGTTCACCTGTAAGGAAAAGACAAATCTGGCATAGCCTAATGGAAAGTGCTTGAGTGGCTAACAGGCTCGTGCTGTTAGGGGGCTAAGACCCAGCTATCAAGATGCAAGAGCTAACAAGGCAACTCACAGTCCTGGGTTCCCTAACATAAGCTGTTAAATATAATTCACTTTACACTGTTACAGAACTTGTAACCTCAGGCCATGTTAAACAGTCCTGTTTCCTTTCTCTCCCTGCTCTTCTTCCTCTTTAAGCCCCCATCCTGTTCCATTTTTATTCTGTTCCATTTCCTTTCCTGTGATGACTTTAAATGAGTCATTTTGCCAGGCATTAACAAGGCAACCTGACAACACTTCCAAAAGCTTATCCTCTACTGGCTCATGTATATAAAACGACCCTCTGCTGTATCCTTCCTTTTAAATAAAAGATAAGTGTCTGCCCTGAACGTACATCTAGGTGTTGGGAGGCGTGCTCTTTCCGTAAATGACTGTACAATGAAAAGGAGAAATTGACAGCCATTTCATTCTTCTTGAAAAGCTGTGCTTGGGAAGAACAGACTTATGTATTATAAGTAGACACATTGCGACCAAGATTTTTTAACTGGTTTAATATTTCATGGTGAAGCTGTTAGTGTATTATTAACAGTTATTAAAAGCTAAGGTTCCTCCTTCAATGTTGTTTTGGTAAGCTCCACTTCGCTTCCATTTCCTATTTCTGCTTTTATAAAATGTGTTCTTTATGGCGCCATGTTTCTTTTTATTGGCCCAGTTCAGCATTGTATTTAAGCACATGCTTAAGTCCCATTAATATCAATTAGAAATAAACATATGTTTAATGTAGTTTGTGTTCTGATTCTTTCCAGTTGCTGCAGAATCTCATGCTCATTCGTTAGTTACTATTAATGACAATCTGAAAGGTTCTGTTTCTTTTATCATAATGAGCATGTTTCCATATCTCCTACATCAGTCCCTGATTAACACTGAAAAAGATTAGATGTCAGTGCACAAAATAGAATGCTTGCAAAACTATCTTATATCATTCCTAATCTATTTTTTTAGACATAAAACAGTGTATAAAAATAACAAGAAACTATTGGAAGGCCAAACAAATAAGCCCTGAGAGCAGTCTCTTCTTTAATTTATTCATGTGTTTACTCAAAGGGCTGTCTGATTGCCTTTTGGGGTCCTAGGATTCCCTCAGGACTCTGTCACTTGTCTCTGATTTCAACAACTTAATTTCTGGCCAAAAGAAGTGGATAGAGCTGTCTTCAGAGCTCATCAGTGTCATCTCTGTAGTGGCTAGAGAGGCCACAACAACACGTTATGAGAGTTCTTTTCCTCCCTCAGATGCTGGATGTATTGCATCTGCGGTACTATTAGATTCTAGCTGATCAGGAAGCAACCCCGAATCTCTCACTTTGTAGCACTAGCCATTAGGCTAGTTGCCTGACCCTTTATTTTTCTTAACTTACGTCCCAGACGTAATATAATATAGACAACAAAGAGGAGCTCAATGAGAGCTATTTGTGCACATTCAAGGGCAGAATTTGGCCTATCGAGTTCAGTTGGGCACATTTTAGTTAGAGATATGGAGATAACACCAATCTGCTGGCATGCTAAGCTTTTCCAGGAGTCACATTACACCACGGTGAAGGACATGACATACTTCAGGATGAGTTCAATGAATAGTAAAATACTTATTTTACTCTCTGTGGTTGGCAGGCACCGTGCATGGAGGGGTACCTGAACATTTTGAAAGATTACCAGTAATACAGCTGAATTTATAGTGGTGGTATGGGGTCAGTACACTTAATGCCTATGTTCAGGAAAGATCTTAGGCCCACTTTTCTTCCAGTGGACTGAGAACACTACCATCCCAGAAAGATGATGCAGTGTGATAGGCAGCTGCTAGAGTGTGAGTCCTCTGTCATAACTTCACCTCCTCAATACAGTTTGCCATAATGGTAAACTCCCCTCCTTTTCCCCCGTGCATTCAAGAATTCTGAGTCAGGGCCCCCAAAATCATGAGACTAGCCTGAAAATTAAGAAAATTTAAAATAAAGTTTAAATTGAAATTTAAGCTAGTTTTGAGCCTGTAAGCTCTTTGTTTTCAGACTTTTCTCCCTAACTATGTGGGCTAGAAACTATATACATATGATACGTATGACAGCTCAATCTCTCACAAGCAAAAGGAGCTGGGGCTTTAATAAAAATGCTGAATACGTGAGAACATCATTAAACTCTCAATAAAATTATCATATCTGGCAGCACTAATTCTGATAAAAATATTGAAAACTGGAGATGGGGGTTAAAGCAAAGGAGGGAAATAACAAAAAGCTAATGAAGTGAGGAGGGCATGTATAGATCTTAGGCTCAAAATATGGTTTTCATAGAAGAGTAGAAAGTTCCTATTGAACAAAGTAATTGAATGGGCACCACAGGTTTGAATCTATGAAGGAACCCTCTGCTCTGCTCTTACAGTTATGTCCATCTTTCCACTTAGTTGAATCAAGTACTCGACATATGAAACAATGATGCACTCAGATGCCACAAATTCTGTAGTTACATATGGCATGAGCTCATTGTAATGTTATATTTATCATATCATATTTTAAGCCAGCAACAAAACAATTGGGATGAGTTCTGGAGTTTAAAAGATGGTTAATTAGAACACCTTGGGCTCTTGTGTTGCTGTTGACTCAAACTATGTTAAAACAGAGAGATTTTTAGCTGTCTATTACAATTTTTGATTGAATTACAAAAATAACTGATTGTTTATTTTATATCTCTGTTTTTTCTGGAGATATTAGAACAGACAATTGGGCTAATTTTAACTATGCCAAGTGATGAGGCTTCCATGATCTCTTAAGTATATAATACATTCCATTGTGACTTTTTTAGATTTAGTATTGATTTTTCCATTCAGTTCTATTCCTCCTAGACATATACTATCTTTAAACTAAAAAGGAAAAAACAAAAAAAACAAACAAAAAAAATCCTTTCCTTCTTTTTAGTGTTAACCATCTACAAATATTTAAAATATATAATAATAACCTTTAATCATCTGGTAGCCAAGATAGGCATATTTATCTTTTCCTATTCTGCCTACTCCCCCACCAGTTCTCTGAACCATCTTCAATTTGTCAGATCTTTTTGGTAAAAAAAGGTCTCAAAATTGAACAAAATATTCATTGGATGGTTGAAGCTAAATCTTATTCAAAGGGGCTACTGATGTTATCTCTGTCTTGTGATATGTCATTATGTGCATCCCAAAACTCCTGTAGGACTATGAGCTGCTATAGGATAGCTAAGACAATATTATTTTCTTGTGTAATCTCACTATAGACCAGCTATATATTTGCCTGTTTCCTTCATTTGCCATGATTTATTAATATTGTTACAATAAATGTTCTGAGGCAAGTTCTAAGAGAATAATAAAACACATTTTATTCACAGATTTTGAAAAAAAATTCTGTTCCATATTTTTATTTGTATCATCTCTGATAGCTGGAACTATGTGCTAGTGTAATGAAGGAAAGAATGGGAAAATGTTTTACTAATGAACTGTAAATTAGTTCTAATGTAATTAGCAAAATGAAAATAAGCAAGAATACCTCAGGCTGTTGACCATGGGGTCCTGAACAGATGTGTGCAAAAATACCTGTTTTTCAGAATTTCACAAGAAAATGATTTTTCTGTCTCTCTCTCTCTGACATAGAGGTTTTTCCTTAATGTTTTCAATGTGGTGGCTTTCTTTAGCCTTCTTGGGTTCAGCCATTTTCCAGTGCAGATGGACTTATCTTTGTTAATAAACATGCATAGAACTTTGCAAAATGTATGCAGAAATTGGTCCTTTTTGAATTTGTAACAAAATGTGAAAAAACTTGGAATTCGAAGGAGTTACATTTTATTCAGATATTGTGCTCCTCTACCTCTGACTTTAGTAATCAACTTCTTTCTTTCCTTCTTAGGCCAAAGACATCATTATTAATGAGCCTGACAAAAATCTGGTAACGTGTGGCCACGTGATACAGATTCAAACTCTCAGGGACTTAGAGGTTTAAGATGAGTATGATCAGTGAAAATTGTCAGTGAAACGTATGGTTTTAATAACATGGCTCTCAAGTTCCCTTCTCCTTTCATGGCTAGAGGGTATCCTCTGTTCATGGATCCAGGCTGGGGAGAGAACACAGAAAAAGGGACTGTCACATTTGTGGCATGCTTTGCTCTTTTCCCTTTGCAACCCCACAGGATGTTAGCTCTGTACAGCCTTAATGCTACATAACAGAAGTCTATGGGAGTTTTTCCATTGACTTTAGTGGAAGCAGGATTGCGGCTTTGCTGGGGAGAGGAGATGGTTGAAAACTGGGGGGCTAACAGGTTACCACAATACAGAGCTTGTAGACACCACGTACTGCTGCTATCAGCCAAATTTGTTTTCTGTGCATTGGGCAGCTTCCTTCTTGAGAGAGATCCAAGGACAAGGACAGTCCTGCCTGGGGCAACATGACTCCTGCTGCAACTATTTGACTATGGTCTGTGGGAAATGAAGGAGTCAGGCAACACTGTGGAAACAAGGGGCCTCTGGTAGTTCTTGGGGCTGGAATTCGCAGCCTCTTCCACTACAGGCAGGGTGGAATTTCAGGAATTACCATGTAGGTGAGAATTTAGACGCTGGTGACAACTGAAAGAGTGTCTCAGCATGAACAAATGCCTTATCTTCTTATATAATATGTGAAAATGAATGTGGTGGCCTCATTCTTGTCATTAGAGGGCAATTTATCAATATAACAAAAAGAACTTAATCTGGAATGATTGGAAGTCTCTGGATAATAGATGGCAACGAGTGGAAAATTAAGGGTATTGCAGCTCACAGGTAAGGTCAACAGAGCTGTGAGGAGAATCTTGTCTAACACCTATTTTATCCTACTGGATGACTTGCTCAAACCAGTGCTGCTATTCCTTTTCATAAAAGAGCAAGGGGAAAATCTAGTGATTTAAATTTATTCAGCAAACAGTATCCATGTAGATTCAGTTCTTGATGAATCTTACAGGATAAGACAACTAAAATCTAAACTCATAGCAAGTGCCAATGGAAGAGTTTTGGGTTAATTTCATACATTGAAACCTTTCCTACATTGTGTAACTATGGTCTTGTTAGAACTGGCAGAGGTGCCTCTCCATATCTCCCAAATATACTGCATGGAGCCTTTGAGACTGATCTTGCAAAACCCTTGCAGACACAAATACTGTTTACTCAAACAAGCCATCCCATGGTCTTCAGTGCAACTACTTTCATGAGTATGCACTACTCATGATGGATTAAGAGTTTGCAAAATCAGCAACAATTCAGAGAAACTTGTAGATGGAAAAGGAGCTAGAGGTGACATAAGGAAGAAAGCAAGCCAATATTGAAAAACATGTGTATGGAATACACAATGTGTCCATTTGCCAATGGGACCAGACCTCCTTTTATTTCAAGTGATGAGTCATGTGGGTAATATAGTTTTTATTTACAAGGCATGAAATTAATCAGTATCTATTTAATAAAGGATTCAGAAATACTATGTAATGCAAGGGAATGTGACCATTGCTTAATTTTTAAAAGAAAGTAGCTTATTTATAGTTGTCAACAACATTTCTGTCATTGCACGCTCATTGTGTGTTCCTTCTAGAATATGCATGGCAACTTTTAAATGTAGGCAAGCAATTATTTACTGAAATTTTAAAACAACTCGAGTATTTTTTTTAAGGAATTTTGTCCAAGGCCTTTCAGTGAGTAAAAGAGCATTTGGAAAAATTCAGAACAAAATATGTTTAAATATGGAGCTTCCTACTGGTACATGTTGGTGTTTTGTTTAAAATTAACTAGGTTTCCTAAGAAAGCAAATAGCTGAAAGAGCTCATAGATTTTGGGTATGTATCTTATTCTGTTAATGGCTCAAATATTGCTACTGGGGCCACTAATCCACTGCCATAAATTGGTACAGCTGTATGGATTCAACATAGATGTGCAAAATTTACATCCAAAGAAAATTGTCCAATGGCTTTTAAAATGCTTACATTTCTATATTTTTTTTTTAAAAAAGATTAAGACTTCAAAGAAGGTTTGCAAGAATTTTTGGAATTGCCAGTCCTGCAATTCAGTTCTAATTGTGGAGGCTAATTTCATATTATAAACAGGAAGAAAAGTAGGCCTCTATACATTATCTGAAAATGATTGGTACGTGAACTAGCACAGCTAACTTAGAAAATAGCGGATATTTGATTTAAAGCTCATCCCTGTAGAAAGCAGTGCTCTAATAAATGAGCAGCAATAGGCATAGGGTGGGATAAATTCAGCTTGTTGCAGGCAGACATTTGTTTCCTGACACTGGAGAGTTGGTCAACAACTTGCAGTGTTGAAAGTGTCAGAGGTCATAGGGATTCTGTGTGTTTGCAACCCTTCAGCTTAACAGGAAGGTCATGGAGTTATCAAGCAACTGCTGTGTTATTTGAAGAGATTCAATGGCCTTTCCTGCCCGGCTGTCAGATTCACAGACAGGGAAAGGGAAAACAATACAACTATATTGTATCTGCTGGCACCTGGACCTTATTTTCTCTTGGTGTTTTTCACTAGAAAGTATAGAACACACTTTTTTCCCCTCCATTCTCATATCCATTAACTATCCATGGGCCAGATCCTCTGCTAGTGTAAATTGTCATTACTTTAATGGAGCATCCAGTTTACACCAGCTGAGGATCTGTTTCTGTCTCTCCAGCTGGACTATAAAACTTGGGTCACCACCTTTCCATAGTTGCCCACATCCCTTGCGGCCCTTTAGGAACTGAATTCCCACATCTGTAACTCTCAAAAAGAAATTGGTACTGTGATGAACTTTTTGTTGTGTAATCAGTACTGAGGGACAACAAATGCAAAATTGGAACTGTCTTCTTCAAAACAAAACAAACATTAGTCACTCCTATTATGTTCACCTTTTAGTAAAAGGGCCTCTTTGTCAATATTTTGGTAAGTTGTGTTGTTTTCCTATGAGGAAGGAGGGAACCCCATGCAAACAGGCTATTCCTTTGTTGGTATTCACCCAGTAAACTAGATTAATCTTTTTTTTTTGTTTTGTTTTGTTTTTGCCTGAACCTTGAGTCAATAAACAATCAGTGACAGAGAATGAGAAGGCTTGACTCTTGTTAGAAAACCGTTTGGTAACGAGCCCAATGAAACGCTGTTGCTCCTGCCAAGTTTTCCTTTAACAAAGCACTAAATAATGGATTTCAATCAGCATTGGGTGAACTAGCTGGAATAAAATCAGAACCAGTTCTGACCCTCACCTAAAACACAAACAGAGGTTTTGCAGAGAACTGGAAAAGTTTGCTTACTCCTTTTTTTTTTTTTTTTTTTTTTTTTTTTTTTAACAAAAATCTGGAACATCTTCTGAAAAACACAGATATTTATTCAAAATCAGTATAATCTATGATACATTTCACAGATCTCCTCTGATCACTTTCCACATCAGGTATTTTACACAATTTCTATATTTTCAAATTCCATAGCTCCTGCTTCTTTCGTTCAGTTAAAAAGCTGTGAAAATGAATTGCCTTTGTTCCCTCTTGCAGATTAAGTTTTGGAAGGTGAGAAACAATCTCCTTTCCCTTCCAGTAGACCTTACAATGCCATTAAGAAAAAGGACAGTGTATAAAAGTCAACAAGGCTCTATGGAAGCTCTGAGCTCCACGTACACAGAGTTCATCACAGGATGAGGGCCACACCTAGTTAAAAACAATAAAAGAGTATTATCTTAATGAACGTGTGCCAATTTACTTGAAACATAAAAATAGGGGGGGTTAGCTCTAATTTGAAAGTATAAATGCTTAATTTGTCCAAGCAGAAGGGAGGAGACTTCATTAAATTTATTCTTTTTTTTTCTCAATTTCTAATAGATTAATAATAGACCATAAATTCTTTAGGATTGGATCTATCTCTTTGTTCTGTGTTTGTACCATTGTGAATACCAAGCACATACAATCTATGAGTGAGGCTCCTGGTAATACAAATGATAACCAGTAATGACAAATTAGAAAGCTGATTAAACAGTGACAAGTGCAGTATGCGTACTTAGATTGATGGTTGTGATAAGGAGAATAGATATGGTTACCAAAATCTTGTCATTGTTCATTAATAAGTAAATTCATTACCTAAAGATCAGTCGTCAGAACATAATCTTGCTCAAGCAGAGCCTTGCTACATGCCAGTGGGATCTTTGTAATTAACTTCAGTGGGAGCAAGATTAAGCACCCAGGGCCTGATTGTCAGTTTATACTTATGTAAAACCATTGTAAATCCATTCACTTCAACCATATAACTTTGGTTTTACACCAATGTAAATTAGATCAGATGATCCTCTGCATATCACCTACCAACCATTCTTTTTTATAGTCCTTATATTGAGCTCTTAATTGTGCTACTGTAGATATAAATGGTTTTAATGTGTAACTTTAATCTCAATCATTAACAAAATGTTATTCTTCGCTTTTCAGGGTAAAATATAATTTAGTGGTGGCAAATGACTGAGCAAACCTAACTTTATTATTATTATATTAATCATAATTAATAATATATATAATATTATTGTGGGGTAAAAGTGAGTGCGAGTGTGACAAAGAGATTAGTTCATCTACATATTTTTCCATTTGAAAATGTAGCCCAAGAAAACATTTTATATTTTAGCATAATTTGCACTATTCTTCAAGGGACAATATAATTGTATAGCTTCTCTATACCATTTCAGCTGTGGAAAAGTAAATATCTGAAGGTGTGTGTAGAAGTAGTGTTTGCAAATTCCTGTGTCAAATAATGAGGGTTGTTATGAGTATAACATCCATACTGTGACCTGAAAGTTGATTCTGATTTCTTTAGTGGAATATATGTTCATCTTTCCAAATTCTTCATGCAATATTAAGTCCTTTTATAGCTCCTTAATCTAAAATACTTTACAAAAATTAATTAGTTTAGTTTCAGAAACATCAGTGTGAGGTAGGTAAGTTGTGTGTCGTTTCTCCACACACAATAGTAATATGGGAGAACTCATAAATGCATAGTTGGATTCCAAATAACTATCAACTGTATGAATGTATAAGGCCTGGCTACTTATGTACACTGCTGTTTTGGGTGGGTTGCTGTTTTGGGTGGATTCTAATGACTGCGGTAGTAAAAGACACCATTGTCTTGCTTTTTGGTGTTAGAATCACTTGTAGTATAAACAAAGAAACATGGTACTATCCCATGTCATTTATAGGCTGTATGGTAGACTCGATATATTCAACAGGCATTACTGATGAAGAAGTTTTTGCTAAACTGGTTTGGTGCTACTTCTATCTGAAAGATAGTGAACCAGGCTGTGATGTGATCATTAAGGGTTTGCATGAACTGTCTTGGTAATGTCTTATTGTGATGATTTTTCTCCTACATGAACATTACTTAGTTTGTCGTTTGTTTTATTTTTCGTAGGCACCTGCAGTCACTCTCTATACCAGTATTTTCCTCTGTTAAGATCCCATCCTCATTGCCAACTGCTTACTTGGTCTTTATACAACACCAATAATGTGCAGAAGCCACTCATGAAGAGTTGGATTTCAAATAATTGTGTTTATTAACTTTGTGCCATTATTCAAGTCCTAGCTCCCTCTGTACACTGCTGCTTTGGAAGGGTACTGATGACTATAGCAACTGAAGGCAGGAAGGCCCAAAGGATGGCTCTCAAACAATTTTAAGGCATATTACCCTGTTGCTATATACTACAGTAATTATTCATTTTAGAAATGGGTCTTAATTCTGTAAGTTCTTGTATCATGCAGCAAGAAGCATGATGTTGCTGCATTCCCATACAAATGTGAGCAGAGCCTAAGAACGTGTCACAAGCCACGTTAAGTACCAACTATATTCCTTCACACCGAGAGGGACATAACCTTCAACTTCAACCTGCAATTTTAATTTCATGAGTAGCTGCTGAAAATGGTGCAGGATAGCACCATGTATGAGAAGACATTGACTTAACTATTTGTTTCTCTTGTAGACTCTGATCCTTCATCATGATCTGCATGAGTTCAGTAAACTACCCCTGTGGATATCACGATGCAGGAGGATTGGGGTTTTAGACCTCATTCTGGCTATTAGTTAGGTGTAGTAAAGTGGCTGTGCAGCACAAAAATAGGAAAAGTACTGATGTAAACATTCTAAAAGCTGAATTAGGAACTAAACTGAATTAGGAACTGGCAAAATAAACAATTACAAAAACAATTGTTTTCATCATTTGGTTGTTTGATTTTTTTTATTTTTGAAAAATAATTCCTTCCAAAATGAATATAATTCTTTGTTTTTGTTTTCTTAAGCTCCTGAAATCTCTTGTCAATTCTGGCTTTTACCATTAAAAGACAAGGCAAGTGTGAATATACAGTCATACCACATTAACAGTGTTGCTGTACAAGGGCCAAACTTGCCAAATTTTGAATAAACCAAAGGAAACTTGTAGACTGTTTGATGCATTTTGAGGCCAGCACCCCATTTTCCTCCCTCCCCACATCATGATGATATATAGATATAGATATTTTGGTATCTTGGCTCCAGAACAAATTGTTACATGAAACCAATTAATGTTGTACATAGAAACAGATGTTGCTGATTTGGTAGCAGTGACATGTTTTCAGGCATCAAATTTAATATGGATATTATGCACAATACAATTCACGCCTTTAGTTATTGAAGAGGATTCGATCCTGTGTCACAGTGTTTGTCATCCTTTAGTTTCTCAGATCATTGATCAGTCAAGTCTACTATTACTCTTTTTCCTCTGGCGTGTACATGATACTTCCTAAGAGGGTGTTTAAGCGTATTAGTGGGATTTTTTTTTTAAGCCATGCTTTATAGGAGTGGGAAGAATTCCTTCCTGACACTTTCAGGAATTTACTTTGTGCCCCGAAGCCTGATATTTAATTACCTTTATCTTAACATGCATAGCTACAAACATGACTAATGCTTATAAAATTATCCAGACCTTTTTTAAAAAACAGCTCTGATACTTGTCTGAATGGTCTTCTGTGGTAGTGAATCTCATAGGCTGACTATATGTTATTCTATATAAAGTAATGTTTAAGGTTACCAGCCATTAATTTTATTGACTCTCTGCTTTGGGGGTAACATAGACAGATTGTATATACAACCTCAATCAGGATCTAGAATCAGAATTGTAGGACTGGAAGGGACCTGGAGAAATCATCTAGTCCAGTCTCCTGCACTCATGGCAAGACTAAGCCAGACCTCTCTAGGTCCCCCCGCCACCCCATTGTTTCTGCCATTAAATCATCCCCATTTTTGAAGCCTCTTATCATAAGGTAAGTCGTGACCATCTCTGACCACATCTATCTTATGGTGATGTGAAGAAAAAAAAAGCACATGATAAACATAAGAAGGAATAACAAACAAGGAATCCCGTGGCACTTTTATGTTTAATATCAGAGCCAATTCATGATTCTCTGCTCATTTATAACCAGTCTGATCCTGATGCCATTGACTTCACTAAACTTACTTCTGCTTTCCAGCAATGTAAGAGAGAAGAGACTAAGGATCATAATGCCATTATAATATATTCTGTATTTTTCTGTTTTAATGCACTCAGCATGATAAGTTTAGCACTGTAAGGTTTTGGAAGGCAGAAAGCCTCCCTCTCCTTCTCCTTAAGTGAACTGGTCACTCCATTCCACATGCAAGGTTATGGCTGAAAACTGTGAACGTTGTATATGAGAAATTTCAGCAGTTTTTGTAAATACATGTTTAACTTGCATCAAGCTACCCAGTTTCTCTGCACAACCTTCCTGGAATATCTTATAATTTTCCATTAGTTTCTACTAATCAAAATAACAGTGTCCTCAGCAAAATGTTAATTAACTCAATTTCCATTTCATTCTCCAAAATACAAATAAACAGCACTGGTCTCTGTCAACCTATGGCTTACCAAACTATTAACATGTCTTCACTCTGTGATGGAGACATGTACAAAGAATCTGTGTTTTCTGTCTAACTAGTTAATCTGTCAAAAATCTTTGCTTTTTATCAATGTTAAATTATTTTAAATAATGTCCTGCAATCCCATTAATTTTCATTGCTAGTTGATCTGGTTTTCTTAAGGTTTAGTGGAGCCTTCATGCTATTTTATAGACTCAGACCCAATACATTTCCTTACCAACATCACATATACAATGTAAATTCAAAGGTGTAAAACCATCATGCTTTTTGTTACAAAAGCTGAATGAACATTGATAACCTTTGAAAGAATAAATGCATAAAAAAGCTTCAATGTAACTTTAAAGAAGAGCTGTTCATCAAAGAACAAGTTGATGATAAATTCACTATAAAGTACTTCAATAGTACAATGATGGACACTACAAAAATCTTGGAGATTAAAACAGGTTTATTTATAATCATTACTCATTTTGACAGCATGACTTCTAACATAATCCTATGCTTGAAAAATTATTCTAATCCTGGCACATCCACAACATGACGATGATGCTAGGCACTGTGTGATTCAAAATCTAATATGAACAGAAAACCTAATAAATGACACATCCTGTGTAGTCGGTGTGAATGTCATTGGTATGCTCAGATTTGTGGTATCGAGTCAAATTGAAAAGAAAATGGGCTCAGAGAGTATAAGACAAGTCCTAAGATTTATAGCCTGTACCTTGGCCTTGACAGACATCCATAATTAAATCATAAGAATCTAAATTATCAGTCTAAGATGGCCCTCATGTTCATAATTGCTAATTTCTTCAGGAGCTATCACTTGTTTGGAATTGCTGGGCACTGTGACTTAATCATATGAATGATAGAATTTATAATGGAAATAATAAATTTGCTTTTTAAGTGTACTCATTTCAAATGAACAAGTAATACAGTGAAAAATTATGTTTTTTGAAAATGTGGCCTACCTTTAAGATGTGCACAATAAGACCCTGAAAACAGCCCTTAGATCCAAAGCTCAGGAAGCAGCTTTAGAGTAAGAATTCTGTAGTCGGTACTATGGAATGTAGTAGATAAATCTAGGAGGATGAGGAATCATAACAAAACCTAGAATGTAGCAACAACTATATTAAAACGTCCATTTCTATCAAGAGAGAAACACAAAGCATATATATGGCTTAGAGCAACACTATTTTAGTGCTTTAAAGATTATTAAGGATAGGGAAATGTGACTTCTTGATGAGATTTTAAGATAACTCAAAATATCACATTTTAAAGTTTTCCAAGCTAATATATAGGGACTGTATAGGGACAGGGATTACTGTAGTTTTTGAAAGTTTCATAATATACTAGTCAGTTACGAAATGCAAATAGTTATGACTGTGACATGCAGAATGGGCCTTTTTGCAATAAGAATAGGTTGTTTAAACTTTGCAGAATAAAATTATATGAACTAGACCTACCTGTTAACATTAACTATTGTAAACTTACTGTAAAGAGCAATACAAAACCATGTTTTATGTAGTAGAATTATATTTTGGTTTGATATAGGTTAACACCTTTCATAATTAAGATATTTAAAAAATAATATACTTTGCAAGGTAACGTTATATAGAAGTAATGCTGACTGCATAGTCAAATTCAGCAGCTACTACACAATTGTTCTGTAGTAGAATTCACACAGCCATGGTTATTAGAAGTTGTGTTATTAGATAGAATGTTGGTCTGGATTATGAGGATATCCCTTATCTCTTGGAAAAACTCCGGCTTCAATAGTCACAGTAGATGGAAGAGACTTTGGACCAGAGCCAAATCTAGTGTTGTAATGCAGATGCATTCTTTTATTTGGGTCTGCCTTTGCCCCCTTCACTTTACATTCTTATCTAATGGAGAACATTTTATTTTAGAAGACTTTAATTTTGCACTCAGAAATGTGTAGGCCCAAATCGGGAATTCCACACTGATTTTCTGCTTAGTTCAACAAATGCATTGGTGTTTCCCTTTGGGGTTCATGTGTGTTTTCTTCACAGCAGGTGCAATTTTGTGTCTATAGAGGCATACTTTTTAAAGCTTTTGTGGGGGTGAGAAGAGTGCAAGAGTGCTGGTTTTATAAGATTATACTTTCAGAGCTGCTATTTTTAGGACGGACTGGCAAAGCCAAGAAGTGTCAGTTGCAATCCTACAGGCAAGCAACAAGCTAAAGGGAAATCGATACTTCATGCAAAATATTAATGTACCTTAAAAAAGGATGCCACACTTGCCTATTCCTTTTTTTCTATAGTTAATGGCAGTTTGAACTGATTAGTCATTTATACATTACATAGTTGCAAGAAATTCTTATTTCTTGCAAAAATAAATCTATATTCCTTTTGCATTTGATAGTGGCTTTGATAAAAGATTAAATGGGACAAATTAAATGCAGACCTAACAATCATTTTAATAGACTACAGTTGCTGAAAAATTTCAGGACATTTCCAGTGCTCCTCCAGCTGTTTTCTGAGCTCTGACAACTCTCCAGTGAGGATGTTTCTGCCATTTTATTGGGCTTGAGCCCAGGATTTTCATATTTTTCTGGCACTCCTTGATGCTTCTCTAAAAATCTGTACATTTCTCTGTCCCTTCTTTGTTCCCACTTCCAATTTTTATGGTCCTTTATGTTACTCAGCCATCTTCTGTGAGGTCTTTCCTCACAGGGTCATTTTTGCTTTTACACTTCCATATTATTCCATTTCTCTTCAGAACATTTTATGAACTTCCTCTTCCTTCTGTAAAATCAGCCACAAAACACACACCAAAAAAAAAATGGTAGAAATATTTTTTTCTACTTCACTGATACATCAACAAGATTAAACACATACATAAAGTTAAACAAGTTCAAGTGTTTACAGACCAAGGCCTTAGTTTTTATGGATAAACTCAGCTGCTACCTGTGACTTTCTTTTGCAAAACCTTTTGTTCAAAGTCAAAATGAAACTTGTTGTTTTAAAATGCTTTCAAATGAAAGCATTATCAGGATATGCCAGGTAGGTCCTTTTCCATTGAACCGCCACATTTGGTGGCTGTCTTTCATATTGCTTGGACAATGAATCTATTAACGATAATGGCATTTAAAGAGCTTTAATTGGGTTCTAAAATTAAAATCCCTCTCAGTGCTATTGTTTTATTCTTGCTGCAGGGACTTAATAAATTCTAAGTGTTTGGGGACATTGTGGGCACGTCAGCCTAACCAGAAAAGTTATAAAGGTAATTTTTCAAAATGAACAATTTGATTCAAAGAATACTTGAAAAGCTAAATGAAGACCTTAAAATGCAGTCTGCATAGCTTTAGAATTGTATGGTCTCTGGTTGCAAAAATCTAGGAGAGAATAATTTGTGGATCTTCCATGGCATAACTTGGACACCCATCTGTTATAAGAATTTAGAGATAATGCATCTATTTAAATTACGGCTCTAATTCTAGTCTAATAAAATTGCCAACCTTAAATATTCAATAATCTCTCAAAAATACCTCAAAACTTATTTTAAACCAATGAGATGTTTAAGAAGTAATACTTCTGGGGTTCTTTTTATTTTCTCCTGGTGTTTGTACCTTTAGGGTGCATTTGGACTACATTATCAAACTTTTCTCCATAGCTAGGACAACTGGATGTTTTTATTTCAGTGAAAGCTGAGATTCTAATGTAATCCTATATTTCCAAGAGCTGGGGCTTTAAGTAAATCCATAGATATTGTGATAATCAGGATAATATCAGAAGAATTTATGTTAGGGTCACTACACAGGTGTAGCGCCAAATGGGGGACTACCCAACTGAAAGCTACAGCTGTTGCAGAATGAGAAGTGTTACTTGTTTAGCAGGGCAGTGTACCAGTGTTGCAATAATTAAACTGGCTGACAAAACTGACTTCTAAATTACTTCTACGTGCAATTCAAAACACTGATACTGTTTTTAAGGTCCTCTTTAGAGTGAATCCTAGTGACCTGAAAATCCCGCTGCATTATAGTGATTGTGGAGAATTAATTTGAACATTTGAGTGTCAATGGGAAGGATCCTTCTTTTAGGCCAGGGGTCCTCCTTCCATTGGTCTAATATAGGCTGAATCCACTCATTTTCAGGACATAATGTAAAACCTATTTATTCAGGCTTTTGCATGAAGGATATGTGAAGAAAGCATATTTGGTTTTTGATGGGTTAATTTTGTTTGGCTTTCTTGACTTCAGTGCTGTCTTAAGAGTATTGCTGTGCTTAGTGTTGACTGACATTTTACTATAATCAGATAATATTAATAAAGATTTACTGATGACAGGCCCTGAATTAAAGCTAACTAATTTCTGGATTTTACATATTTATATCTGCATATTATTAAGGAGGGAAAATACAACACATCTCATTTGTCTGGCTTCAGTCAGAAATAAATTGAAATAGCTAGAAGGAAGATTCAAATAATAAAAGAAGTGTATAAGTGGCCTTTATGTCAAGGACAGTCATTTACGTGAAGAGACTCCTGCTTAAGTTCAAGGGGGCTTCTATTTCTCTCTGACCAGTATCAGCAAGAACATAAAGAATACAAAATTAAAGAACTCAGTAGATGTCATGCTGAAAGTATGCTGTCAATTAGAGAACAGTCAAAGTGGAGCTTTCTTTACTAGTAACGTATGCAAATACTCCTCTCAAGCCAGTAGCTAACTTTGCAATTACTCAATTTTATTCCATCATTAACCTCTAAGGCCCAACTATGAGAGAATTTTTTTCTAGGAAACAGACCTCCTTGCCTCTTTATGTGACCATCATCCAAGTAAAGTGACCCAGTTCCCAGACCCACCTTTATTTTGCCAAACTTGAATATTACTTTACTACAGAACAACCCTTCATATTATTCCAGTGGGTCTCTACCAAATGGTCTAAAGTAAGATCTAGGTTAGCAAACAGAGGCTAGTTAGCCTACAGTGAAATTCTGATGGAATTTCTGACATAGAACATTATTGGGCTCAGTCTAGGAATCCCACATAGATCATGTAATCCTGATATTATTCAACAATTGGACTTAATGAAATTGAAATATGTACCTTGAAGGTTCTCCTGTAAACTCAAACCAGCTCCCTAGGAGTCCCGTTTTCTTTAGGTTTATATCTTCTGTTGTCCTGCATACATAGTGGATGTCATAAAGCAAGTTTCCATTACACAAGGCAAGATCATATGTGCTTTTTCATCTTTCACATTTCTCTTTCCACTAGACTAGTCAGAATAATTTATTCAATAGGCACAGATCCTGTACTACTGCAATGACATTTCACACTAGGCCACTGGTTTTCAAACTTAGGGTCAGGACCTAGTACTGGGTCGCAGACCCTCAGATACTGGGTCACGGAACGCCTTGCTGCCGCCACCAAAACACTGGAATGCATTGATCAAAGATGTAATTGTTGGGTCACAGGCATAAATGTTTTTTTTTTTTTTCAGTTGGGTCCCCAGGGGGAAAAAATTGAAAGCCACTGCACAAAGAACCCAAAAGCCAGATAATGTCAGCCTACTTTTCTGATGCCTAACCTATGGTTTTTGGGTGATACAGGTGATTTTAAAAAAAACTTGGCCACTGACAGGATAAAAAGGAGGGGAGTATGAATGTTACATTAGTTAAATGACATAGCTTTTTTTTCTATGCTTTCAATATGTAGTTTAGCATTTTCTATGCATCTACTGTGGCCAGACCACAGACTTCTTTTATTTCATTAACATCTGGTCTGCTTTCTTTGACAGTGAGAAGTGCCTTTACAGGTTCTTAAACTTGTCTTTTTGGACTTGTTTTATTTAACTTTAAAAGCCAGATGGATTTTTTTTTCTTATAGTCTAACATGGGTAACAGAATGTTAAATTAAGTCTCTCTGGTTGCGTCTACACTACAGTTTTCTTAAGTCGACTTAAACAGCTTGCTTACACCAATGCCCTCCCTGCTGGGGGGTGAAGGGCACAGGGGTAGCCTGGCATGCCCCCCACCTGGCAGGGCAGAGCCCTTCCCATCCTGCCCCTATGCCCTGCTAGGGTCCCTGACCCCCCTTGCCCCATTGTACCTAGGTACGATGGGGCAAAGGCTGAGCCCCCTGGCATTGGGCAAGGGGTGCCCCCCCATCCCCGTGGACCTGCCCTAGGTCCCCCTAGCCCCACAAAGTCAACCTAGAGCATCCAGTGTGGATGCTCTAGGTCAACTTTTTAAGTTCCCCTTTAAGTCGACTTTATTTTTAAGCGGATACACACTTAAGTCGACTTAGTTAAAGTCGATTTAAATTACCCAGTGTAGACATAGCCTCTGTGCTTTACAGTTCCTTTATGTCTGTGTCTTTGCCTTATGTATGTTTCTTATAAAGATGTTTAAGAAGTGCAGAGGCAGGGGGGTGATGAAAAAAGACAATTTATTGGGATAAACTGGAAAAAAGTTAGTCTAATTATTTCTGACTGAAATCATGTGTATGGATTACTCTTAAAATTAGCTGTGTAGTTTTGAGGTTTTCTTGCATATTGTGCAACAAAAAGTAATTCATAGAGTTGTATATGCTATTTTGTGAATTTTAGCAGATACATGATGAATTTGGTGGCTGTGATAAAGGATTCTATACTACTTGAACATTTGCAAGATAATACACAAATTTTCCATGGCATCTTTCCTGGATGCAATTCTGCCATCTTTAGGATTAATCTTCAGAATTGGTACCAGCAATTGGTACCAACGAGGAATAATTCAGAGAGAAGCATTTGGAGCTGGTCCTGGCAGGTCACTGTAAGCCCCATACAAAGGCTTCTGGAAAGATGAGTTGGATTGTGTTGAAAACCATTTTGAACATCAGAGCTTGTTATGACCAGGAACTTTGACGAATTGTGTCTTGTCTAGCCAGGTACCCCTTTGTTGTTGATGAGGAAAGCACATCTGGCTGTGTAGAGTAGCCATTGTGGCAATCATGCTGCTGTTCTATAGATCAGTATGCAAGGACTGAAGAGCACCTCCTTCCTCATGAAAGATCTGATATGGAAACAAACTGAGGTCATTTGTCTAACTCCCTAATCCCTAAGCAGTGGTTCTCAACTTTTTTTCCATCGTGACACACCTAACAGATGATGTTACCCTGCGTGACACCCTACACTCTGCCGGTAGCAGTGGCGCTTGGGCTGGGAAAGCTCTGGAGGAGGCAGCGCTCTCGGACCTGGGTGGGGACAGAGTCAAGCCAGTGCATGCTGGTGGTCTGGCTCAGTGGAGCCAGGTTTATTTTTGTGGGGCAAGTGGTGCCCACCACCCCAGCCCAGGATCTCTGGGTTGCAGCCCCTAAATCCATTTATTCCTCTGGCCCTGGCTGCTGCCTGTGTTGTGCAGCAGGAGCGTGCTGTAGAGGGTAGCAGAGAGTGATGGGTGGCAGGAGCCCCAAGCTGGCTCCAAGCTGAGCTGCCAATTTTCCATGACACACCTCCTGACTCTTCACGACACACTTTTGTGTCCCGACACAGTGGTTGAAGGGCCCTAGGGAATGGAATTTCTCAGGAGATGTTCCTTTGGACTTGACATCTCTGGCTGGATGTACATGCTACATTAATTAATTTCTAGAAACTTCCTTGCTTTGTATCGGTCTTTGATTCGCAGCACATGGGAACTGATGCATTTTCTTGGGACTTCAGGGAAGCTGCTCCTTCCTCTAATTCCCTGTATATAAGGAAAATTTCAGCAGAGGCAAGTCTTAAAATATCCTGGTTTCAAGATTTGGTAGTCCTTGATTTAAATGCATCCTGCAGACTCTCTTCAACCAGATATCTTCAAGCAGAATCTCGTTCTCTTCAAAACATCTCCTGCAGCAATCTGGCTTAGAAATTGATTTGACAAATTGATTTTCTCTTTACCACAAGTATTTATTTTTAACAGGGTTCCTTCCATTAGGGTTTCCAGCTCAAAGTCAACACCCTGAAAAATGCCGTGGCTGTCTCTTTTGCTCTCCAAGGTTCCACATGAACGACTGACTTTGGTTCACACCTTTACCTCGTCTTCTAAAAGTGCAAATAAAGGTTCATTTTAAATCTTTTAATATGCTTTTTAGCAAAGTAATTTTTAGTTCTCATATTCTCTAAGAAGCATATTAGGAAATTAAGATAATTAGTTACTGAGTGGCCTTAGCTGCAGATGTTCCTGAACAATGTTGTTTTCAAACTACTTTTAGATAGCATCCCTAACTTCCTTATCATTTCCTGTGAAGACAGCTACTAATTTAACTATTTTTTAATCCTGACCAGTAGATGTCTGTAGAACTAACTTCAAAATTTAGTTTTTAAGAGACCTATTAAATTGTACGTAGCACAGATAAGATAAGGAAATCTGATTCTTTGGGCAAAAATGTGTTTATTTCAGAAGGGATTGTTATGTGGTGGACTAAATAGTGGATCAGATTTGTATCTGTTACACCAGTGTAAATCTGGATTCTCTTCACTGATGCTAATGGAGATACTCTGTGCAACTGAGAGCAGAATCTAGACTTAAGTCAATGTCCTGCAACCAGTTGGGACATGCGGGTTGGATAAGTCACTTAAATTCTCTATACCTCGGGTTTCCTCCTTTGCACAGTTTTTAATATTTACCTATTTCCCAAGGATGTTCAGAATTCCAAGTGATTATTGTACAGATGGCTTTCTGTTATCCTGAAGAGCATTTAAGTTTTCCTCTTCTCTCTTGTATGTTTGTTTAGTCTTAGTCCTGTTAGGTTTCCTTTTCTGTTGAGAGAAGAAATTCCCTAGCAGTCTTTCAGCTGACACTTTAATTGCTTGAAATATTTTTGACTGTTTAAGTACTGCGTTAAGAGCCATATATCTCTCTCAGCTTCTCTGTATGAAACTCAGCAAATGACCCTAAGCCTTCTGAATCAGTATTGTCAGTGCTGTCCCTTGGGGGGAGCGGGGCCTGGGGCCAATTGGCATGCTGGAGGGGAACGTGGCGCTCGCTTCGCCCCCCCAGGGATCCGGCCTTGGCCCGGGACGCCTAGGCTGCTGCCTGCAGGGGGAAGGGGGGGAGTTGGAGCCTGCTCCAGCCCCAGCCCCAGCGGGAGCCCAAGGCTGCCCGTGTGGGGGGGTGGAGCCAGAGCTGGCTGCGGGGTAGGGAGCTGGCCGTGTTGAGCAGGTCGGCCCAGAGGCTGGGCCCCACGTGCTCTGCCCTTGGACCTGCCTGCTCCGCCCTGCCCCGCCCCGCCGCCTTGGGCTGGGTACCAAAGGCAGCGGGGCGACTGTGGGAGGAGGGGCTGTGGCACGTGCATCTGCCCCGCTGGGAGCGGGACAGCGCGGGGCCCATATACCCGCGGGGCCTGGGGCAATCGCCCTGTTCGCGCCCCCCACCCACCCTCCAGGGACAGCCCTGAGTATTGTAATGATCTTACTCTGACGTTCTATCTAGGCTCCTTCTCTGTGACTCTTTGTGATCTTACAGGGTATGATGAAATCAGAATTTTCTTAGTTTTGTATGAATACTGTGTGTGTCCTCCAGTTCCCCTACGTATTGCACGTGTATCTAGGTAGTGGGACAATGGTGTGTGATTGTTTCAGTGACCCCGCAAGGGTAGGTGTGACTACCGTCAAGTTCCCTGGGCCCAGACAATGGCTGGACATTCTGTATCCTGGCAACTAATGACAAGGTCTCACACTCTGCAAGAAGCCAGCCAAAGGAGTTAGGGAACAAAGAAATGAAGTGGAGGCCAGATAATTGGTTTGCCCAGGAAACAACACAAAGGATGGTGGTGGAGCAACTGGGCATGACTGAGGTTGGGTTGCTGGAAGCTGGGTAGTCTCTTGGTTTGGGACCTTGTGGGAGAGCCAGGGTTTTGGGCTCTGGGTTTTCCCCAAGATGGACATTGTTATATCTTCTTAACTTCTGTGCTAACAAGGAACTTTCCTATGCTGTGTTCCAGATGACTAATAAACCTGTCTGTTTTACAGCACTGACTGGGAATTGCTATTGACTGTGGAAGTTGGGGATGCATTGCCCTTCCGGGGCATGTTTAAGGCTTCCAGCGATGCCCCAGACAGGTGGATTCATTATATGGAGTTCACAGCATTGAACAGTGATGATGAAAGCTTCGAGGACCGTCTCAGAAGCCATTGAAGCCAGGGAGGCTTACTCTAGTCAGGGCCGTCCCTACGGGGGAGTGGGATCTGAGGGGGCCCCCCACCCTACACTGGAGGGGGGAAGGGTGGACCAAGCCAGCCCGCTTCGCCCCCACCAGTGGCCGGGGCTGCAGCCGGGAGCCATCCCCAGGTGAGGTTCTGGCCAGGAACAGGCCAAGGCCGAGGCCACCACCAGCGCCCTGGCCGCAGCCAGGACCCCAGGCTGCTGTTGCCGGCACCTCAGCTGGGGACCTGAGGCCCACCACCGGGAGCTGGCCCCGGCCAAGGCCATGCGTCGGTGGGCAGGGGCCGCCCTCGGCCATGCCAGGGACTATAGTTGTGGCTGTGGGGCAGGCCAGCCAAGAGGCCTTGTCCTGCACACCTGCCCTGCCCCTGGACTTGCCTGCCCCGTCCTTGAGGTGGGGAGGGCTGGCCCAGAGGCTGGGCAAAGCGCTCCTACCACGCCTTGCTGCCTTCGGCTCATCGCCGAGGGCAGCGGGGAGCAGGGTGAAGCGCGGCTGTGCAGGGAGCCGCAGCGGGCCCTGCACTGCCCCACTGGGAGTGCGACAGTGCAGGGCCCATGCAACCGTAGGGTCCAGAGTGATTGCCCCATTTGTCTCCCCCAAGGACGGCCCTGGCTCTAATGAGAATGTGCCCTGAGTCACTGGCATAATACAAGATGGTCCTCTCTGAATTTCATTCAGAGCTGTTCCAGGGCACCAAGCCCATTCACTTAAGACACAGGAGGAAATTATTTTGAAGTGTTTGTTTAGGATTGAACTCATTTTCTCCAATGCTCAGTCTTGAGACACTTTTATATTTCATTCTGCATGCTGTAGTACTTCGTAGTTGCAGTAGCTCTTTTGACTACTACGTTTGGATCAGTTTGAGTTTCCCATCAGCTTCTTACCATGATTTTCAACAGGTGTTTTAAGGCCACCTTCTTCATTGTAATTCATGACACTGACACTTTAGGATTCAAGCCCGACCAGAAATGGGATGTCACTACCTGCCTTGCAACGGTGTGTGCCTTAAAACAAAAAGGAGTCCTGTGATAGGATAGAAAAAGGTTTCCAACATACAAAAGTAAAAATATGATTGAGAATAAAACCTTTGCCTAAGCAAATTTTTCACCTATATTCATTTCCAAGAGAATTCAGCTCCCATGGTTGAAAGACCCAGTGTTCTGTGAATTCAAGAGCTCTAGCACCTTCAGCCCCTCAAGTGATAGATGCCAAAATGGCTTTCAGGCCTTGCTTATGTCTTCTAAGGTTCAGTGATTTGGTGTGGGGACCCTTCTGGGGCTCATTTTGCTGTTTATCCACGAGGGAGCTGATGTCATGTTGATTTTTGCAGTCTTCTCATCCTTCTCCCCAGCCATTGTCATAGTTAAGAGGCAATACCCCTACTCACTGGGTTGATGGCTTTATTTACCTTTTATGTATAAATATCTTAATTGTCTCTGTCTGATTGGCAGGTTGGCCGAACAAGCAAACACCCATTCCCTTTGTGTAGAGCAGACTGGTCTTGTGCATGGTTAACTCTTCGTACATATCCCTTATGTATATCACACATTGATTTTGGGGACCAACATGTTACCAGTTTGTGTATGATATAATACATAGCACCTTTTCTATATGCAGATTATGACAGCACGATGGACAGTGTAGTGCTATGTCCAGCCTGACAAGAGTGGCTGACATACAGAGTTGTGAACCACCAATGAACCTCTTTGTCACAGTGATCCTCCCTCCCAGGTGAGCGGCCAACAGGAGGTTCACCTAAGAACAGTTATTTTGTTGTATTCTGTCCCATAAACTCAAAAAAAAAAAAAAAAAAAAAAAAAAAACCATTGCTTGGAACTGATAAGTATGACCAATAATGATTTATCTGTTCTGATTGTAAGGGGGAGTGTTTATAAAAATCTGAACTCAATTCTGAATTCAAATTTTACACACAGCCCTTGCCTCTATAAAAGAGATCGATGCAGATGCTCAAGAATTCAAAACCAGGATCCAAATTAGAGTTCTAAGCCTAGCACTAATATACATTACAGCTTTCCTCTAGGAGTTCCACAACGTGTTTTACAACATAGTATGCAAAATGGTGTGGTATTAATGAATCCCTTCGAACATAATTAAAATGCAGCCATCTCTAGAGTGACATGCAGCAACTGTTTAACAGTTCAGAGCAAGCACTGCAATGATATGCTGAAGGAACAGCAGAGGACAGATAGAGATTATGAGCCGGGAAGTGTCGTCAAGGTAGACAGGACCATTAAAGAAATTCATTATGGAGAATGCATTGCAAGTAATCAAATTACTTCTTAAATTAACTGATCTTATCTCTCTGTTACCCTCATCAGTATGGTATCTGAGTACCTATAGCACATGCTAGTTTATTACTTCTTGTATAATATTCTGAGAAGTTGAATATATAATAATATCCTGAGATATGAATGCCAATGTTGAAATGACACAATAAACATGTTTATCCAGTGCAGCAACAGGTAGTCTGCCCATGAAACGCACATAGATGTGTTAGACCTATACAACATGGAACAAAAACGGGTCATTTTTATTTCTGTGTAAAAAAGTAATTAATGAAATGACTACATCACATTCTATATTAGCCCTGTAATGCCTTTCTTTTTCAAAGTGACATAATTGTTGTATTAGTAGGCAACTCTTATAAATAATTATTTTATTATTCTACTGTAATTGTGTGTACATGTCATCTTCAGGATATATTATCACTTTCTAATGAAAATGTACAATTATATTCTACAAAACACAATATGCCAAATTTTGTTTATAGTTATGTCCATGGGAGTTCAGAGTCACTGATGTCTGTGGATTTATTCCAGATGGGTGGTGATGGGTCTAGAAGCATATTTTGTCCCTACTTTTTAAAACAGTGTTAGTGTAGTATTTTTAGGCTGATGGCTGTAGAATATTGTAATATTTGTAATAAAGTTGTTCAAAAAGTAAACAGAGACAAATCAGTTTTTCCCAAATATCTGTTGCACTGAATTAATGTGCAAAAGGAAATCATAAGACTAAAATTTAGTGTACTTCTATGAGGTCAGTGGGGTAAGTGGCACTTAAACCAATTTTACAATGGTATAATTCACTCACCTCATCTTCAAGACTCACATCTGTGTGAATGGTGAATCAAGCCCAATGAATTTTTGTGATACTGTCCTAATTATGTGCTCTGCTGATTAAAGAACTTGGGACTTCCAGTGGAAAAGCCAAGACCTGAATGAGCCATTGAGATAGCTACTGTTGCTGTCTCTGTGGGAAAACAGTATTATCTCTCTACTTACATGCTGATTAGTTCAGAAACATTAGATTCATCACCTGCTGTGCTTTAGTAAATATTCTGTTCTGGGCAAAAAGCTAATGCAAGAGAATCTGCAGTTCACCATAAGAAATTTGGCACAAGCTACCCTGGTAGAAATGTATTTGGGGGAGATTTTAAAGGTTTCACTCACATGGAATAAAAATTGGGTGATGATGTTTCTATTGGCTCCAGCAATATCAAAGCCATTAATGATGAAAGTATTATTGTAAAGTTTCTCCCATTACTTGGAATATTGTCTCTTTTTGAAAAAAAAAAAAAAAAAGTAAAGAAAAAGTAAAAAAAAGAAAAAAGAAAAGAAAAGAAAAACCATGCCAAGCTAGCAGCTGTGAACAAATTTGTCAGCAAAAAAAAATACAAGTTTCACACGCTCCACTGCATAACAGGATACATGAATACAACTTTCAGCATAGCCATAGCGGATGTTGAGGGGCACAGATCCAGACCCTCAAAACAAAACAGATCTTTAATATGGCTGTATTTTATGTTTTAGCCTTTAGAGGGTGACCTGTAATGTCTACTGTGCAGAGAGAAGATTAGAAGAATGAGGGCCAACTGGCTAGTATTTTGGTACATCAATTTTTGGTTGCCCAAAAAAGCATACCTTAAAATGGCCTAATTTTCAAAGGATGGGAGTTCAGTACTTTCTGAAGACCAGTCCCCTGTACTGTGCATCAAGTTTGTGCCCAAAAACTGAGCCACCCCAAATTACATCAGAAAATCTCGACCATTGTTTGTTTGTTTGTTACAATAATTTGTTCAGTAAATTGGGAGAAGGGAAATGTGATTTCTTCTTGTGAAAAGTTTGTCTCGCTAGGTTCCTAGATGGCTCCCATCACCATTTAAAAAGTGCCTCCCAAACTGATAAAATGTATGCAAACCTCCACTTTCCTCTGTCTCTTTTCTTGTAATCTTTAGGGAATGGACTTTGTTCTGTTTTTTATTGTTGGTGGTGGTGGTAGGTTTCTTTTTCTTTTTTTTTTTTTCCTTTTTTTGGAGTGGGGGGGGGTGTCAATGCCAGATCAAAGAAAGTAATTTTCTAACGTTTTGATGTTCTGTCATTGAACCCCTCTGAGACACCTTCAGCCAAGCTATTCCAAGAGTTCAGTCAATTGATTCTTAAGGACCTTAAATCTTTCAGTTATTTGCCTGAACCAGACCCAAATGGAATCCATCTGAGTGTTTAGATTTATTTGCATCTGTACTCTGCCGCTCATGTCATGGGCTCTAACCTTCAGCTAGGATGACTATCACACCCCCAATAGTTCTGCTCTCTTGGTCAGAAAGTCTATACAAACTTGAACACGGCTTCTCCATATCAGAGGGTCACTCTCACTACATTCAGTGGAGCTTCTGATCTAAAAGTCCCAGATCATGAAAAACTCAGAGAATCAGTTCTTGGCAAATAGTAGCGTTATAAAAGTACTGAGACCCTGGCTGATAATGGTCAAAAGCTGACTCTGAAGGATTGCTATTCTGATTATATTTCAATATCACTTGTGTAGCTGTTATATGTTTCAGAATTTATCATATCACTAATATCATTGCCTTTAGAATGGTAGACCAGAAGAACACATCATAATAATCTTGCCCATCTAGAAGATAAATATAGTACTGGACATTTATATGTGTATATATAAATTCCAGAGGGTTAGCAATGTTAGTCTGTATATAGCAAAAACAATATATATCTGTGGCACCTTTAAGACTAACAGATTTATTTGGGCATAAGCTTTCGTGGGCTGCAAGGCACTTCGTCATGCATGAAGTGGAAATTACCGTTCGGAGGTAGAGAGAGAGAGAGAGAGAACAAGGTGGATATGTGTACTCACGCACACACGCAGGCAAACATATGTATACCTCCTAATGGTAGTTTCCACTTAATGTGTCTGACGAAGTGGTTTGCAGCCCATGAAAACTTATGTCTATATATAAAATATATGCAAACATACCTATATTAAGGTTGCAAGATACTTCATATTATAAACCATTTTTATTGGCTTATAACGTTAACCTTTAACCCTGAAAATGTCCAATTTACTTGTCTCTGTCCTAAATGTATCTTTTAAGTTTGAAGGGAGTATACATATTACCCACAAAAATACAAATTGTAGTTCAATATTCACATATAACACATGGATAATATGTGCTTGGATCATCATGCCTACCAATGGTTTCTATTGTAGTTAATATAATACTCTAAATGTTCCATGTGGAGTTTAATATTTCATATTTCAATTTAAATTACCCCTTGTTCAAACAAACAAACAAAAATGATTATCAAGGCTGTGGAGTTCCTGTGTGTAACTGAAGCATTGCTAAAATCCATGTGTTGACATTTTTAATTGTGTTTTACATTCAGGTGAGCCAGGGTGGAGCGGTGCAGAAGGATATGGAAAAGTCTGTACTTAAAGTAGTGCTAATTGGGCTTCAGGGGCTGAGTATGAAATACAACAGTCTTTCCCACGGTCACACCCTAAACATATGATCTTTAATTGAATTCATGGAAACATTCAGACTGCTTCCTACAGATTGCAGCTAGCGCTCTCTGTAGAGCATAGGTTTTATGTGATAACATGTAATGATATGTTTCACTCTTCGTAAGTATTAGTGCAAGGCAAAATGAAATGGGTGGAATGCAATGGAAAAGGCTGAAACAGGCAAAACCCCATGTCTCTCAAAATACCATTGAAGTTCAATTGTGATGGCAACCCTGTAACCTTAATCTTGAAGCATATTTGAAAGCACAGTCTTTACATCTTAGTGGAAGTATCATCTATTTAAAACATATCACTCCACTAAATAGCTAAAATAACTGGTATAAAAATCTTTTACATTACCTATCCTCCAGTTCAGAGGGACCCGGCAATATTAAACAAAGAACACTTTAACTAAATTTCTTTGGATTTTTTTTTCCTTTTCCATGGAATGCTAACAAACATTATTAAACATTTGAGTAATTGATGAGTAACTGAGAGTTAGTTTTAAAACAAAACAAAACAAAAAAATTCTATAATTTAAACACATTATACAATTGATTAATTGGGATAGCAAAATAAAAGCAGATGCTGATTTATACTAGTGTTTGTTTATTGGAGTATAACTTTTATATTCTCTATTGCACTCAGCACAACTAGTACTTTACTGGCATATCTAATTTTCAGCTCAGTCATAAACCAACTAGAGAACTAAGCAGGCATTATGAACCCTCACGATAGCAGAGTGACCAGGTGTCTCAATATTATAGGGACAGTCCCAATATTTGGTGTTTTATCTTATATAGGTGTCTATTACCCACCTGCCCCCATCCCATCCCAATTTTTCACATTTGCTATCCGGTCACCCTATATGATAGCCACAATAAAAACTGTGTGCCTGAGTCAGAGGATACTGTTTCTGCTTCCTAATTAAAAGACCTTACTTTTATAAACTGCTTCCACATAAAACAAATTTTGTTTTGTCATTCCTACAGGCTTGAAATTCAAATCAAAAGTCAAATTAAGTCAAAATCGAAGTTTTGCTTGTGTAACTATTGTTGTGGGGAACAGAGGGTGGAAAGGTGTGAATACACTCATTTTCTATATGAGATTTCCCTTTATTAGAACATGTGAATAACTTTCCCATTTTTTGTCTAGCACTATTATTAACATCAATTTCCAAAGCAGCTTGTGTTAATGTAATGTACAATAGTATTTTTTACCCGAATATCATGGTTCATAGAATCACAGAATAATAGGGTTGGAAGGGACCTCACGAGGTCATCTAGTCCAACCCCCTGCTAAAAAGCAGGACCACTCCCCCTAAATCACCCCAGTCAGGGTTTTCACATCTATTTGAGGAATTTATGTGAAAGAAAAATGTATTGATTGCTGTATCTATTTTAGGGTTTTCTTAAGGCAATATTTTTAATTTTAGAAGAAGAAATGAAAGCCACTCAGACACTTCCCATGCATAGTGAGGTTATGGTCCGTGACTGCAGTTTTCAGGCAGTACAATGTTGTGCAACTTGATGGCCTGATTTATGTGGGCCCAGTCTTTTTTTCACTGGATGGAATATATCTGATCTTCTTTTGTTCTATTTCACTCAGACCATTATTTTTGTGAGTCATAAGTCTTCAGTAGAAGTGATGGTGGCCAGGGATCATTATAAAACACTATGAAATTCAGTAGAACTCAAAACATATATGATCAAGATTTATAATTGAAATTACTTTGGAGGTAACTTCTCTCCAGGCTGTTGGAACTAACTTTAACTATTGTTCCTTTAATTTTTGGTCAGTACTGGAGTATCTGGTAATGGCTGATACATAAACAAATAAAACAAAATAAATACAAATTATTCCATAAAATAAAAACTAATAAACACTAGAGGGGTGCAAATTTCATGAATGTATCAGGATGTTCACAGACTGCTGAGATATTTGGATTCAGGATTTTGATGTCAGGTGGGTCTATTTAGAAAAAGAAAAAAAGATGGAAAACTGTAGAAGTGTCTGTTGATATACAGCAGTAAGTTATTTTGTTTCTACACCTATTTTTTATTACTTTGTTATTCATAGCTCAAAGCATTAATTTTTGAAAGTGGACTGAAAGTAAGTTCATATACAGTAAATAAGGTAGAATTTTCTCTTATAGAAATGCATGTGTTGCTCAGCATAGCTCACATGATGCCAGAGCATTGTCTCATGAGTACTATAGGTGAGAGAAGTCGGAATGATTCTAGCAACCATGAAATGAGAGGATACTTCTAAAGCAGAATTTCATTATAAGTATTTATTCAGTTCTTCTGCATTGTTTTGTTATTATTTCTTCATAAAGATTATTGCTAAATAAAATGTTGCACTGGAAAGGAAACAAGCAAATTTAGGCCTGGTCTACATTTACTGTGAAATTTAGCAGTTGTCAACGAGACGCAAGAAACGTAGAATAGCTTGTGTATCTCCCATTGACTTCCTAAATTCTAATGAGCGCAATGTCTCCAATACTCTACGCCAATGGGAAATGCCCTTCCATCAACACAGCATTACTCCTTTCCAGGGTTGGATTGATTGTCGATTTCTGGGCTGATTGAGCAAATCTTCACTACTGCTCAATCAATCCTGAAGAATTGATTTGAGGGAGGCAAATTTGCTGCCATCAATGAAGACATACCCTGAGATTTCTCACCAGTCTGTCAGCTAAAGTGATTCATTCTTAGTGAAACAGACTAGCTTCAGAGTGCCAAAGGCAGATTTTGACGGCTGAGGTAGCTGTGGTTTGTAGTTTGGCTCAATTTAATTCAAAATTCCTAAGACAAAAAGGATGAAATGTACTGGATTTTGCCTTTTCAGCTTTATTCAATCATGCTTCTGAGATGTGAATATTTAAAAAGAAAATATTTAGATTACTTAGAATTATGACTATCTGGGAAGAAGTGGGGAAAAATCTTAGAAGTACTTGAAGTTCAGTTAAAATAATCATCAAAAATTGCTCCAATGTAAAGCTTATCTGAACTCACTTGAACTTCTCTGAAATAGTAAATCGGGTTAGAAATCTCTTGTGATAACATATCTCATTGTCAACATTCTTGGACGTCCCTTTCCAGTTACTCCAGAAATACTCGTGTTTCAAGGACAGCTTCTGTGAGCGTATTTTGGTGGTTCTGCTTCTGCTCATACTTGAAAGCAGGAAGTGAAGAAACATGTAAATAAATAAAAAATCTGATGCTGCAGACGTGTACATATGAGCTTATATTTATTCTCCTGGCTAGTTCCAATCGAATCAATGAGAAAATTGAGAACATTAATTGGGTGGCTGATTATGATTTACATTCAGTGGCAGTGTTAGGCACCTGCAACCCCTGCAATCGTAATGGGCCCCAAGGTAGCAAGAAGCTCCATGAATAGAGCCCTGAAGATCCGCGGATATCCACTTCTTATTCACGGATATCTGCATCCGCGGGTGCAAATGCAGATATCCGCAGACCCCTTGCTGCGGATTGCGGCTCGGGTATGGATACTATTTTTATCTGGTCACGGTTGTATGTGCAGAGAGCACTATTGCTCCGCTCAGAACATCTGATTGGTTACATCTGCAGCCCTGACTGAATCCAGGGGCCAGTCCAGGTGGAGTAACAGTTGCTCCCCTTACCACTTCCCCCAGGGTCGAGCACTCCCCCCCAGCACCAAACAGCTGAGAGATCTCAGCAGCCCCCATTTCACATAGCCAGCCCTGGCAGAATAAGAGTTGCTCAGATATGGGCTAGCCAGGGCTCTGAACAGCATTGGGCTTTTACTGGCTCATCCGGGGCCTGGGTCCCGCCCCCAGCTGTCCTTCAGTCTCTGACTCCAGACTGTGAGAGCCAGAGCCCAGCCTGTCAGAGCTGGTGTTCAGTTTCAGTGGCCAGTCCCCACCTCCACTGATCAGCTGAGAAACTGCAGCAGCCCAGACTGCCCAGCCCAGCCCAGGCAGAATAGCAGTTGCTCAGATCGGAGCCAGGGAAGGCTCTGAAAAACACTGGGAGCTGTTGGCAACTCTCTCCCCTCTCAGCTGTTTCTTGGGCTCCCTGAACCTAGCTTGCCAGAGCCATCCTCAGTGGCCAGACTCCCCCCCCCCCCCACATCAGCTGATGATGGGCTGCTGCTTCCCCCCTTCTTTGGCTGCCAGCCTCAGCTGAATGAATTACCTTGCCCATGCTGAACAGTTGAGTGACCTGATCTTCGCTCTAGTAGGTGGAATAACCAGATGATCAGGGCCAGCAGGGCTCTGAACAACCAGTATGGGGAGCTGCTGGCTAGTGCCACCCTCCCTACCCCCTTCCTCAGGCTCTGTGTGAGGCAGCTACTGCTCTCTAACAATCCAGGAACTGACAGGTAGCTGCCCCAGAAATAAAAACAGAGGTTGCACCAGGGTCCTTAGGACTCTCTATAATGTTGTTTAAAATAAAAACAGTGTGTGCACATTTAATAAGCCCCTGCTTTTAAGTTGTTACATTACAGAACACACACAGGCAGGAACACGAAACAGAAGCACAGTGTAATGAAGAGGAGCCGAGTGGAGCTGCTGCAAGGCGGGGGCGGGGCGGTTGCGGATACCCATAAAACATGGAGATGCGGATTGCGGATCAGATACGTGCTTACATGTCTCGGATATGGATTGGTTGCGGATCCACATTTTTGTATCCGTGCAGGGCTCTATCCATGAAAGCTAGACCCAGCCTGCCAGGCATGAGCTGCTCCTTCCAGCTCAGTGATGCCCTGGGCTCAAAATGGCATCCTCATGCAGCGTGACCTTGCATGGACTGTATGTGCAAGGTCACCAGTAAGAGCCCTAGAATTGAGCCTTATATTATATGAGACAAAGTCACTGTACATTGACTGCTTTAAACCAGTCTGAGAGTGCAGAGAGACCTTAAAATGAATGTATATATATTAAATACAAGTTGTATCCAATTTTAAGGCCCCTTTACATTGCCAAACTCTTAGTGTATGTGAGAGTTTAGCTCAAAGCCCATTGATTTTAGTGGGAATTGGGTGTCTAAATACCTTTGAGGATTTAGGGCTCAGTATTTTGAGGTCTGGGACTTTACAGTTAACCAAACTTTTTAAAACTTGCAGCTGTTCAGCTTGTTTCTCTTATTGAAAGAAGTAAGGTATTGTTAGCCAAGAGAGCTTCAATTTCTTTCCATCCATTTTATTATTGTATTCCTGTTTCTAAAGTATGATGTTAATTTAGGAGAAACTATGATTTAAATTCTTTGAGCTTTCTAGTGAAAGACTTTTAGCCCTGTGGAAAAGAGTCTGATTTAAGAGTTTTGGAGAAGAACTTTGAAATGCAGTAAGTAAATCCTGAAAGAACAAGAAACTGATGCAGTTGGTTACCACAGATTCCCATTTCCACTGCCTTGCCTGTGACCCTGAGAAAAAGTCTTGTACCATGGTCATATTGTTCATGTAAACTTAGCATATGTCAATGAAACAAACACAATAACTTTTTAAACTAAGCCAGTTGAGAAAATGACTTCATGCTATAAATATTTTCTCAGAGAAAACCTTGAATCTTTTTTTAATCATTATTTAGTAAACAGCATCAAATTGAGTCATTCAAATAAAAAACACTAACTGAGGAACACACAAAGAAGAGCACAATTTTCTGTGTGCAGTCTGGGATGAAGTCTCTGAAAAAAATAGACTTCAAACATTTGAGCAAGGCTGTATATGAAAGTGCTATGTGGTCTATTTCATGCACTCATGAGTTTATACCAACTGTTGTTTTAAATCAGCATATTTAGCATGAAGGGGAACATGTTCTTCATTCATTTTATTTCTTTAATATGCTAGTGTATGCATTTTATATGCAAATAAGCAGATGGCATGGAGAGAGTATTTTTCTTTTCGTTGCTTTAAGCTGGAAAGTTAAAGTCCTTGGGTGAGATTCAGTGCTACCCTTCTAGAAGGCACAGCACGGAACCTGCAGACCAGGGGAGGGGGAGAAGAGCCTCTTACCTGGGGCTGCTCTATGCTTTGGCCCCTCTTCCCTGGGGCTGCTCCCTCACATGATCTACCCAGCCAGTCTCTATGGACCTGGCCAAATTATGGCAACAATCCAGGGCAGCCGCCTGGAGCACAGGGCATATTGGTTTTTAAAGGAAAAAATGACATGGGAGATTTCCAGAGAACTGAAGCATTCCACTGAAGTTTGGTATTTGGAATATGAAGCTGGTAACCAGAAATATAAGCTGTCCATAGGCATAGGGGGATCCAGTAAATCCAATAACATACTCTCAATCCAAGTAATTTCTACTAAAATCTGTACTGAGTCTGGTTTGCAGTTACATAATCATCCCTAAAAGGTTGCCAACCCTTCAGAATTGGCCTGATGTCTCCAGGAATTAAAAATTAATCTTTAATTAAAGATTATGTAATGTAATTAAATCTCCAACCAAAACTGGCAAGCCTACATCTCTCTGAAGCTTGGTTTTTTTGGCCTGTTTTCTCAATATCAGCAAGGTGTGAATATTCACGTACATCTTGCTCTCATGTAAACAATCATTTATTCCATTGAACACATGGATGACTACTAAGGAAAGAAGGGGGGTAATCAGGCATTCAGATATACCTTATGAGAAAATTATGAAAAAGAAGTTTCCAAGTTTTTCATGGCAATGGATTACACCTAATAGAGACAAATCCCAAAGGGGTAATTGTGTTAGTCTAGTTCAGCAAAACAAACAAGGCAGTCTGTGGCACTTTTAAAGACTAACATATTTATTTATTGCATGAGCTTTCATGGGAGAAAATCCTACTTTGTCAGATGCTTTGGAGTGTTTGACGAAGTGGGATTTTTCTCCCATGACAACTCATGCAATAAATAAATTTGTTAGTCTTTAAAAGTGCACAGGACTCCTTGTTTGTTTTACCTAATAGAGAGATTGTCATGGCCAATTCCTTCCCACTTATCACATGCACCCATTCCCCTCCCATCTCAACATCCCAGTGGCAACCACAGCAAGGAACAGTAATATTGAAAAAGTTACTGAATATATATTTTTGCATCTTTGAATGCAATTTATTAGCTGGGAAGAAGGAGGGGAATGAGAATCTAGTGATTGCGAGTCCACAGTGAGGACTTCTGTTATAAAAGGCTATGTTTCCATTATTAAGCTTTAAATATTTTTATTATCTTAATCCATCATTTTTGCTCGCTCAAGATTTGATAGTTCCTCTGGCAGCCTTTTAGAGCGAAAGTGTTTTTAAGGACATAGTACATGTGGGTAGCAGTGGAGTGGGAACCTTCAGGAACAATTCTGGTTGAGACTGTTAGTATATGGTTCCTGTGGCTCCCAGGAAGTGCACAGGGCACAGGTAGCTCCCCCATCTATGCATAATCATACAGAAAAAGGTGCAATACAGCCGTAAGAATTAGGATTAGTATAAAATAAAAATAATTTTCTTTAGAAGCCATTAGAGAAGTGCTGTTCTCTTCAAAGATTTTTATTAAACATTTGTGTCTCCATTGCACTAGAGAGAAAGGTGGAAACTTAAATATATGCTGCAGCCTGGAGTTTTTTTATCTCTAGCTATCAAATAAAGGCAGTGAGTTTCCATTTCCTGTCTTATACTGTTTCTGATTGAAGAGAGTATGTGGTATGTTTTGGTTGGAACACAGACATGGTTGGGCATGATTGTGAACAATTGAGTTAGAACCACGATGCTAAACGCAACTCAGTGCAGACCAAGATAAATCATGTTCTGCAGCATGTCAGAGTACCACGATTAAACCTAGCTGCAACCCAGTTTTTAATCATGGTTAGTTCTGCTCTACATTGCCTGCTAAATCATAATCAGAGCCATGGCATCTAATTGGATTGTTCATAATTGTTTCAAAGACAACACATTTTGCCAAGTTCTTGGACAGTACATATTTTTGAGGGTTTTCTTCACAATGTATTTTTTAAAACAATAAAGATATAGAATTCCACAGAATTAGATATTCTATTTAGACAGCTCCTGCCCCAAATTACTTACAATTTTGTTCTGTGTTTGTACAGCTCCTAGCACAGCATGGACTGGTCTAAAATTGGGACCTCTAAGTGCTACCATAATAGTAATAAATAATGCTATTAAATTCTGCATTACTTGTCTTGAATTCCTTTAAGTCTGGAATGTATTGTGAATAATGAAGGAGGCATCTTTAAAAAAATTCAAAAGCCTAATGTTCTATTCCTAGTTATACCACATCCTTGTTCTGTTTTCAGGAAAGTGACTTACCCTCTCACTCCATCAGCTTATCCATTCGTAACTAATCTACCCACATGGATGTTTTAAAGCTTCACTGCTTAGTGTTTGTCAAGACCTTTAAGATCGCAGATGGAATATTCTGTAAAAATGCATGATATTGTTTTGTTGTTAATCATATAACATAATGTTTTTAAAGTTGTCTCAGTGAAATAATAATCGTGTTTCATTTTTAAAAAATGAATCTTAAAGTTGGTCTCCTGCTAGGAAAAGACTTTTTTTAAAAAAAAAATGGACAAGCACCTTTTATCAAAAGGGGCTGATGACAAAATGGTGACTATTTGGAAAGCTGCCACTTTTGTTCTTCTGGATGCTTGTGAATAAGTTGCCTTCAGGGACAGGGGGTTCAAGAGTACTTGGGAAATTGTCTTTAATGCTGCTTAAAATATGTCAAGCGTGACCATGCATTTCTTTTTTTAATAAATCTTTGTTTTACATGGTAGGTAGAATCAGAAAAAAATGCCCTTGGCACAAAGGAAAGAAAGTTATTTTAAATGTCTATTGAGAACATGTTTGTAAAACAGGAAAAAACACAGTTAGGTTGATAATAGCTCTCTGCAAATGTTAGCACAACTAAATGGTTTTGCCATCTTTTTTAGTGAGAATGCGATGTTCTCAATTATGCACCATAGAAAGCAGCCAAGAGCGTCTTCATGTGCAATTTTTTTTGCACTGGAAAATGCATTTTTAATGTTCAGCCCAGCAGATTTGTTAGCTGCAATAAATAAATAATGAGAGATACTCCATGAAATACAATATAAAAACATATTTTAAATACAGAATACTGGGGTCAAACAAGTTCTTCAACAAATTGAAAAATGAATGGGACTTGATGAGAAATCCAGAGGTGTTACTAACAGTAAGTTGAAATGTCACCTCTCACAATAATATTCTTATGAATAGACCAAGGAATCTAGCATGTCAACAAATTAGAATAATTTCAGTCTGTTTACAAAGGCACGCATTACCAAACCCACTGTTGCCTTTATTTAACTACTTCAAGAAGGAAAACATTGTTATTTTTAATCTATAGTCAAGAGCTGTGAAAAGTGTAGTTGTTGTAAAATGTAAATAAATCCTAGATTGATATTGACATTTACAAAATAGGCAAAAATCTGCCACCAGTTTTCCCAGTGACGGTGATTTTATAAATGCTACCAGGTTGTGTGTGTTTGAGTTAGTGATGTGAGATTGATGGTACTGTGCCATGTGATTGTGATTGCTTCTGTCCTTTAGAAGGCAAAATATCTAGTGCTGTTGACAGGAAATATTATAAATCTATGAAATATTATGAAGTGATTCTGGAAGTCTGTAATTTTGTCTCTGTTTCCTCTGAATAACTTAAGTGCTTTTTCTGAAAAACAAGGTAGAATTATGATTATTATAGTTTTATTTATGAAGCACCAGTAGCTATTCTTACAGATATGTGAGAAAATATAACTGGATCATACCTCCATGATCCATATGCAGAGGAGATCCTTGATCCTTTATAGGCAGCATTCTACACTTCTGACCCTTTCTTCTCTCAAATCTATGGAAGGTTCACTACAGGTATGGGTATCTTCATAGGGGGCAGGAAGGGCAGAGGGTAGACCTTGAGAGGTACAGATGGGTCAGAGAAAGAAGAAAGCTCATCATCTCTTTACCTCAAATTCCTTACTTCCCCCACCAGTCATGCCTCAAACAGTATATTACTTCCACAATTCTTCCTTTCCTCTGCCTCCCATACACACATTGGAGAACCATCTTCAAAGGAGGATCTAACGTACATCTGCAAAGCCTTATTACCATAGCCCTGACAGAGACAGAGTTGATGCACTGGGCTATAGCCATGAGAACAGGAATAGCCCTGGCCTTCTACTGATCCTTAAAGCTCCACAACCTTTCTGAAAAAGCACCTTTGGATATTCTGCATGAGGGGAATAGCCGTGCCCCAATTCAGCAACTGTTGAGAAAGTTCCACAAGAAGAAATATTTTGAGGTCTCCTCCTTTTAATCCGCCGCCTCTCAAAGGATTGGTCCCATAGGACCAATTTAATCAGACCTTTGGGACTGAATGCAAAACACAGCATTGCTGAGAGAACAAAGGAAAAAAATATTTTAAATTACCCAGGAAAATAGTGTTACCAACATAGTGTGTTAGCTCTTTTAAGATCTTAAGTGTTTTTGCCAACAGACAAGAACATTGCTGATTGCTTCTTATGATATCTGTTGGACATGGGAAACTCAATTTAATTGGGTGGTAGCCAAAATCTATTAATGGGGAAAAGTGCATAGGACTGAATGAGTGTTGTAACCTTATCCACAGACGGTTCTGTAATCTGTACAAGCTCTCTGGCAAACAACTTTACTTTTAAGTGGTAAAAAATTGATTTGTTTATAATCTCTTTTTGAGTATGCGATGTGCAATGTTATGACCTAGCTTGCAGTAGTCCATTTGACACACGTCTGTGACCTTCAAGCACATCCATCATATAGGATGACTCAGGAAAAGATGGAAAAGTACCAGAAAGTACTTTACCAGAATGTCTAAAGGTCCAGCTGGTACATGAAGGCGCTGATGTATAATATCTAGGAACAACAAAATGCTGATACTGTAATGTCATGGTCCCCTTTCTTCTTTCCAACATTTGCTCTCCACTTACTATTTTATTTTCTTACCCTCTGTAAAGATCTCAGGGCCTCATGCTGCAGCCACTTCACATGTAGAACACCTGCTGAAATATGCTGGGGGTTCTGCATGCAGAACAGCTACAGTGTTGAGTTCCAAGGAGATTTTATTTTAAGAAGATGTAATTTGCAAAGATCTAGATGAAGGTTCAATGAGCCTGAGCAGTAGTTGGAGGGGAAAGAAACTAAGCAGTGTGAAGACCCCTGAAAACATTATGCTTACAGAAATCAAAAGCAGGCATAATAATACTTCCAGAGTAGCTAGAATCAGTGTCATTACCTGCAATGCTTTCTGCACCAAATCTAATCTGCATGTGCTTCTCCAGTGTTGCTCTGTATTTACCAGTTGGGGAAGACACCCACTTCAAACCCAAATCCCATTCCTCTAGAGTCCAGAATGCTACTGGAAGTGCTCTTTGGCCATGGTTCACCTCACTTGGCAACCAAAAATGGCTTCCTTCTTTGCTGTATGCTGGGAATGGCTCTGTGATCCCATATCCCACAACTAGAATGTACTCAGGACCAGCAATAATTATACCCAGTGACTTTAAGAACATGAAGATAGAGGAGATAAAGGGCATGAGAAACTACTAGATGCTCTAGGTGATTTAATTTACAAAATGCTCCGGGTGATTTAATTTCTCCTTTTCTGCTTTGTGTAGGCTTGGGTGATGATAGCTACATAGTGGAATGGAAAAAGTTGTGTGTTTGAATGCAATAATCCCATTAAAGTCACAACTGAGTTACACTGGTAATTAATTTGGCCCAGTACAGTAAGTCAAGCTATAGTTAGTTCTTGAGTTCGTTACATCAACTATCTGAAATAGAATACTACAAGGATCCATCTTATTCAGACAAAATATCAATTCACCCAAGGAGAACGATTAAAAAGATGCAATGTAACCTACCAGTTGAAATGTCCTACTTTATCCAGCCAGCATGCAGGCTGTAATTAAGCCTTTGAGGGTCATGGGAATCTAATATTTCATTGCTACTGCACAAGTGCACTAAAAACCATTCTAGGGCAGTGGTTCCCAAAGTGTGGGTTGTGACCTCAGCTGGGGGTCACACTCTCACCAGCTGGCATGGTGGCAATACCTCTGGTGTAGAGGACATCATTTTGCTTGTCGAGCATGAACTCAAATGTGCAATGCATGAGAGGTCACGATGTAGAGAGGACAGCATTTTGCCCTACTAATGGACATTCTCTGCACATCATGAACTCACGTGTACCATATATGAGGTAACACTGTGCAAAGACAATATTTTTGTACGGCAAAATGGCATCCTCTATGTGCTGTGAGTTCACACATATGGTGCGTGCAAAGTTATAGTGTGTAAAAGATGACACATTGCACTTCAAAATGGCATTCTCCATGTTGTCTGGGAAAGACAATTATAATGAGGTCATGCCAGCAGCAAGTTTGGGAACCCCTGTTCTAGGGGTTTTGCATAGATGTCTATCACGTTGCTGGCAAAACACTCCAGAATTGCTCCCTTACCTGTCATAGCACTCTCAAAATGCTGTTGCCTGTCTCTTAATTCAAAGCAGTGATGTAAAGGGAATTTTAGTGGCCTGTTGCTTTGATTTAACATATTAATTATCAGCTACCTAAAATGGGGTTTCTGTTGGACTAAAAGCCAGCTGAGAAAACCTGCCAACTATTGTTGGCTAGCTTCCTTTAGTTGAAGGGCTAGAGGTATTTAAAATTGGATCTGGCTGTCCTTGGTTCTAATCCTGGTAAGGGGGAATCACTCCCTCAAAAACTGAAAAGGCATTTATCAGATTAAGAATATTTCCAGATTGCACTATAGGGATCTGCAGCAGCCCTGAAATCCTCCTTCAGCTTTGTCAATGAATCTGAAATTTATTTAATGTCATTAAATCTAACTGAATTGTTACTCAAGCAGTTTAATTGAGAATTATTATGGGCCGCCTCTTGTACAATGCTGGGTGCACCTCCTAAAGTCAATAGTAAAAGAAGGTGATTGGCACCTGCCAGCATTGGGGACTATGTGCTGGTCCATTTGGAAAATGATTTTTTATTTGGGACTTCCTCAAACTTTCAAAAAATCCTCACAGGCAATTTGAATTAGGGATGCAGGAAAGGGTTTGAATATTTCCAGCTTGGTCCTTTGCCTATATTTTGGGCTGAACCAAATCAAAAGTTTGCCTGAGGTTTGAAATGTATGAATCATATGCCTCCTCACTCCCTGATTCTAAAGAGAAACAAAAATAAATATTGTGAGAACAGTGATTCTTCGTAATTGCAACCAATCAAAACCAGGAAGTACTCTCTGTGTGTGACAGTGTTGTCGTAAATATCTACTCCGATTCTTCAGCCAAAGATGTTTGCATATACATCTGCAAATCAAGTGTTGCTGTTGTTCCTAATGGGGATGTTTGGGGTTGGGGGGCGCAAAATATTTTAATAGAGGTCTAGATCTGTAACAACAAAGAATGTATCATTACTCAAACTCAGGCCTAAAGAATCTACTGTAGGTGAAAGGCCTGTTTCCTTTTTTGGGCTAGCTATGCCCAGAGGATACCCATTTGAGTCCTGATATTTCTGTCTGTATACTCCCTTTGCTTTGGTGTTAAAAATGGTACATTTCTGGAGTTCAATCAAGATGGCATTTACTCTTGAGAGGAAGGAAAAAGAGTAAAAGCAGAAACAGCTGTTGGTGCAGGCAGGATGGTTTTATGGAGAGAGCAGGAAGGGGGAAGAAATAAAATCATATGTTAAAACTTTGAGTGACTTTTTTGGCTCAGTTCTTTCTAAAATATTTGGACTTTTGCCTTCTGCAGAAGATGCCACTGCTAACAATGACAATACTACAAAGACTTTGGAGTATAGAAATAATTTGGCTAAGGGTAGTGTAGAAAAGAGAAAAACATTCAGTTCATATGGATAAGTTATCTTGTGTTTTGTGCAATAGGCAATAAAAGTAAAAAACAAGTGTGATACTTGAAGAACTGATTTACTAATTAAATTCCCCATACTAATTCTAATGACTTTATTTTACAGAATACTTGAGAAGAACTATTACTCTGTATCAATTAATACATTAAAACACACTTACCGGCAATATCTAAAATGTAAATGGGCTGTTTTGTTGAATCTGTCACCCACCAGCATATAGAGACCTGAGGGGAGACTCAGTGCATAGGCGTTCACAATGTTTCTATTAAGTTTCATCTTTTGATTGACTTGCTTTTAAAATGCTCATATGAACATCAGTAATAATATATTTCCTCTCTCATTATGGAGTTGCCAATCAGTGCCAATAGACAAAAGAATCGGTAGGACCCATGTAAATGTGTTTCCCCCCCTCCTCTAAAGTGGGTGCTAACTACAGCAGGTCAGTAAATGGGGTTCATTTCTAAGAATTCTTTCAGCAAAGAATGGAAAGTCAGAAAACAAAATATTTCAATTCTGAAATGCTGCCTCATGGGAGAAGTATTTTGGCCATCTCATGCCCCTTATCTCCTCTATCTTCAGACTACCTAGTGGGACTTCATCTCACATGAGGCATTCTAGTCTTCCCTCTTGATGAAGGGACATGGTACTTCCTGTCAATTCCCTGACTGTAGTACTACATGCAAGACAAAGTCCAGCTAGGGATCCTGTTATTTAATTTAACAAAGAGAAGTTTAAGGGATTACTTAGTCACACCTTATAAATACCTACATGGGAACAAATATTTAATAATGGACTCTTCAGTCTATCAGAGACAGTTACAATATGATCCAGTGGCTGAAAGTTGAAGCTAGACAAATTCAAAATGGAAAAATGGTGGTGGTGGGGAGGGGGGTGTTTTGTTTTTGTTTTTTAACAGCAAGAGTAATTAACCAGTGGAACAATTTATCAAGGCTTGTGGTGGATTCTCCATCAAATCAAGATTGGATTTTTTTTTTTTTGTAAAAATTTGCTCCAGGAATTATTTCACATCACACTGGAGATCAGACTAGATGATTGCAATCATCTGTTCTGACCTGGGAAGCTGATAATTAACTCTTTAATTTCCTTTTAAAACTATTGTCAAATCTCTTACAGTTTGTAAGTATCAATGGAATGTTCTCTCTTGTAGGACGTGGCTACTGGATAAGAAAATATAGAAAAGACAAGAGTATGACCCAAAGGAAAATGTGGTTGGAATCTGGGGTCATCTTTGCATGTAAGTAACTGACTCACAATAGTGCTCTTGCATCAACATCAGTTAAACTTGCAATATCTGTAATCTGGTGGTATTGTATACATCCTAAAGCTCAGTTTACTACTGTTATGTCCTACAGCACTCTAGATTTACTACTATTATTAATGGTAATTAATGCTAATATAGTAAAATACGTTAATTTAGAAAAGTTGGGTCTTATCATATTCCCCAAATCAATGTTTGGAAGGTCCCCTCAGTGCACAGATCATCGCTTCCATGTAGAAGAGGTGGAAGTACTTAAACTTTTCTATGGCAGCACCCACTTCTGCTATGGTCTGTTGTGAATGCTCCATGGATTCAAGGTTCTACACAAAGTTCTGGGGTCAAGAGTATGCATGTTGTTCCCTAAAATCATATGGTCCAGACTGAACTATATTTCTGCTGGGGCATCTTCTTGGTAGGCCTCCCTTATTGGAGCACTCACTAGAGCACCAGGAAAGGATTGAGCTTGGAAACCTGTTGGGAAGTACAGGGCCTTTGTGTGGTTGGTCCTGCCTTTCTACTTATCCCCCATAGCTCCAGAGTCTGAGGGAAAGGAACTTGAGCCTCGAGAACAGTTTTGTGAGGAGCAAATCCGACACCCACAATGGAACAGTGACGAGCAAATTCTTGCAGGGGAGGATCAGTTATGTCTATATATGTGTTTTGAAAAAGATTTTTGCTTTTTTGGGGATGTTTGTGGATTTATACCTCAATGTATAAGGGATCATTCTTATAACAATCTGCATTGCAATGTGAAAAGGTGCTTTTTAATAGCTGAACTTACTTTTTAAAGTGTTCAGAAGTACATTCACAGTGCATCTGTGGTTGCATCCTGTTCAAATACAGTGTACTTCTACAGACAAGGAACAGACCAAATAATTTTATTTATTATTCTCCTGCTGGGTGATGGGAATATATTCTTATGTTTATGGGAGAGATGTTACAGGAATTCCACAAAGATCTGATACTTCCATATTTGGGGATGTCCAACTATAAGCAGATATGTAAACTATTTTACAGGTCACTGTTAATCCCTGCATTGACTTCCATCATCCCTGGGAAACTAGTTTTACCCTAAAGTTCCTTCCTATTGGGTCAGTTTTTCCATCAGTGTCACAATCAGTAAAAAGAAGGAAGGAGTGGAATTTCCTTTTTAAATATGTCAGTTAAACGCTCATGTAAAATGAACTACAGTTGTACATAACAGAAGGGTTTCAACATTGGCATGTGGCCAGAATTTATTGCATGTTTAATGACTATAATGTAATGGGGCAGATTCTCTCCAGCTCAAGAGCTCTGCTTAGTTGGAGAGTGGTTATCAGGGAGCAAGCACCAGCTCTCTGAATTGGAGAGCCACTGCAGCTCTGCTACCACGTGGAGCTGTTATCAGGCATATTTAAATTTCACCATTGATGTAGGCTACTTAAGATACCCTCCCAGTGGAGGATGGGATCTACACAGCTTTGCCATGCCTCTTCTCTAACCCCAAACAGCACCTACACGGGGAGGAGGTGCAGGACCAAATAGCAATACAGATTCTTCAGCAAGGAGTTCCTTCATGTCATGGGAAATGTCTCCTGGTGATTTGTTGAGGATTACAAGTCTTTTATACCAGCTGAATGATATGTGTTAAAGCCATGGAAATGGGGTCACAACTGGACTCTAGATACATTGATTGTACTGAATTATAGATAGATAGATATAAAAAGGCAGCTGTTTTTGTTGATTTTAGTAGATTTTGAATTATACGAATTACTTTTTTCTCTTAAAACTTTGCCATTGCAGCTTGATCTTGTTGTTGAACTGTAGCTTAAAAAACATTTCATCAGATTTAATAATGGCGACAAACTGGATCATACATTTGCTGCTCCTCTTATCAGATATCATGGTGAGTTTTAACATTTTTAGCATGTATTTCTGCTTTCAGTTCTCTCTTCAAAAATGCTACACAGGTCTCCCCTGCTCTGGTAAATAAGGAAATACAGAATAGAAATTTTTGACTTGCTCTAATATAAAGCTATGATAGAGGACAATTCTCTTTAATAGTATATCCTACTTTTAATGCCAGTGTGTAATAACTAGGGGGCATGCAGAATTTTGAAAGCCTTTCCTATCATTTCACAGTTGTCTTCTGGTAGCTATGGGTGTCACAGCAGTGGATCCTGACCTTGCACTCATTAATGTTAATGGGAAAACTTCCATAGACTTCAACTAGAGATGGGGCTCATGAAAGATAGACAGATTGTTATATGTTTAAGGCCAATAGAATATCTAGAAGTACAAGTCTAGGGCTATGTCTACACTAGAAAAAGTTAAGTCGACTTAACAAAGTGGCTACCTTTTAAGTCGACTTTATTAAGTCAGCTTAACATTGGACATAGCTGTCTACACTGGCATTAAGTCGACTTAATAAAGACGACTTAAGGGCTACTCCCCATCCACACCGTCCTGAAGTTGATTTAAGGAGTCAACTTAAGGCTTAAGTTGACCTAATGAGCGGTAGTTAATAAGTAGACTTAAGGAATTTCTTGTGTCGACTTAATGAAAGTCCTGTGTGGACATGGAATAATTTGGGTCAACTTAAGGTTCCTTAAGTCGACCTAAATTGCTAGTGTAGACATACCCAAAGATTTTACCCACTAATTCCTGCATCAGGTTCAATAACTTCTGATTTAATAAAAGCATATATTTTTAAATAACATCAGTCTTGATTTATGGTATGTAGTACATTCAATGAAAAGCTTTTCCTATTCAGTCATCAGTCTGACTCTCCTTGTTTTCATAACTTAGGCCTGGTCTACACTAGACAGTATTGTTGGTGGTATATTTTCGGTGATTAAAAAAGCACTATAGTTACAGCGCTCACACCCTTACACACAGCACTCATTTTATTACAAACAAAATCCACCCTTGGTGCTGTAGTATTGACAGTGAAAGCAGTGCATCATGGGCAGCTATACCATCATGCAACTTGGTAGTTTCTGACACTATGAATTCTGGAATGGTGGAAAGGAGCATGGGTGCTGCCTCAGTGTCCTGCGATACATTGCATTTCTGTGCCATCGTTGTGTTGCTAGCAGCAACTTGTATCATTTTTTCAATGGCTCCCGCTGTTTATTGTGCACCTGCTATCTGTATCTTAAAAGATGGATCCTGCACTATTCTCTGCTGTTGTTTTCATCATTCTGAAAACATCATGGCTGGTTGCATAAGTATATCATGAGCTCTAAATCAGCCTTACCTGCTGAGTGACATGCAGACAAATAGCACTGCATTGCATCTGTCATTCATGGAGCATCTGCACATGGTAGACCACTGCTTCTGAGCATGTGAGACAAGCACTGAATGCTGAGATCACATCATTATGCATGTCTGGGGTGATGAACAGTGGGTACAGAACTTCCAAATGTGCAAAGCCTTGTTCATGGAACTGTGTGTGGAGCTGAACCCTGCCCTGCTGCGCAAGGACACCTGAATGAGAACTGCCCTCTGGGTGGAGAAGCATGTGGCAGTTGCTGTGTGGAAGCTGACAACTTGCTGTCCTCCTTGCTTCTCTGGGTTTGCTTTCTTATCAGCTGTAGGCGGTCTGTTGGCATATGGGCCTTCACTGCAAAGGTCACATCTTTGTAAGAACAATGAACAAAACCAGTATTGTGAGTGTCATAGGAGTACACATGAATCACTGTGAAACACCCCTCATTCTCACTGTCCCCCTACTCAGCAGAGTGCACTTCCTTGATGAACCTGCGTGGGGTGTAGGGGGCAGACCATCCAAGTAGGTGGAGGTTCTGAGTTCTAGGGGGGTGCTCGCTAAGGACATATATGCAGGAGCACTGGAAAAATTAATTTCAGCTTGTGCCATCATTCTCCACAAGCCAGGGCCATAGAAGCAGATATCTCACTCCTTAGGGTCAGCCTGGATGCTAGGATGCATCTTCTTCACACTAGTAGCTTCAAATGGGTCCCTGTACTGCATGACTGTGCACTGCTTTGGTCCCATCAAGGGATCGTCAATTGGTGTGAGAAAGTGACCTACAACAAGGGCAGAAACACAGCTGCTTTTCCCAGGAATTTGGGGCAGAGAATGACGGAATACCTCCAAGAAAGTTTCCTAGAGGTCACAGCAGAGGATGCCTATGAAATCTCCATGTGCATTAATGTGCTTCTCAGCCATGCTACCTAGATGTTCAAATAACCTATGAACACAGCTACTCCTGTGCATTTCTATCCTTTCAAGTGCCTGTATGTTATAGCCAAGCTAAAGAACCCCATCCCTCCAGTAACACAAGCAACATCAGCTTCAAAACACTTCCTGGAACTACCCTCTCCTGCATCCTGAGTGCCTGAGTTGAAGGGCTGGGACTGGCTGTTGCTTTCTGGGGTCAAGAATAGCTCCTGACTCCCAACATCTGGGTCATTTTCCAATTCCACTTCCTCATTGATGACCTCTTCTTTGGGGTTCAGTCCCATATCCGGTGGCCTCAGGGCTGTGGAGATGTTATCTTGGACATCTATAGGCATCTTGGGGGTGGATGTGGGGTCACTGAGGGTGGCTTCCAGCTCTTTGTAGAAGCAGCAAATCATTGACCCCACACCAGAGCAATGGTTTGCCTCCTTGGCCTTCTGGTAGCTCTGCTGCAGCTTGATTTTTAGCTTGGTATTGTGACGTGTCCCCCTCGTAGCTCTTCTCCAGCCTGGCACTAGAGATCTGGCCATAGGTATCAAAATTCCTGTGGCTAGATCACAGCTGGGCTGCATGGCTCATTTCCCCTAAATGCTGATCAGATCCAGCAGCTCTGCTGTGCTGCAAGCATGAAAGCATTTGCCGTGTAAAGTCACCATGGTTAGCTAGGAAGATGAGATGCAAGCTCTCCATGCTGATCAAGAAGGAAGTAGAGTAATAGTTTCAAAACTTCCAGTGAATTCCAGATGGAGGGATGGGTGGCTGCAGAGCAGTGGAGTGCAAATGAATTTCCAGACTGGTCAGGGCTGGCGTTGTGGGACATTTCTGAAGGCCGTTTACCATGACAAAAACAGACAGCAGCGTCTACACTGGTGCTTCATTACTAAAAGTTTTTGCAAAGAGCTCTACACCTCTTATTCAGGTAGTTTTATTTTGTTGAAAAAAGGGTCATTGCATATGTACATCAGGATTCTTTTGTTGACAAAAGTAATCTTTTGTCAACAAAACTGTCCAGTATAGACCAGGCCTCAGTATAAGCTCAGAATGATGTGTCCTCCATATGACTACAGTTACATATTAATCACCCAATTCCTTTGACCTTGCTATTTTGGTGTGGTTTCTTTTATAGTTTATAAAGCCATAGAGAAAACCAATAGGCCCTAAAACAAACCAAAAGCCCCAATAACTCCAATTACTACGTCTCGTTTCATAGAAGATCTTTTGAGTCTTGATCTAAATTCCTTCAAAGTGAATGCTCAAATTTCAGTTTATTTCACTGGGCTTTGTAAAAGGCCCTTTATCGTCTTCTAATTTAGTTAATACATTTTATTCCCTTTGCCATTATCAATTGCAGTTTTATCATATCAGATCCACAGGTAGGGACAGTTTACACTGATTTAACAGTAAGAACACTCACCAACTGAACAGGAAGAAAACCAGCTTGTCTGTAATGAGATCTAATTACTTTTCTGCTTTTAGTGAAATTGTTCCAAGAATAATAATTGCAAATTCCTTCTATATCAGCATGCTAACCTGAAAAACAGAAGAATCACTGTAGCAGCTACAGAAAAAAGTACAGTGAAAACAATGGTAACTTACAAATATGTATGAAATCTTCTTTTCTTCCTAGTTTTTTGCCATGGCTATACCAGATAATAAGCAGCAGAATGTGACAGATGACCTCAATCAGCTGAGTGTGACTAGGAATAAAATTATGACAGCACAATATGAATGCTATCAGAAAATTATGCATGATCCTATCCATAATAAAGAAGGTAAATTACTTCTCTTTTTATTTGTTATTTGAATTGCCAGAGTGCCTAGATTAATGGCCTAAGGCCTTCCCCATTGTGCTAGGTGATGTAGAAACATGGAACAAAAATGAATAAAGATGGGCCCTATTCCAGAGAGTTTACAATCTAAGCAGCAGTATAAAGAAGAAGTAGATAGTAGATTTGAATTGTATAGCTAAGGAACTTTAAAGTCCTCCTGTTTCCTTGTCTTCTTAGTAGCTTTTCTATCTATAGCATTAATTGCACTGCTGTAACTTTTAGGAAGACAAGACTGTGATTTCCTTAGTAGTGAGGAAGAATATGCAATTGCTATGGAAAGGTGTTGCAGTATGTTAGCTACCCTAACCCCCTCCGCCCACAACCACATACAGAGAGCTAATGATTTATTTAAAAATATGGATAAGTAAAATATTCAATTCCAGACCAGATAAAAATGAAGAGAGTTTATCAACATATAGCTGTTATAGGTATTTCCATCTCTCTAGAACAGATAATGCATGTCCCTAGGAAAGCTGAAAATTATTTTCATATTAAACAGCTGATATAAACACGTTAAGTGGAAATGTTCACATTGAAAGATCCTTGCTTTCTTCTAACTTCCGGGTCCTAGAAATATTCTTTACCTTTTAAATAGTAACCCACTTTTGACACAAACATCTTACAGGAACTCATGAAAATACTTGAGGGAATTACACACTTTCCTCTTTAAAAAACCACTGGACTCTTAGAATTTGGATGAAGAGGTATTTTCCCTGGGATTTTTTTCCCTCCTGATTAATTTATCATCTCTGGTCAAGACAAGTGTTTATGCAGTTTAAAAATAAATATAATTTTACAGATCTTTGCCTTCAGTTAATTTAACAAATATGGTTATGGACAACAGATGTGCTGTGTAAATAATAGTAAGGAAATGATCTTTATAAGTTTGTTCTTTATCTTAATAGATTATTTCAATTTCAACTGGCTAGTTCAGTGAATTCTCTTTAAGAACTGTGACTGTGTAATACACTGTATCTTTATGCTCGACCTGGCATTGTGTATAAAGTGCAGATTACACCTTTGTGTTCACAATTAGGGTGAATGATAATGCATTTTGAATACATCTTAATGAAAGAAATGTGTATACAAATATAGGTACTCTTCTCATCATCAGATCAGATGGAATTTTAATGAACATATTTTGTCTAAGAATTAACCTCAGCCTTTAATAGTTAATTCCAAATCTTTACATTAAGCTTTTTATTCAAGAAAAGAAGGTTGACTGAAACACTTCTGTTCTGTGTTGGAGATATAAAAGCTACAAGTTAGGAGCTTGGAATAACTTTTAGATACATTATTTGGTTTATATGGTCTCTTCCAAATTTTACATCTAATTATTTGTAAGACTTTAGTGAATGAGGCATCCCAACTTTATGATCTGATTCCTCTGTTTGTGTAGGTCCTCACTGTAATAGAACATGGGATGGTTGGCTGTGTTGGAATGATGTTGCAGCAGGAACTGTATCAGTGCAACCCTGTCCGGACTACTTTCAGGACTTTAACCCATCAGGTAATTGTTTATCAACCTGTATAACAGGTTTATTTGAGTAAACGGGATTTGGGAGTTATGAATCTTCCTTTTGACCTAACCACCAAGCACAGATCCTCTGAAGTTTCTACTACAAAAAGTTCCATGTAAAATTGCAGACCTATTGGACTTAGCTACTTTCTCCTTGTCCTGATCCACTGGCCATACAGACTCACTGGCAGTACACTCACCACTGAACCACCATACTGATAAATGCCCTTGTGTGGCTGTACAGATTAGAAAAAGAAGTTGAAGTTAGCTGAAGGTTTGTTAACATGTGCTAACGAACCCAGAATATTTCCCTATTATGGATACAGGTTACTGCTATTTACTTCCATTCACCTGGTCACAGTTAACCCTACTTTCCCCCAATGGTCAACCTTGATCTCCTTTCCTAATTGAAAAATGCTCACTGTGATCATGCTGAGGATGTCATAAACTTGAGTGACTCCACTGCATTTTGGGCCTCCCAATGCCCTTTCATGCTTGAGAGCATTTGGCCAATTACTATTTGGCTAGATATTGGCAGTGAAGCAGATACAGTTAAAGCAATTTCGTCAGTGACTCTCAACATTATAAGCAATTTCTCTCATGACATTTTTCCCCCTCTCCAACTCTAATTCATGAGACTAAAATGTCAGACTTTAATTTAGATCCCTGTTTGTCGTATGAGATTTACATTTTCTTATCATGCCGTCTGAGGGATGGGGGCTTGTTTTTTTTTTTCCTGTCCTTGCCAAGCAATTACAATGATTAGCAGGTTCTCAAAATTCATAGTAACATAAGAAAGCTCTCTTTTCACACTAATAAGTCTCTCTGTCCTTTGCCAGTTTTTATAGGCTATGAAATACTTGACATGGGGAAACAACCATTGAGTATTGATTATTGTATTTTTGTTTGTTTGTTTTCTCCATTTTGGCTGGCTAAAGAAAAAGTTACAAAGATTTGTGACAGAAATGGAAACTGGTTTAAACATCCTGAAAGCAACAGAACGTGGACAAACTACACCCAATGTAATCTCCATACGCATGAAAAAGTAAAGGTAGGAAAGAAATGCATGCTACCACAGATAGGAAGCTCATTTGAAAAGTTTGAAGCAGTCTTGATTAAACCTCAAACACCGGCAAATATAATGATCACTAGTATAAAGGTGTTTTCATAGCCGCTTACTTCCCTTGTGAGGGTCTTGCAATGTGTTTAGAAGGGGTGACAAGGGTGAATGCATGCTAAAGAGACTCAAAGAGCCAAATTCTGACTTACACAGATTTGCACCAGTTTGAAATACATAACATTACTCTTCAACTACCTATGTGCTGCAAGCTAGGGGTGTGATTCACAGCTCATTTATAAGAACAACTAGTAGTGTAGCTACTATAGCACAGACAGTGTAGGAAAACTTCAGCCATGACAAGTACAAATGCACCTGAAGCCCATGGGTACTTATTTAGAAAGGCTAAGCTATGACACCACATATCGCTACTGGGGTTACTCTACTGTTTCTATTTAAGCTGCTGCAAGTATGTATGTAAAGAGGCAGAAGAACTTTGAAGAGATACCCTTCAAATCTTTCCTCTGAATGGTCCTACACATAGGTGGAAGAAAAAGGGCCAGACCCCTGTCAATCTCCAAGATGGTTGTAGATTCCAGAAGGAATTGCCAAAGATAGTGTCCATCTAGTGCAACCATAATAAAGCAGTTTCCCAACTGACAAGTGCATAGATGTTGTTAATACAACTCCAAGATTGAGTAACTCCTGAGCAGAGGTGATTCACATTAGTTTTAGCTAAAAAAAAGTGTTCCCATTTTTCATCAAAAATTTTCAAATTATGAAAACTCTGGACTAGCTCTGTCACTACGTCATTTCCCCAAGGAGCTATGGGGGTTTGCATTACCCCTCTTCTGCTCCCCCTCCCCCCAGGCACTTGTTCTGGATCCCTCAGAGAGCCGTTTACATAAGGAAATTAAGTGAACGAGCAGCACCAGGACAGATTTGTGTATGGAAATCTTCATCTGTGAGTGTGGATCTGGAGGACCAATCAGGCCACACTGCACAGTGTTTGTTAGAATGATGGAATTTCTATAAACTTCAATTGAATGTTAAGATGTCGGTCAGAAAGTTGACAATAGAAGGACAGCATTTTTATATGCAGAAATACCAACAAACAGCTTGTTAAAATGCTATCTGTTATCTATTGTCTATCTTTGAGTTTTTGAACGATGTCTAGTGGCATCACAAATAAAAGAAAATATACCCTCAGCTGAAAGATATGCACCCTCTTAGAGGGTTGTTTTGTTTTTAATTAGCAATCTAAATGAAGGCAAGTAACAAAAAAGGTAGTGAAAGTGCAAATTGTACAAGGAATAGAATTTCAAAAACTATAGTAGGTTAGATTGTGGATAAATTTAGTGCTTGAAAGAGTGAGGGGATCAATAGTAGTGGCTTGTACTAACATGAAAAGCAAGGGATTACAATCTGTGTTTTTGTTGTCAATCAATTATATCTCAGGGTTCTGAAAAATCATTCATATTGAAGGACAACTGAAAGCTTTAATGAGCACGTTTTCTTCAGCTTTGTCTCAAATAGTGAGAGAAACTGAGCTTTTCTAATTTAGTTTGCAAATAGAACAAATGTCATAACTTGATTCTCACTAAAATGAGGCTGGAAATATAGAGACGATTAGCCAGATGGGCTGCACCAGAGCCATCTGGGGTCTTTAGTGTGAATAATGAGATGTGCAAGTTATCAGATAACTCAGCCAACACCCCTCAACTCTGACTCGTATTATTGTTGCATGCAAAAACCTACCTTAAAAGAATATTCAACTGCTTCCTTGGTTACACAAAAGATACGTTATATAACTGTATGATTGTGCACTATGTTTTCATACTGTATTCAGTAGGCAGCTTAGAGTGTGTCCAGTAAATATGGCAGTTGTTCACTAGCTATTTTTATACTTATACTTTTTATATTTATACTTATATTTTTTATACTTTAAACTTACTTTTATACTTATATACATGAAGAGTCCCATTCCCACTCTCCTGAACACCATTCAACCTTGGCATAAAGTTAGGCAGAAATCTTATAAATTTGTATCTCCTCCACCACACAAAATTAACCAATGAATGTGAGAGGGGGAAAAAAGCACACTATCATATATTGTTGTGTCATCACTAGAGTTAAAGTTGCAGGGATAACTTTAGTTTTGAAACTTCCAGGTTTCAGAGTGCTTTTTTCAACCGTATACATTATTTTAATGTTGTTTCAATTGAAATTCCTACAGTATTTTTAAAGAATAAAAATAAAGAAATTTCACCATGTCAAACCATGCATCCTTGTCTTGTAGCTTTAACACCTACATAACTGGCCCAGTGAGGCTGTAGAGGTTACTACAGACCAAAAGTTTTAACCGGTTCTGGAAATCAGGAAACTTCATTGTAGCCCAATACCTGAGTCCTGTGTTGGAGATGTGAATTTCTCATCTCAAAACCCAGTTATTTGGGTATATGCAAGTGGAGAGAATTTGACCTTCTGTGCCCACATTTCCATTTATGTAAAATAAATGGAGGTGCATCACAGGTGTTTTTGCAAAGCTAAATTCAACAATCAAATGTTTGTAAGACACAAGGATAATCTTGAATGGAAAGCATTCAGTAAATTCCATGTATTGTTGTTTAATGCTTAATTCAGACTATTAATGAAGATGTCATATTTTGCCAACTATTTCTTCAACTGTTCTTTATAAGTGTTTATTTTTACAGTGTTTTCCTTAATGCCTAATTTTTCAAAGTTCTTTAATTTAGTTTGCTGAAGTCAGATTTGAGAATGAAGTTTAGTATCAGCTATTTTTGAGTCATCATTAATTTTTTTTAACCCTCTTCCTGGAATGCTCACTGAAAGCTATAGTTCCAACATGGCAAATGTAGCCTATTTTGAAGGAAAAGTCTTCCGAATGCTTAAAAAACACCCACTCCTACAAGAGTTCTACATGAAAGGGTTACATAAATGCATCTCCAAAACACTTTAATTTTCCTTTTGTAGAAGTGAAGCATTATTGAATGAATCAGCCTTTAGGTATGAATGTTCCCAGCAGAGTAATGGAAATAACTGGAAGTATGTGAATGCCCCCCAAAGACTTGGATGTATTTATTTATTTATTATGATGTGTTAACTGATATATAATGAGTATTGATGGCTCTACTAATGCTATATATCATATAGAGAGAGAACGTTCTATGGTCTATGGTTTAGGATCCTCTTAGAGTTAATCACAGTATCTCAGGCTATGTACACACGACAAACTTGTCCTGCAATAAACTATTGTGGGACAAGGAAAGCGCTATAAATATAGCGCTTTTGTGTGTACACACATGCTTCTTGTATCGCAAAGGAACATTCACCTGTGTGAATGCTCCTTTGCGACACAAGGCGCAGTGCATAGTGGGCACCTGTCCCACCATGCACTGCCCACAGCCAGCTTTTTGGCTGGCAGTGGGCTGCTCTAGTGGTATACTGGGCTAGGGGACTGGCTGCAGCACCCGCTTCCTCCCGAAGCCCCGGGGCTGAGTTAGGGGGCTCACCAGAACTGGCTGCCCTCGCCGGTTCTGGCCAGCCCCCTAGTCCAGCTGCTGGAGGAGTTCGGGTGGCGGCAGGGGCTAGAGCAGTGAAATTGACATATTTGACAGCTCCAATGTCCCAGAGTGGCCTCGAATGGCACTCAGGGACATTTCCGGAGACTGTCTAATGCAGAAAATCTGTACGTACAAGCACTACCTGGGAAAAGCTGTTCCGCGGTAAGCCTAACCACTCTCGATTTGAGTGGTTTAACTGTTGTGGGGCAAGAGGGTGTTGCCATGCAACAGGGAAAATGCTTGTGTGTACGCTACCAGCTTTATTGCGCGGTAAGGAGCCTTATCGCGCAATAAAGTGATCGTGTGTACATGGCCTCAGGAGTTGACTCACCAGCGATCTGTAATACTTTTCATTTTCTGAATCCATTTATAATTGTTCTATGTGTCAGAAAGGTCTGATGGAATATGCTTTTATCTAGGTTATTTTTGTATTACTCATCATGTATTTTTTATTTTATTATTTTATTGCAGACAGCCCTGAATTTATATTATCTGGCCATCATTGGGCACGGTTTTTCAATTATATCACTTTTGGTTTCCCTTGGAATATTCTTTTATTTTAAGTAAGTATATTTTAAAATGTTTTGGTATCTTTCTCCAGACTCTCTTGGCTACAATAATCCTGAGTAATCCGGCCATTTGAAATACCGGATATGCTCAAATTGTAATAAGGATGGGATGGATGTGTGACGTCCCCCTCCCGGAATGTGGTTTGGTGTGCTATTGTGATCCCCTGATCTCCACTCCTGAACCCTGAGTTACCCCAGTATGCCAGTTGACTGCTCACTCCTGAGCTAGTCCACACTAGTGTCCTGCATGTAATCAGTCCCAGGTGGTGGGTGTGCACCCCTCTGGCCACTCAGGGGATGCCCCCCCCCAGAGAGCACCCTTAGCCCCCAGATAACACACCAGGAACTTCCAGCTTTGCCTAATGACTGTAGACTCACAGACTCTTGTCTGTCCATTAATTAATGAAATGGATATGCACAGCCTTACTCATTGACACCCTCTAAAGTCCACACAGCTTTAGATAAAACAAATACTAATTTATTGATTAGAATATGATGTCAGGTGACTATATAGCAAATCAATGCACAATCATTTAATAAATGAGTCAGGAGTTAACATAAGCAAACAAAAGATACAAGACACATACTAACTAACATTACTGTCCAAGATTGCTCATAAGATCTGGCTTCTTCTCCTCATTCTTACCTACATGACTGGCAGCTGGTGACGTTCAGCCAGTCTTGGCCCTTCTAGGCACATGGATAGGTTCAGTCTCTTGGATTAGTTTTCAAGATGATCTCTCTCTGGCCAAAAGCCTCTCTCAGTTCAAAGTGTTTGTATTTGTTTTCCAATCCCCTCAACTTTGCTCCACTTTCTCCATGCTGCTGTGTAATTTTCTTTGTCCCACCTGAGCCAGAGAGTTCAATTTACATTGCCTTTGTCCTGCATCACTTCAGCCTCAGAGAGACTGCCCTGATGGTCTGAGCTATGAAACATGCTTCACATCTGTACACATAGATGGTGCTGCATGAAACAGGATACCATAACGACAAGGTAGAACATTCAAAAGGGAACTTTGCAGGGCATAATTGGCATCAAACTATACAATTTTACATTGCAAAAGTGAACAGAAAAGTCACATAGATCAAAACCTAGAGGTGCACAGATGTGCATCCTATGACACGATGGTCCAAATTGAATATATGGGTTTAGATCATGTAATGTTTGAGCATTTAAAGGTATTATAATAGGAAGGATAATTCTCCTATTTCCCAGAAATCTAAGACAGTAAAGGGTATGAGCTGGGAGAAGAAATCTCTCTCTCTCTCTCATGCTTTCAATTTTTAATGTATCTTATCCTTAGGCAGGCTAATCAATTCACTGGAAAGAGAGGGGCTCATCCAAAGCCAGTCCAAAGACTTCTATTTACTTTGATTGGACTGGTTAAATTGATACGGGCAGTATATGACTGGCAATTATATGCACAACTATTTTTAGGTATACAATGAATCTCCAATTTAAGTGCATACTTTCCAAGATTTAGACCAAAACTCATTAGCAATATTTGGTGCATTGGTTTTTGAGAGCCCAGTTTCAGACACCATAAAGGATTATGATTTTCAGATTGTAGGTGCTCAGCATTTTCTGAAAATGTAGGCCCTTAAAATACTACTTTAGTGCTTTTTGGTGCCCAACTTGACACTTGGAAACTGAACACTTAACCTCCACTGTTCATGTATTCTGCTTCTCCTGAAGACTATGAATTGGTGTGTACATGAGTGTGGCATGAAATTCTTCAATAAGAACTATATATATTTTGGAATCTCTTTTTTTTTTTAATTGTTCACTTCTGAATAAAATAAATTGACGAAGAACCTGTGACTGTCCCTGAGTTGTTTCATTTGACACAGAGAGGGTTTTGCTGCTGCTCTAAAACTAAAACTGCATTTTAACACATCAAAAATCAAATGTTGTGAAAAAATGTTTGGGGATTGAATTTGTGAACTAATTTAAAGTCAATTTCAAACTGCGGTAATATTAAAGCAGGATTTTCACTGCATAGAATATGAAATCCAAGTCAATTTCATCTCAGCTTGTAGCAACGCTATCAGCATTTACAAGAAAGACAAGTGGATTGAATTGTTACTATTGAAGTAAATTTTAAAAATGTTGTTTGTCTAATTTCTAAGGCAATGGTTTCTCTGGTAGAAGGATCCTATATCCATAGGGAATGACACAGAAAGAATCCTCCAGACCCATGAACCGCAGTTTCTAATCTGTGGTTATTGTGGGATACAAAAAGAAATTACAAAATGTAAAGGGATCTGGGGAAAGGCCTCTATAAGATGTTCTCATGGGATACATGTACAGATCCCGTACAGTATTTTTAGTATACAAAAGTGTTTGAGGATCTAGCCTAATTCTAAGATGTGTTATGTAATGACTGATATTTGTTATGGTAATTTATGACTTTAGCAGATGGTGCTTTATTCTGTTGTGTGAGTGTGTATTTGGAATTTTGCATTTCCAATGTATTTATGATTTTGGTGGAAACATTGTTTCCCTTAAGAGAACTCCTTAAACTTAACTGGTTTTTAGCTGAAAAATTTACATTTTTGAAGAAAACAGACACTTTTTGCAAACATTTTCATTCAGTCAAAAACCAAAAAGCTTTAGATTTTTTTTACAAAAAGTTTAATTTTTTTAATGGAGAAAAGTATTTTCCAACCAGCACTGAAAATACTTCAGTGAATTGCAGTGCAGCAGATTTTATATAGGAAATAGGCTTGTGGGTTTTGGCCAGCCTCAGGTGTTTTGTATTTTCTATTTGAAAATTTATGCCATAGCTCTAGTTTTTGTGGATAACTCACTTCACGGATTATAGAATCTACTGAAATATTTTATCAGGCCCATTGGGGTTTCAAGTCCTATTTGTGACTGCCCAATTCAACTTTGTGTACTGGTTCAACTTTCTCATTCTCTTATGGCTTTAAAGTGATAGCATACAACACTGTATTTGTGTGCTGTGTGACTTGACTACACAGCTGGTGCAGTTTTGGAAAAGGATCTGTGAAAGAAAAACAGAGTATGTATCCACACTGATTCTCTTGAAATAACATCCCCACGCACACCTTACTTCTATATCCTATAAATTGTCTGCTAAACCAGCTCTTAAGAAAGATTAAAATAAAGAGAGGGCAGGAAAAGAAAGGGTCAAATGTGAAAGCCTAAAAGAACAACAGGCACAGGTGGGAGGGAAAGAGTTTGGAGAAAGGAAAAAAACAAACAAACGAACAAAAACCCAATTAGACATAGAAACATAGGTCTCATCCAGTACAGTAATTTCTATCATCTGTCTAGTCTAGTATGCTGTCTCCAACAATGGCCAGCACCAGATGCTTCAGAAGAAAGATACAAGAAACCTCACAATAGACAGATGTGAGAGCATCTGCCCTTCATGAAAGTCTCATGCTAATCCCTGCTAGAGATTGGTTTCAATCCTGAAGCAAATGGTTTACTCTCCCTTCCAAGAAAATTCAGCCTTTGCTATTATAATTCTGGGTAGTCTTGTTTTCTATATGAATGTCATGTCCCTTTTTGATTCTTGCTAAATTTTTGGCAGTGAATTCCATGGCCATATTATGGATTGTGTAAAAGAAAAAAGAACAGCTTTAAAGTTGCCATCTTTCAATTTCATTAGACATTATCTTGTTCTTGCATTACAAGGCAGGAAGACTGTTTTCAGAGATACTGCTTGATACTGTCTCTAATCATATTGGGTAAAATTTTCAAAACAGCTTACATCCCATTTTGGAAAGTTCTCTAGGCATTTAGGAGCATAAAGCTGATTGAAATTCTAAAAAACCTGTGCTTCAAAGGGCCAGATTGACAAGAATATTTAGGTACCTTAAAATGCAGATTCCTACTGGAATTTCAAAAAAGTTCCTAAGGAAGTGAGGCACATAATTCCCATTGAAAGTCAAAGGCAGTTAGGCACCCAACTCACTTACATGCTTTTATAAATCCTAAGAGGCACCTGTTTCCTTCTTTAGAGGCATAAATAGCTTTAAAAATCTGGTGCTTCTGAAAATGTTACCCTGTCTCTCTTATCTACAGACATCAGGTAAATGTATTTCATGGAAGTCCAGGATTTCATGGAATTTTATTTCATGAGGTTAAGCCTGTTGCTAGACCCTTAAATGATGCTTAGATCACAATTATGAGAAAATACTATTAAAGGCCATTATGTCAATTAGAAAAACACAGTGAGGGAGAGGAGTAGAGGATTAGGAAGGAGTCTTTTCTTCCTTTTTAAATATCATCAGTCTTGCTTTCTTGTCTTATGCTCCTTTCATGCATGAATGGGGGTGGGTGTGCTGAATATTCAACAGGAACAGCTGTTGGATGACCCTGACAGATGGCCTCATAAGTTTTATGTGTTTTTCCTTGCCTGTGCATTGAGCTCTTGACAATAAGCAGACACAGAGTCCTGGATTTATTCATGACTCATTTTTGCATATAAGTATTTGTTCTAGTCTGGAGTAATTTCTATATACATATACATGTATAAATTTAAGCCTGCATGTTCTTCAGGAATTTTAAAACCCCAACAGAAAAACAAAATTATATCCAGAGAAGACCTAACAGAATATAATTTACCACTTAATTTATATTCATCACTTCATCCTGTGATTTGTTTTTTCTATCTATTTTCTTTAGAAAACCTTTGACCACAGTTGGGGCCAGATTCTAACATCCTTTCTCATGTGAATAGCTGCTTACTCCTTGAGTGTGGTCCCACTGATTTCATTGAGACTGCATGTGGCGTAAAGTGGTACTCAGCTTGAAGGAGGTCTCTGCAGTCTGGTCCCCAATAGATCTTGACTACACTTGCAGTGTCATGTAGCTACACACCACTGTGAAAGGCAGGCTGTAATTGCACTCACTGTGGTGTGTCACAACGTGCAGCAGTGAAAAGTTCCAGGAGGGGGTAGGCAGTGAGGAAAGGATCCAGCAGCAGGGAGGTGCCAGAGCTGTTCTTCACTGCCTTTATTCTCTGAGTCTTTCCCTACTGTTGGAGGCTTTCACTGAAGCAGCAAAAGGTTCTGGCAGCAAGACACTACACTGCTAATAGCAGAATAGAACATGGAAGCAACATTTGTGCCTGTAAAGAGATGCGTAGGATATAAACCCTAGGGATCAGGCACATAGGGAACCCTACTCCACTCACCAAAGCTGTGCCTCACTGTCTATACGGCTATTTATATCGGTGCTAGCTGGTGTCTGTTCTCCACGTGTCACCATATATGTAGACTTACCTTTGCTGGCAGTTCCTCTCCGGTCAGCTCTGTTTGTAGGGAAAGTTTCATGCTCTCTTCAAGTGCCTGGGCAAAAATGATGATCAATTCATAATCATGATTTTATACCACAGATCTTTACAGTATGACCTGAACAGACATAGAATGCACCTGTCTAACCATACTGGTGACTTTCTACTTTCCTTTTTCATTTCTTCCTATGTCTCATATGTCTTCAACAGATTACAAGAGTTGAAGTGCAGTGATTGTCAAAGATACTGTAAATACAAAGCTATTAAATCATCATTATATTGATTTGTATTTTCTTCCTGGCTCAAATATTGAGCAATATTTCTCCAGACTTTAGTTTGTCTTGGTGTGCTGTTTGTAAAGGCTAGAATGTACATTTTTTCCTTTTCCTGGTGCATTCGGACTTGGCATTCACTGATGTGAATTGAAGTCTTGCCTCCACAACAGAGAACAATTGTAATTTTAAATGATACTTTCTCCTTTTTCAGTTAGAATTTCTCTCCATCAATTAACATAACCATCCTCCTAATAAAAGGAAGATAGGTTGACAGGGCTGTACTGTGGCATGTAGCCATAATTCCGCATTGCATCTTTTGTGAAATGGAGGAACGGAAGGTTCTGAGCCTTATGGTACCTCTACACTTATGGTGGTGTGTAAAGTACAAACCCTGCACACCCAACTAGAATGGATATAAACAGTACATGGTGACACATGGTTCAAGCAAGTGGAGTAGAATGCCTCTTCATACCAGAACCCTAGGTTACGTACCCTTCATGGGCTCTCCACACATCCCCAAACATGTCCCACATTTGAACTGCTAATTTTGGTATTGTAGTCTCTAGGTAGGGGAGCAAGACAAGCCATTTCTCCCAAGAATGCTGTATCACAATAATAAGTAAGCAACCAAATGTGGCACACATCTCCCCCCCCCCCCCCCCCCCAACACACCCTAACTTCCCTTTTTTAGAATAAAAAACACTACAAGACATTAAATGGTAGAAAATTTAAAAGTGATAAAAGGAAACCTGGTGTATGCAAAATATAGTGCCAAGACTAATAATCTGGTTGTATATTTAGAAACTGGTGGACTTTTTTTGATTTGCGATTAGGACAAGACAGTTGACATTGATAATTAAGCCATACACTTCATGATAAAAATGATTCTTTTAGACCTCAAGTAGGAATTTTTATGTTCAATATATAGTTGCACAATTATCAGTTGTCTGAGATATATTGCCAGCAATTTATAGAGGCATTAGATATATGAATGGATTAGATGGACCGCTACTTTAATAACTGCTATATTCTTGTGCATAAAAAAAAATTGGTGGGGCATACACTTTTAAAAATAATTTGGCATGGATAAACATATCACTTGGATGAGTAAGTAAACATATTTTTTCTGGACCCTTTTTAATTGCTTCAAAGCAAGTCCTTTTCTTATGAGAATAATAAAACTTGTTGCACTTCGTTTGCATTATACAGACAAATAAAAAGAAAATCAAGGGCATGGAAAATCTTTATTTTTCATAATATTAACATCATTTTTTATAAAAGAGTTGGGAGAATAGTTAATATGAGACTGAGGATTCAGATGTATTAATTTGGTCTTCTCTCTCTTTTCTAGGAGCTTGAGTTGCCAAAGGATCACTCTACATAAAAACCTGTTTTTCTCTTTTGTTTGCAACTCCTTCGTTACAATAATTTCACTGGTAATTGCCAGCAACCAGCAGTTAGTTTCAACTAATCCAGTAAGTGAAAATAGATTTGGCTGCATTGTTGATTTGTGTGGAAAGAGATTTAGTGATGGAAAAGACTAACACATTACACATGACTAGTTGAAATGTTGTCTAACAAAGCTACAATTTTTGAATTGCAGTAAGTATTTATTTATTTGCTTATTTTTAAAATTTATTTTGGATACTGCAGCAGATGGCTAGTCAGTTTGGCCAGCTAAGTTTGGGGGTTGGGTGGGTGGTTCAATATCACCAGGGGATTTATTAAGAAGATAGTACAGAATTACGTTTCTCATTTCAGTTTGGCATTGTGTGTCATACAAATATCTCTTATTCTTATACACTACTAAAAAACTTCAAGAAAGTAGCATGAACTGGAAGAATGACTTAAATGAAGTTTTCCCAGGGATGAATTTGTCCTGGGGTTCGGTTAGCAGTAAAGATGTTTCATGGTCTAAACCTGTCTCTGTTATTCATTTTCTTTGTGGCTTTACTTCCCCCCCCCACCTTCTTTAAAATTGGATAATAATACCTCACTATCTCAGGGAAGAGGAGGTCAACTAGGAAGGTTTATGTGGAGAGGGTTAGTTTGTGGAGCCTTACTCATTTTTGAACACGTACATGAAAAGTCCCATTCATTCTCAATTCTCAAAAATATTTAATTAAAATATAGTTATGTATATGATCATTTAACCTTGCATTTCACTCCTTAGCAGCAACAACTAGATAATTTACTGGTTATCATACAGTAGATATCTTTTTTTTTTCTGCAGGGTGGTCTTGGATATAATATTTCTGGGATTTACTCTAAGGCTGGCTATAAATTAAAATAGGTCTACCATGTGCTGCTGCCTTCTTAGTTTATCCAGGGAATTATTATCCTGAAGTTTTTCCAGTGAACAGGAGTAATAATTTTTTCTAAGCCACCTGGAATTTTGTCTTGACTATTTCAAAATAATTTAAGCTTATGCTCCAGAACAAAATAAATTAATAGACCGGGGGGAGGAAGGGAGAGGGCGTTACATTGGCTTTCCTGTTACATGCTTACACTGATGTAACTCCATCGTCTTCAGTGGAGTGATCCAGACTCAGACTGGTGTGGGGGAATTTGGCTTCATAAAGTTAGAGAAGGACAAAATTTGTGGGCCAGATTCTGAAAACATTCACATTGGTGTAACTTAGTGGAAGCAGACCAGTGTATAACTGTGTGAGAAGAAAGTTAGACCCTATTACACTGTCTTTGTTTAGTTCTGGAATGTAAGATTAAGGTTTGTAGATAGGTCCAGAGCAAAACTCACCTCGTAAGAGCTGTTAAAGAGGTAAATCTCTTGTTGCTGGGGAAAATGATGCAGAGTCTGCACTGGAGCCAGTGGTGTAACTGAAAGGAGAATGTGGCCTAATCAAAGGGTCTTCTTCCCAAAGATCAAACACTTTTCACAAAGCTTTGAGGAATCTTTTTATATCTGCACTGATGAATTTACAAAATTGGCAACATTAAGATCCTCTGAAAGGAAAACTTCATGACGAAGTGGGATTTTCTCCCATGTAAGCTCATGTGATAAATAAATTCGTTAGTCTTTAAAAGTCCCACAGGACTCCTTGTTTGTATGATTTTCAAGATTTTCCTTTGTCCACCATGTTCTCCAGGGTGCTGGAGAGCTTCAGTATTTATCTCAAGAATTAAGTCAGCTAATAAAACTATAGTTGCCTCTGTGGAGTTGTCTAGATATCATCATAAGTTTTGCATTATGAACATCAAGATATCAAAGCAAAATTCATAACAAAGCAGAGTGACAAAATAAGTAATGCTTTCCCCTTGCCATTGAATCTTGCTGGAATCATTATAACCTAATTATTCAAACTGTGTTCTTTGTTTTTTCCACAGATCAGTTGCAAAGTAGCTCAGTTCATTTACCTATATTTAATGGGTTGCAATTACTTCTGGATGCTCTGTGAAGGCATTTACCTGCATACTCTCATAGTGGTGGCTGTTTTTGCAGAGAAACAACACTTGATGTGGTATTATCTTCTTGGCTGGGGTATGTAACTCCATAGGTTGTTCTCTTTTAAAAACAAACAAACAAAAAACCCAACTGCTGCCACGAGATTTGGTGCGAGATAATACCAATACTATTTATAAGAGTATTTCAGCAATGTGTATCAGATCAAATTTGTTTCTCTGAAATTAAATATGTCCTTACTGTTTAGCAGAGTTAGAAATAATAACTTAGCAAAGGTTTCTGCGAATACTTCTATCTTGGCTAAAAGACAGATGATATGCTGGATAAGTCAGGAAGTGATTTGTTTGCATAGAAAAAAGTGCCTCCTATTATGAGACATTAAGAAGTCATTATTCATTGTTTCTCATCTTGAAGATGTTTATAGAGGAATGAATGTTTGTTTTCAGAACATATCACCGTGCCTAGGGTGGAGGGTCAAAACTGAATTAGGGAAGGCAAGCATTTATTTTTCCAGTGGTTCTGCTTGACCTGTATTGTTCACAAAGTAAATAGAAAACTACTCTAGGTAAAGAGCTTAAGTAAAGTACTATACCAAGGACTGCAAACTGAACATGACAGATTCAGTCAGAGCAGGGTAGCAGTTTCACAAAAGTCAGGATTCAGGCCTCAAACTGTATTTGAACAAAGCTTTTAGGCCAAAATTTTCTGAAATGACTAGTGATTTTGTCACTTCACTTGAGTGATCTGCTTTTGGTCTCTCACCTTGGCTATGTCTACACTTGTAAATTTAGGTCGACTTTAGCTAAGTCGACTTAACTAAGTTGACTTTAAGTCGACTTAGCATGTCTGCACCTAAATTTTAAGTTGACTTAGGGGGGAACTTAGAAAGTCGACCTAGAGCGTCCACACTGGATGCCTAGGTTGACTTCTAGGGGCTAGGGGGACCTTTGGCAGGTCCACGGTGGCAGGGGGGCACCCCTTGCCCAGTGCCAGGGGTCTCAGCCTTTGTCCCATTGTACCTAGGTACAATGGGGCAAAGGGGGACAGGGACCCTGGCAGGGCAAAGGGGCAGGGTGTGCAGGGCTCTACCCTGCCCTGTGGGGGAGCATGCCAGGCTCCCCCTGTGCCACCCCCTGGCAGGGAGGGCAGTGGGGGAGTCCTGGAGTAGCCCTAAGTCAATTTAGGGCTACTCCAGGTCTACACTGGCCTAAGTCGACTTTAGGCTTAAGTCGAACTAAAAGTAGGTTTAATAAAGTCGACTTAATTTTCATTAAGTTGATTTTATTTTCCTTAAATCAACTTAAGCAGCTTGCTTAAGTCGACTTAAGGAAATTGTAGTGTAGATGCAGAGTAAATTAAGTCGACTTAAGCAAGCTTAAATCAACTTAATTTACAAGTGTATACGTACGCCTTGATATATATTCAAGAGGCTTGATTTTGAGAGCATATGGGCTCGTCAGTTTCTGAAAATCAGGCTCCTTTAGTTGTCTCGGGTTGGGAACTGAAAATCATGAACCACTTTTCAAAATATAAGCCTTAGTGATGCAATAAGATATTTTTAAACCTCTTTTCTGGTAGTTTTATTCTTCATGTATTCAAATACACATACTAAAGATCACTTAAATAATTCTAGTCATTTTAATTAACCCTGCTGAGATCGTTAATCTTTATGTACATCCCTTTAAGCATTAATATTGCTTACAATCTGGAAAATGTCAGTACTGTTACAGTTTTACTTTTTAAAATGCCTTTGTTTATTATTTGACCTAAATTTTATTCATATAGCGAGAAACAAATTTCCTAATAATTCAAAATACTGGGTTACATTTCCCTATGATGGGAGAGACACTGGAGCAAATCAGGTGATGCTTTGGTGTATAGTCCTGTGTGGGTTTGCAACACATAGCATAGCTGAAGTGAAAAAATATAAAATTTCCACAGTTGATGCGAATATTTATTTCATAGTTATTTTCCATATACTAGAAACAGTGGAATCAGCTGAACTAGAAACAACAAAAACTGTCTTTACATTAACTCACCTGGTCTGATTTTAAATTTTCAGTCTGTCTTCCTACTTGAGGCCCTCATCCAGCAAACCATTAAGCATGTGCTTAATTTCACCAAGTCAGTGAGTTGACTCACTTGCTTAAATTTTTGCTAGATTGGGAGCCTTTCTTGCTGTTCTATTACTCAGAATTAGATTTTTTTCCTCTGGAAAAATCTCATTCAAATCAAAAAGAGACTGAAATCAATGGTATCTGTGTGCTTGTATGAGGCATTCAGGATCAAATGAGGTTTATTAAATGTATTCGCTCGTTATGTTTAAAACTTACTCATTGCCATTTTAACAATTTCTTTTTGATAAAGTATGAATTAATCTTTGAATTTGTCAGATTTATAAATAAGTACTTTATTTGCTGTTCTCAGGATTCCCATTGATCCCTGCCTGCATACATGCTGTAGCTAGATGTTTGTATTTCAATGACAAGTAAGTAAAACCTCAGTTTCTGTTCCTAAAAATATAACATTTTCTTTCAAAGAGAAACAGTAATTAATTAAAGGCCTAAATGGTTATTCTTTCTGTTTTCTCCACAGCTGCTGGATCAGTTCTGAAACACATCTGCTGTACATTATACATGGCCCTATTTGTGCTGCTTTATTGGTAGGCGTTTTTCATACGATCATTAGTTTTTTCTGTTCAATTTTCTGATTGTTCCTAGTCTTTTTTTTTAATAGACTTAGTAGAGTCAATATCTCCCACCACAAAAAGGATATGACTATGAAGACAAGAGGACAGATTCATTACTGATTTAAGTGCAACACACTAGTGTCCCCATCTGTGTCCAATCAACAATAGACAGAGTATGTTATAGCCCTCAGCTACAGTGTTTTTTATTCTTTAGTTTAACCTGCAGTAGCTCATGCTTTTAGTCCTGGAGGTACCTGGTTTAATCACCAGTGTATCAGCCAAGATGGCAACCATTACATAAACAAGTTCAATTCCACTGTAGTCAGTGCTGTTGCAGTCATACCAGTGATAAACTTGGGCAAAGTTTTGCTAAGGTTTCCCAGCAACTGACTTCACAATTGGAAATAAATCTCCCTTTCTTCTTTTTTTTTCCTGGTAATTTTTTGTGGTAAGGCAAATATTTACTATACTAGTTATTGATACTACTCATGCTGACATAATGGCATAAAGTTCTTTCTCCTTTGAGTCTAAACAGAGGCAAGAAGATCTTGAAATTCTTGTCTAATTATTGTGGTGTTTGCCATTCTTAGTTTGATCAACAACTCTTATTTCAGGATAAGAGTATCTTTCCTTGGTTTCACCTATATTGACAGGGAACAAGTTTAAATTAACCTGAAAATAAGGCACTTTTAATCCAAAATAATAATGTAAACCAAGTGTTGGGGGTTGCACCGGTTTAAACCAATCCAATTTTTTCATGTAGACCAGGCCTCAGAGGCACATAAAAATGTTCATCCCATATATAGTATTTCTGGAGAGGATACATTGTCAAAAGGCAAAATTTTCAAAAAAGACCTAAATTCTATTTTCAAAAAGGTAATTAGGGCCTAAAGATGCAAATAGGTACCATGATTTTAGAAGCACTTTTGCTGCATAAGCATATAACAAAATGGAGGAACTGGAGCTACTGGTTCAGGAAGTGAAACCAGATATTATAGGGATAACAGAAACATGGTGGAATAGTAGTCACAACTGGTGTATGTGTATTGAAGGCTATGTGCTCTTTAGGGAAGACAGATATAAAGGGAAAGATGGGGGTGGCATTGTATATCAATGAGGAGGTAGAGTATAACGAAATTCAAAGTGATGGAATTAACAAGACAGAGTCTATCTGGGTAAAAATCTCACTGGGGAAGAAAGCTACTAGAGTTTCTCCTGGTATAGTGCTTGGGGTATATTACAGACTGCTGGGATCTGATTTAGACATGGATAGGGACCTTTTAAAGACCTTTAAAGAAGTAAATACTACTGGGAACTATGTGATAATGGGAGATTTTAACTTCCCAAATATAGACTGGAGGACATGTGCTAGTAGTAATAAAAGGGCCCAGATTTTCCTTGATGTGATAGCTGATGAATTCCCTCTCCAAACTGTAACCGAGCCAATGAGAGGGGATGCCATCTTAGATTTGGTATTAGTGAGTAGTGAGGGCCTCATAGAGGAACTGGTTGTAGGGGACAACCTAGGTTCAAGTGACCATGAGCTAATTCAGTTCAAACTAAATGGAAGGATAAACAAAAACAAATCTGTGACTAGGGTCTTGGACTTTAAAAGGGCTAACTTTAGAAAACTGAGGGAACTAGTTAGGGAAATGGACTGGGCTGAAGAACTCATGAATGCAAAGGTGGAAGAGGCTTGGAATCGCTTCAAGTCAAAGTTGCAGGAACTATCTGAAGCCTGAATTCCGACAAAGGGGAAAAAATTCACAGGCAAAAGTTGTAGACCAAGTTGGATGAGTAAGCATCTTGAACAAGTGCTTAGGAGGAAGCACAAAGCCTACAAGGAGTGGAAGATGGGAGGGATCAGCAAGGAAAGCTATCTCTTGAAGATCAGAACATGCAGAGATAAAGGGGGAAAGGCAAAAAGTCAAGCAGAGTCAAGTTTTGCAAAGGGAATTAAAACCAATAGTAAAAGGTTCTTTAGCCATATAAATATGAAGAAAACAAAGAAGGAAGAAGTGGGACTGCTAAACACTGAGGATGTGGTGGAGGTCAAGGATAATCTAGGCATGGCTGCATATCTAAATAAGTACTTTGCTTCTGTTTTTAACGGGGGTGATGATGAGCTTGCTGATAGAGTTAGGGTAGCTAATGGGAATGAGGATATGGAAGTGGAAATTACCATATCTGAGGTCGAAGCCAAACCCAAGATGCTTGATGGGACTAAATCAGGGGATCCAGATAATCTCCATCCGAGGTTATTAAAGGAATTTGGACATGAAATTGCCAGCCCATTAGCAATGATTTTTAATGAATCTGTAAACTCGGGGGTTGTACCAAATGATTGGAGAATTGCTAATATAGTTCATATTTTTAAGAAAGGGAATAAAAGTGATCCGGGCCACTACAGGCCTGTTAGTTTGACCTTGGTAGCATGCAAGGTCTTGGAAGAAGTTTTGAAAGAGAAAGTATTTAAGGATATTGAGGTTAACAGTAACTGTTATAAAATACAACATGGCTTTACAAAAGCTAGATTGCACCAGACCAACCTGATCTCCTTTTTTGAGAAGATAACAGATTTTTTTGGATAAGGGGAATGTGGTGGACCTAATTTACTTAAATGTCAGCAAGGCATTTGATACAGTTCCACATAGGGAGTTATTAGTTAAGTTACAGAAGATGGGGATTAATATGAATATAGTAAGGTGGATAAGGAACTGGTTAAAAGGGAGGCTACAGTGGATCATACTGAAGGGGGAACTGCCACGCTGGAGTGAGGTTATCAGTGGAGTCCCTCAGGGATCAGTCTTGGGACCAATTTTATTTAACCTTTTTGTTACTGACCTTGGCACAAAAAGTGGGAGTGTGCTAATTAAGTTTGCAGATGACACCAAGTTGGGAAGTGTTGCCAATATAGAGAAGGATCGGGATACCATACAGAAAGATCTGGATGACCCTGTAAACTGGAGTATCAGGAATAGGATGAAATTTAATAATGGGAAGTGCAATGTCATGCATTTAGGGACAAATAACAAGCATTTCTCCTATAAGTGGGGGACGCATCAATTAGAACGGACTGAGGAGGAGAAGGATCTGGGAGTACTGGTTGATTGTAGGATGACTATGAGCTGCCAATGTGATGTGGCTGTGAAAATAGCTAAAGCGGTTCTAGGATGTATCAGGAAAGGTATTTCAAGTAGAGACAGGGAGGTGTTAGTGCCGCTGTACAAGGCACTGGTGAGACCCCCATCTGGAATGTTGTGTGCAGTTCTGGTCCCCCATGTTTAAAAAGGATGAATTCAAATTGGAACAGGTGCAGAGAAGGGCTACAAGGATGGTCTTTGGAGTGGAAAACCTGCCCTATGACTGGAGACTCAAGAAGCCTGGCTTGTTTAGCCTAACCAAAAGAAGGTTGAGAGGGGATATGATTGCTCTCTATAAATACATCAGAGGGATTAATATCAGGGAGGGAAAGGAATTATTTGAGTACAGCACCAATTTGGACACCAGAACAAATGGTTATAAACTGTCCATCAAGAAACTTATGCTTGAAATTAGATGCAGGTTTCTAACCATTATAGGAGTAAAGTTCTGGAATAGCCTTCCAAGGGGAGTTGTGGGGGCAAAAACCATAACTGCTTTCAAAACTGAGCTTGATAAATTCATGGAGGGGATGGTATGATCAGATAGTCTATTTTGGAAATTGACTGATCTTTGGCTACAGGTGATGGATATACAAGTGGCCTAAGAAGGGATGGTGCATGGGGTGGGTTCTGAGTTATTACAGAGAATTGTTTCTTGGGTAACTGGCTGTTGAGACTTGCCCATGTGCTCAGGGTTTAACTGATCGCTATATTTGGGGTTGGGAAGGAATTTTCCCCCAGGGCAGATTGGCTTGCGCTCTGGGGGGTTTTCTCCTTCCTCTGTAGCACAGGGCATGGCTCACCTACCAGTGAATTCTCTATATCTTAGTCCTTAAATCATGATTTAAGGAGGTAAATAACTCAGTCATAGGTTAGTGGCCTATTGCTGGAGTGAGTGGGTAAGGTTTTAAGGCCTGCATTTTGCAGGAGGTCAGACTAGATCATCCTACGGTCCCTTCTGACCTTAACGTCTATGAGTCTTTCCCTTTTCCAACATATACAGAGGGTGAAATGCCAGCTCCACTGAAGTCAGCGAGAGTTTCGCCATTCACTTCAACAGGGCAAGGATTTCACCTAGAGAATGCGTGTTAGTCTGTTTTATAATATGTTACTATTTCTCTAATCCAAAATCACCTAATCACAGCGATGTCATGTGTAACAATGCACCATGCAGGATCTGGACTCATTTCCTAAAGTTCTTATCTTTTTTCTGACCCCTCCCTGCCCCTTTCCCTTAATTAATATTAAAGATACATAGGTACAAAATGCCTGATCCAAAGCTACTGAGAGCAATTGCAAGAATCCCACTGGCTTCACCGGAGTTTGGGCTAGGCCCAAACTGCCCAGAGTTGTTCCTATTGAATTCAACAATTTCCACTGATTTCAATGAAAGCAATATCAGGCCTGAAATGTGTTTGAGTCTTGTAAATCTTTGTTCCTGACCATTTGTTTTATGTTTGATTGATAGATTATCTGTTTATCTATTACTGTTTAAAATGTTACAATTTTAGTATTCATAAATTAATTTTTAGTGAAAAGTAGGTTTCAAATGTGGATCTTATTCTCAGTATAAATTTTCTGGGCAGGAAAATAAAAATATGAATATAGAGATAATGAAGACTGAACATGGGTATACATCTTGCCCATGACATGAGAGCCGTCTTGAAAGGGTTACTGTACTTTCCCATCCTGACAATAGACATTAAATGCCAATTTAAAAAAAGACAAGTTAGGGATAAAGACAGAAGATTAAATGCATGTGCTTTGGCTGTGTGGGTAGAAACCTCATGGCTAAAGCGGTTTCACTGCTAATCCAATTTTCACACTTTACTAAGCATGACCTGCTTTAGTACAACTATAAGCAATAATTTTAAACTATAAACAAAACAAGTAGGAAAAAGTGCTGAGATTTTCAGAGGCAGAGCCAATGGGAATTGGCAAAAGCCAATGGGAATTGTGTTCCTAACTCCCTTAGGCTGGTTTAAAAGTCCCACTTTGTGAAACAAGGGAGATGCTTTTAGAAGACATGCTGTTGTGTAATTGTGATCAAATCTAGGCCTGATAAAGGAGCAGCTATAATTTGTATCTTGACTGGAGTTGTCTCCAGTTGCCCAGTGAGTTGCAAATGTTTACCAAAACAGTCATGAATAAAGAAATAGCAGGAAAATGTAGGCTGATGTCAGTTTCTCCAGCTGAGGAGAATCATTCATCAGAATGGGGAAAAAAAGGAATAGCAATGGTTTTTAGTTTAAGTAACAGCAGTTTTTATTTAAACTATATTAACAATTGACTTTTCTATTTTAAAGTTTTTATTTCTGCCACTGAAAATGGTAGATTTAAAAAAAAATTATTTCTAGCATGGTATTAAAAAATCATTAGGAACATCCTGTTACAAATTAATCCGCTTGGCAGCTTTTTAAATAAGGCTGAAGGCCCCAGTGGATCGGGCACCATACTGGAACTCAGTAGACCATGTTTATGCTTTTATCTTTGCCATCATGGCTGTGTGCAAGAATTTACATTTGAATACTTTTTGGAGGGGCATGTTAAATACACATAAAAGAAAGGTTCACATGACTGATTCTCCCCTACCCCTGGGATTTTTGAGACACCTCTGGCACAGACACCCAGAAGCAAGGAGACAGAGGCTTCCCTTGGCAATGGCACTCTCTGGATGTGTCTACACTAGTAAATTAGGTCAATTTAAACATGCTTAAGTCGACTTAATTTACTCTGCATCCACACTGGTATTTCCTTAAGTCGACTTCAGGAAATTCAAAGTCGACTTTATAAAACCTCGTATAAAGTCGACTTTCAAGCTTAAGGGACCACGGGGCTCCTTTCTCGCCGGGACCACTCAGGTCCCGGCAAGAAGGGACCGCGGGGCTTCCTTCTCCCCAGGACCGCTCAGGTCCCAGTGAAAAGAAAGCCCCATGCTTCCTTCTCCCTGGGATCTGTGCTCCAGCTGCTGAGCAGCTGGAGCGTGGGTCCCGGGGAGCAGAAAGCCCCGCACTCCAGCTGCTGCTGCTCAGCAGGTGGAGTGTGGATCCTGAGGAGAAGGAAGCCCTGTGCTCCAGCTGCTCAGCAGCCAGCAGCTGGAGCGCGGGTCTCCCGCTCTTCCTCCTGTCCAGGACTACTTGAGTCCCGGGAAAGTTCTCCCTGGGACCCAAGCGGTCCCAGCTAGAAGGGTTAACTTCTGCCAGGACCTGAGAAGTCCTGAGCAGAAGGGAGCCGAGCGGTGGGGGCAGAAGGGAGCTCCACACTCCCTTCTCCCCTGGACCGCTCAGGAGCTTGCTGCCCTGGGGAGAGCCAGCCGCCCTGGACCGAACTTGTCGACTTAGAGAGTCTAGTATAGACTCTCTAAGTCGAGTTAGTAAGACCACTTTAAGTTGACTTAGGGGTCCTGTGTGGACTCTCTAAGTCAACTTAATAAGGTTGACTTAAATTCGACTTATTAAAGTTGACTTATTTAAGTCGACCTAAATTCCCCAGTGTAGACAGAGCTTCTGTGTCTCTGCAACCTGAGGCGGGAGGAAACAATAGGGCAAGTGGCAGCTCCTCCTCTCCCATCCTTACAGCTGCTGTTTCTCGTTCCCTGCTGAGGGAGACCCATTGCTGCAGCCTACTTTGCAGATTGCTTGCTGAGGTGACTCAGGGGTGGAGCAGAGGCAACATGTGGGACTCTAGCAGCAGGGAAGGAGAAGCAGCAGCTGTAGTTGAGGGAAAAGTAGTTCAGCCAACAGCCTGCTATTCTACTGCCTCCTCCTTCCCTGGACACACAGAGATTTTGGGAGAAGGCCTTGCCATGTCCCTGTTTTCCACTCCCTTGTGCACACCCGTTTGCCACTGACTTGCTGTGTGACCTCGGGCAAGTCACTTCCCCTCTGTGTGTATCTATTTCTCCTCCCAACCTTTGGACTTCTATAAGCTCCCTCAGGCAGGGACCGTTTCTTCTGGTGAATTGTACTTTGCACACTCCAAATTCAGCGGGGTCATGTAGTCACTACCATAATACATATATTAATCAGACGTGTGAGTAGAGTTAGCTGTGCTTAAAGTTTTTCATGTGCTAAAGTAACTTCCTGAATCAGGGACTGCTTTTGCTAATTTTGTGAAAAATCAGGCCATCACAATCTCTCTGCTTTAACATTTTGGAAAGAATCTCTATTAGTGGCAAAAGAGAATACTATGTATTTCTTCTCTGCCTTTTCTCAGGTCTGCAGTCTACTTTGCCACATCACCAATCACATATATCTGTTCTAATAGCTGCACTAGTTAGCTTGCAAATTGCATACGTGTTTTTGATGCTAAAATGGCTTGATCTATTTTAAAAAAAATGTTTTTAAATCACTTAGATTTTATGAATGAAATTGCTCTGTTATGAGCTGCTTATCTTTAATTTTTGTTAGTTTGATGCTTAATTAACCTTCAAGATGAAAGTTTGTGTTAAAAATATTTTTTACTAATTCAGTTAAGCTGCCAAGGCTTCAGAGGCATGAAAACTACAAGCTTCAGAGAACCACTTTGTATTAAAGTAATAGATCTAAATGAGAGTGCTTAAAATTAGCAATGAAGGAAGGACATACTGTTGGAATGTACAATAGGAAGTTGGATGAGGATGGTAGCTTGCCTGAAACCTAAATAAATCCCTTGGGAAAGAATCAGAAGATCTTGATTGCCTAAACAAAGCTAAAAGGTAGTTGGTAGTTTCCAGGAGAGGCTCATGCAGAAGTTTCCTATGTAAAGCAATTTCCTATTAAATAGCTCATCATAAGTGGAATATAAATAACATAGCACATCCACCGAATGCCATGTTGCTGGAACCATGAGCAGCTGTTTCTCATGAATTCATAATTTACGTGACAGGAATACTGTTCTGTACAGGGCACAATCAAATATCCTCATTTATGCCTGTGTTGTCTAAAATCTCTAACCAGGTCCAAATTTATTATAGTGAGACAAAAAAGATCTATACCATAGAATAGGAAGTCCTGTTGTGTGTGTAGAAAGGAGAGCATTTGCTTGTATTGGCTCCTTAACCTAATCCTTGTACTGATATACCTGCTGGGAGACTAAAGGCTATATCTAGACTGTGTTCTTAAACATGATGATATATGCTGTTATTGGCTATCTGTACCAGTCAGTGTCTCATTCTTGTTCAGAGAGACAGGCTTGCCACAGAGCCCTCCCTTATGAGTTTCAGGTGATGATGAAATTGATGCCTATACTTCGGGGGGGGAGGGGGGAAACCACATCAATTTAGAGAGTTTTTGTCACTAAACAGCTTTATGCAAGGAAGGTCAATCAATGACTTGGCAAATCAGCCTAGTGTTTGGAGGCAAGTGCCTTCAGCCAGTAATACTGCTGTCTTCCAAAGAAGTTATCTCATAAGCAGGAAGGAAAGTCATTACCTCCACCCCTTACACAGCTGAGATGAGACAAGTGCTGCCATTGGACAATGATACATGAAAAGTCAATGCAATTTTGGCGATTTTGTCCCCTTCCCCGGCCTCATTTACTTGTCAATCTATTGGTGCTTAGAATATGAGCTCTTCAGGTAAGAGAACAACTCATTTTTGAATGTCTATGACACTACCACAAATAAACAAACAGTAATAAATAACTATATATTTGTTTCACTTGCATCCTTTAGTGGTTTATTATTGAAATGTACATTCACTGTTTTTAATTATATTTAGGGCAAATGCGTGTGAACTAGCTCACAAGTTGGTTGTTCAGTCACATTGAAACCTATTGAAATATTAGCAATAAAATGTTCTACTGGTAGTGGTAAAGAGGAACCAAAATTGTCATTGACTTAAGCAAACTTTATGGTTGCTCATTACTTTTTTAGGATCACTTTTTAACACTGATGCAAAGGCTCAGAACTTCAAAGGCCAATGGGAAATCAGTTAGGCACTTAACACCTTTGAGAATCTGATCCAAACTCCTGAAATATATTCAGATCATGTTGTGCTATGTGGTAAAATAACATCATGAGTATCATCAGTTTATGGTTGCTAATAGAAATGTCATTTTATTTGCACTACTACTGACTAATAAGAGTATTTGCCACTTTGTCTATGCCTTAGGCCATGTACACACGATCACTTTATCGCGCATTAACAGTCATTACCGCGCGATAACAACAACAGCGTGCACACATGCAATAGGGCTGTTGCGCGTAAATAGCCCTATTGTAGCACAATAGAAAAACCACCTCGACGAGGGTGGTAGCAGTTAACACGGAACAGCTGTTGCGCCTTTCGACTCGTGTGTACGCTTACCGCACAATGATTGGCCTCCGGAAGTGTCCCAGCATTCCAAAGTCGTCGTCTCTGGTCTTCCCCCCACCCGCTCTGTGGCCGTGACGAAACAGTCCCCGCCCTGTTTCAATTCCCGGGATTTTTGAATTTCTCCTCTGTTTCACTTCCTGTTCTCTTCCTCGTGGAGTGGAGTGGAGTGCAGCTCCAATCTTCACTAGCAATGGCGGCCCATCGTGGAAGACGCGCACCCATTTGGAGCACAGCAGAGGTGCTGGACCTGATCAGCATCTGGGGAGAGTCTGCTGTGCAGGTGCAGCTATGCGGCAGCAGGTGAAATTACGATACATATGGCATGATTTCTCGGGCCATGTCAGAGAGAGGTTATGATAGAGACACTGTGCAGTGCAGATCGAAAGTGAAGGAGCTAAGAATAACCTATCACTGAGCGAAGGAGGCAAACCGCCATTCTGGATCAGCGCCTGCTACATGCAGGTACTATAAAGCGATAGAAGCCATCCTCAGTGGGCACCCCACAACCACTGCAAAGAATCCTGTGGACATATCGCGCCCCCCTCGTCCACTGAATGCCAGAGCCGAGCAGGATGAGGATGAGATCGATGAGGAGGAAGAGATGGAGGATGACCTGGAGGAGAGCGCAACAGCGTGTAGCCAGGAGCTCTTCTGCACCCTTGCTGAGACGTCCGCCCAAGACATGAATTGCAGCATGTCCTCTGAGGCGGCAGAGGGGGGTTCAGGTAAGTTTCTCTTTCGTGCAGCTATGGCTCCTGCTAAAATATCATTGTCCGGGGCGGGGGTGCTTGCTGTCTCGGTCCCTGCTGTGCACACACTTTAGTCTGCATTCATTAGAAGTCCATCAACACAAGCAGTGATTGTCAAAAAATCATCTGTATTTAGGTCACTAAAGGTTTCCTCGATGTACCTCCAGAGCCTCCTACTCAGGTTAGATGGGAGAGCGTATATGTCTACGCTCCCGTATAAGGATACTCGGCCTCGCCAGCTGCAAAGCACAGCACTGGGAACCATGGCAGCACACAATGTAGCAGCATACGGTCCTGGCTTGCATCCAGTGGCATGTAGGATATGTATTCTAGCTGGCAGGGGCACTCTGAGGAGAGAGATATCGGGTTCCATCTGTGTGCCCTGTGTAGAATGTTAGCCCCCAGTAAGGTTTATATTAGGACGTACCTTGTCCGCTTCAGCGAAGCATAGGATGTTGACTGCCCTGTACCTTCCAGTGGAATGTGCTACTGGAAGGTTACATTGGTTATCTAGGCTATGTGTTAACAATAGCTTTATCATCTTTTTTTATTAGATTCGACCTTCACAAGGCCGGTGTCTACCCCAGCTGACTGCATGAGAAACATTCGGCGGCGTGCTCGAAGAAACAGGGAGGATATGTTTCAGGAGCTGATGGAAACAACAGAGGCATCGGCGAGGGAGAATCGAGCCTGGAGAGAGGAATCCCAACAGAGGAGGCAGAAACACAGGGACAAACTGATAAGCGTCATGAAGGAGCAAACAGAACTGCTTAAGAGCATGATTGCTTTGCAGACCCAGGCGATTAATGTACGGGCTCCACTCCAGACAGTTCAACTGTGTCTGCCTCCTACACCCCGTAGTCCTTCAAAGCATTTCTTTGAAGGCCACCCGTCCCCCTGGTATACTGCAACATCCAGTCCCCCCAGAGCTACTTTTTAGAGACCCACAGCTACACCCACCTGTAACACCTTCCACCAACCGCCCCCCCCCCTCATCTCTTAATAAAAACAGTAACAAAAACTTTGAAGAGTGGCTTTATTTGTATACAGTGAAAATCTCATAAGGTGCATTTAATGCATCCTTGAAGTGAAGTATGGGAGGGCATCATTGAAATGCTCCCTGAGTGCCTCCCTTATGCGAGCAGCTCCTTGTTGGGGCCCCCCTAATACTCCTAGCAGCTGGCTGTTCGTATGCTGCCTCGAGGCACTGTGCCTCCATAGGCCACCCCGGGGAAAACTTTTCTCCCCTATTTTCACAAATGTTATGAAGGACACAGCACACCGGAATTACAGCAGGGATGTTGTCCTCATCCAAGTCCAGCCTCCCATACAAACAGTGCCAATGCCCTTTTAAACGGCCGAAGGCACACTCTACAGTCATTCTGCAGTGGCTCAATCTGTAATTGAACCGCTTTTTGCTGCGATCTAGGTTCCCGGTGTACGGCTTCATGAGCCATGGCATCAGTCGGTATACTGGGTCTCCGAGGATGACTATGGGCAACTCCACATCCCCCACAGTAATTTTTTTGATCTGAGAAGAAGGTACCCCCTTGCAGCTTCCGGTACAGACAGTGTTCCTGAAAATGCAGGCATCATGCACCTTTCCCGACCACCCAGCATTGATGTCCGTAAAACACCCCTTGTGATCCACGAGTGCTTGCAGCACCATGGAGAAGTAGCCCTTCCTGTTGATATACTCGGTCGCGAGATGGTCTGGAGCCAAAATCGGGATATGTGTGCCGTCTATTGCTCCCCTGCAGTTAGGGAATCCCATGGCAGCAAAGCCGTCCACAATCTCATGAACATTGTCCAATGTCACCGTCCTCCGTAGCAGAACGTGATTGATTGCTCGGCAGACTTGTGAGAGGGCTAATCCGACGGTGGACCTCCCGACTCCAAACTGGTTTGCAACCGACTGGTAGCAGTCAGGAGTCGCCATCTTCCAGACAGCTATCGCAACACGCTTCTCCATGGTTAGGGCGGACCTCATGTTGGTATCTTTACGTCGCAGGGCAGGGGACAACTCTGAACACAGTTCCAAAAAGGTTGCTTTCCGCATTCAAAAGTTCTGTACCCACTGCTCGTCATCCCACAGCTGCATAACAATGCGATCCCACCACGCGGTGCTCGTCTCTCGCGACCAGAAACGGCTTTGCACCGTGTGCAGATGATCGGTGAAGGAGCTGAGCAATGTGGTGCTGTTGCCCTGCAGGGCATCGATCAGTCCCTGCTCCTCAGCGTCCTCGTCTGATTCGGAGCTCATTGCGTACTGAGCAACCAGCCGAGATGTATTTAGAATGCTGAAGGCAACAGTGGAGATCAGAGCAGGATCCATGCTGTCGCAACTGTGATTGCTCGCAAGTAGTGCGGCACTGCACTGTTGAAAATAGGCGCAAGTTGCTATTGGCAACGAGGAAGACGCAAGGGGAACACAGTGCACCACGGGAAACTAAGAGTTTACTCATGGCGCTTTGCGTTCCTTTCCTTCATCCCAGGATTCCAAGTGCCGATTCAGGGAAAATTGAACTATGGGATAGGTGCCCAGAATTCATTGCGCTACACCGTGATATTGCAAAGAATTTTGTTGCGTTGCAAGGAGCGACTTGTGTACGCACTCTCCCGCAATAAAGGTCACATGTTTTTTATAGCATTATTGCCATGTTGCGCTTTAATCTGATTGTGTGTACATAGCCTTAGTGTTATTCTAGACAAACAGCACAACCGATGAGTCTCCTGTAGAAATGGTCAGGAAATAAAAAAATGTTCTTGTAAAAAATGTTGACTAAAATTTAAAAAAATGTTTTGGCTTCTCATTGAAAAATCAAAACTGATAACAGAAAAACATTCTTTTTTAGTTTTTGGCCTGTTGATTGCTGGATGGTGGGTGGGTGGGGGGGCCGGGAAATCAATTTGGGGGGTGGTGCTCAATGAAAACGCAAATATTTTTATGAAAATGGAAGTATTTTCTTTAAAATTTCCAGCTGGTTGAGTCATTTTATATTAAGAAAATGTTTTGAGGGAAGACTTTTAGTCAGCACAGAGATGCCATTTTTAGTTAAATTGTAATTCAAAATCCATTGACTAAAAAGCTTTTGATATTTCTGATTTTAAAAAAAAGGCTGCTGACCACTGGGAACATTGAAAATATCTGTTTTTAAATTGTTTATATTTATTATATGCAGGCATAAAAAGTGAATAATAATTTTATATCCTGTTTTCTAATTTTGTGAGTGATTTCTGAGAGCAAGGAATGCCTCATAAAAAGTGACAGGCTAACAGCTGGATCAGCAATGTTTTTGTTTCCACAAAGATTCAAAACGCTTGTTATTTCATTTGTCTTTGCCCCTGGCATAGCAAAATTTGTCATCTGCATTTTACTCTTAGCTCTTGTCTACAGTGAAGGTCAAATCCTGCTCACTTTATCCATGGCAACTGTGCCATAGAGGTCAATAGCACTATTCACTCGGGTAAAGTAAAAGAGTACATGGCCTTATCTGAAACAAGTTGACACCTTTCTAGATAACCACACGTAGACACAACTAGAAGACACACCTCGACCGGCTTCACTCTTCCATGAAACTAAAGGGGCAAGATGATCTTGTAGCTATGAGACAGGACTGTGCATCAGGAGCTATGGGTTCTATTTCCAACTCTGACTCTGACTTCCTTTAAGCAGTTTGCTCTGGGACTGTCTATATGGTGCATTAGTGTACACCATCTGAGGTACAAATTAAGGTGTGCACAACCATGTTGTGGACTAGGGAGCTTTTAATGCATGCCAGAAGAGTCCATGTGGGCCAGCGAGTGCATGACCTGCTGATGTGCACTAGAATTTACATCCCCCTGTTGTATGCTAATGTGCCATATAAAGAAGCCTTAGTAGCTGACAAAATCCACTAACTTCAGCTGGCCAGGGTTCAAAATTTTAAATTAAATCAATCTCTGGTCCTGTGTCTTAGTTACCAATTTTTAAAATAGGGATTGCAATACTTTTCCATTCATGAGCATGTTGTGAGGGTTTATTTATTAATATCTGGGAAGTGGTTTGAGAGTCTGGGATGGAAAGTGTGTAGTTATTATTTTACATTCCAGGATGTAGTCAATTCTTTTCATAATCCAACATCTATGATTAGTCCAATAATTTTGAAGTCAATAGTAAAATTCCCTTTGACTTCAGTGGGGGCCAGGATTTCACCCATACAGATTAATGTCCTGATCCTGCATTCCTTGGGCACCAAAAACTCCCACTGATGTTGGAGATGCTATGATCTCTTGAGCGAGGGGGGAGGCAGGTCCTATCTTGTTATACAGGTGCAAGTTTAAAAAAAATTATGCATATATTGCATAAGTGATTATGTATATAGAATCACAAGGAAGCCGATGTCAGGAGAAGAATTAATCTTCAAATGCAGATTGTAGATCTAGTCCAAACACAGGACATTTCAGATGCTATTTTTATGTTACAGTGAATACATGTCTAATGACATAACATATAATATGATTATTCTTTAGTAAATGCTTCCCTTGCATACAGTACAAAATAAGTATAGTCTATTTTGCCAGACCATTAGCAAAAGCAATTCTCTTCCTTACAGGTGAATCTCTTTTTCTTGCTGAATATTGTTCGAGTTCTCATAACCAAGCTCAAAGTCACACACCAAGCAGAATCCAGTCTATACATGAAAGCTGTGAGAGCTACACTCATTCTAGTGCCACTTCTTGGCATTGAATTTGTGCTGTTTCCATGGCGACCACAAGGACGGGTTGCTGAAGAAGTATATGACTATGTGATGCATATCCTTATGCATTATCAGGTAGGAAGCTTTAAGTAGCATTTGTTCCCTTGAGCTAAGCAGTACTTGTAATATGAATGCAAATAAATAAATGGAAAAGCTAAATTAATTAATTTTTAAACCTCATTTAGATCTTTATTAAAAGCTTCTGATCATTAATAAACTTCCCTTTCTCGTTTCATTTAGATTAACCCTTTAAAAGAAGTCAAATTTCATGCTAGATTGATGGGCCAATAGATTATTGTTAGTAATCCACTGAGTTTAGATTTGTAAGGCATTTTCTTCCTTTTCTCTCTGCATCTGAGTTGCATTGGGCATTTATATTTTTTCTTATGTTTCAAGAAAGCTGTATGTATTAAAAAAAATCAAGAGAAACCTTTTTATTTTGCAGGGTCTGTTGGTGGCTACGATTTTCTGCTTTTTTAATGGAGAGGTACAGTAACTGATTTTAATTTATTTCCTGTTCTTTTCACTTTCTTAATTTTGCTTTAGGGTTAAAGGAAATATTGTTTTAAAAACACCCTCTATTTGTGATCCCAATAAGAAATGTAAAATTGTACATGGAAATTTAAATTCACACAAATACATTTTAAAATAAATAAGAATATTCAAGGTAAAGTATTTGGGAATAACTTCCCTAACCAGACCTGAATTTAGGCCTGAGTATTGCCTCTAAAATAGTCCATGTCATCACAGGTACTTAAGGGTCCAAACCTATTAGCTTGTCTTCAAAAGGAATTAATGGCACTCTGCTCTTTATAGGCTGGTATCCATATAGCAATACCAGCAGTGTCATGTGGGGGGAAAAAAATCTCAGTACTGAAGAATAAAAGTATGAATTCTTAATGAACATGTATTATCATCCCAGAAGCTACCAAACTGTCCTCACTGTCCAGCCTCAACTCCCAGCGAGGCTTTGAATAGGTCACTGTTGAATTAGGGCATATGCTGTTGAACAGGAGACTGGCAGTAACATCATCCCAAGAGCCAGCACAGAAAGATCTCTTTATACTGGGAGTAAAAGAAAGAGTCCTACAGCCAGACATGGCACATACACTGATGACGGGGCATTATGGCCATGTACACACTTTGCAATAAGAATTTATTTTAGAATGTTTTTCTGAATGTTGTTTTCATATAAGAGAGTGAGCCCGCCATCTGCTAAAACTAAAATTATTTAGAAATGAACAAAAGCTCAGAAACGTAATAAAGTTCTTCTACTGCTCTGTATGTACCTTTTGTTAAAGGAGAATAATCTGTGGCAAAATTTACTGCTCCATTGACTTCCCATCTGCTATGCAGTTTATATGAGTTAAATTAGACATCTTAGATGAAACTGCAGGAAAGCCAGAAATAATGAATAGGTAAACTGCAGTGAATTACAGGAATAGACTAGTAGTCCGATATTGACTGAAGAGTCACAGAGGAGCTGTTGTATGAGAGATTAGAAAGAGTTGGTATAGTACAGAAAGAAATTTATTGAGAATAGCTTCTGGAGGCATGGGGTGGGAGGAGGAGATAAAAGAAAAGGCAAGATTGCCATCTCCTGAAGCACCAAGTATAGACAACTCTTTTAGTCAAGACATCACACTACACTGATTGCTTTGTTCCTAAAAATTATTGTATTGCAATAGTGTCAAAGACCTTCTAAACTTAGTCCAAGTGCCCAGAAATTTTACAATCTACTTCAAGAAAAGATTCAGCAAATGAATGTGACAAACAGGAAGGAAGTTGGAAAAGAGGATGAGAGTGCCAGTGGTCTTGTGATTAAAATACTAGTCCAGAACTAAGATGATCTGGGATCAATTCCCATCTCTGCCATAGAATTCCTGTGTGACTTTGAGCAAGTGACTCAATCTATCAGTAAATGGGAATAGAAACAATTTTTCTTTCCTGTCATCTCACTCTGCATAAGCATAGTTAAGCTATGGGTGCAACTTTTTCTTCAAATCAACTGAGTGTTATGGTTTTCTCTCTCATTTACAAACAAATATAATACTTGGTGGAAAACAGGAAGCCAGTAGAAATATTCAGAATGTGTAGGTGACTTGGTCAGAGTGATGGCCCTGAGCAGCTAAATTGTGAATTATACAAGGCATTCTAAGGCTTTTCTCTCAGAAGGGGAGATGCTGCCTCATGGCTCCACATGATTGAAGTGGATTTACCACTGTAGAAAAATTAAGGTTACACAAGGAATTTATTTGTAGAACTCCCTTTGATGTGGACTGGAACTGCATACACAGACCTAGAAGAATATATGATTTTTCTTGTAGCATAATCTAAATTACTAAAATGAATTATGAATGGTGTCCCATTTGGAAGAAAAAACAACTAGCTTTCCACTTAACTCTTGATAATTGTCCTCCCCCCCCCCCAGGTATATTTTCTTTGTCATCTTACTGGGGAATATAAAACTATTTTCAACTATGGTTTAGATAGCAGGCTACAGGAAGTCTAAATGTTATGTCTGTGATGTTCTACTAGTATTTATCATAATTAAATCAGGAGTGAAATTAGAGAAAATAAGCCATTATGCTAGAAAATGTAAACCAAACAAACAAACAAAAACCCCTCAAGACATAATGAAAGCTTCATGGAAGATACTGATCCACAAAAGTAACTTGTTAACTCTGTAAATAGTATTTTATATTCCAAGTGGATGTACATCAATATATCTGATAAAATAAAAATGTAGGGCAAGGTTTTCCAAAGTGGATGTTGATTTGAGTGCTAACTTCAGACATGTGGGTCTTGTGTCAAAACCACTTCAGTATTTTATGAAAATAAGTCTTATTAAAAGCTGGGAATCCATAATTATTGATCACTTTTTTAAACTCTTGGCCAGCAGGGAAAAGAATAGTTAAGCTACTACCATAACATTAAATGTAAATCAGATAGGACCAGATCTTTAACTCATGGTATCCCTTTTAGTGCCCATTGTAAACAGCTGCAAAAAACTCTGGCACAATTTAACACTTATAATTATTGGCATCCATTATTTTGTTTGTACTTAAAAGGAAACTACGATGTAAACCAAATGGAATTCAGGACTATACGGCTAAAACTTAATCCCTTTTGTAACTCCATTAACTTCAGTGAAGTTTACATGAATGTTCGCTTTGGTCCATAATATAGTTATGGATTAACATATAATCCTTGATTCTTAAACTTGATCTAAAACATGTATTAACAATGTACAAACATTTGGGTTTTTTTTATTTTATTTTCCTTACAAGCAGATGTTCCAGTATTCTGATCACTCCTAATTTGGCTGCCTTCCCTCAAAAACTAATTCCATGTGAATTTTCATTAACATGACTCTTTAGAAAATCCAACCTTCCTGTTGCACAGGTGTTTTGCCATGTTGTATTAAAGGAAACTAGCATGTAAACAGACTCTGAGGTCTTCGGGTATTCTTTTAAATTTATTTTTAACCATGGTAGGAAAATGTGCTGAACTCAGATCAGGAAACTAACTTTCCATTACTTTTATCAGGGCTTTATCACAAATAAGAGAAGGCTAGTTGGGCCAGATCCTCAGCTGGTATGAATTAGACTTCAGTGGAACTATATTGACTCACATCTGCTGAGGATCTGATCTCACTAATCATGAATAAAGTCAATCCTTAGCTAACCATATCAGGGTTAAGGCACATTTGTAAGGCAGGGTGTGGAAATTTGCAGTTCCACTACCTGTGGTATTGAATAGCTCAGTCTCTGGGGCTAGTCATCCAAAATTTTTTAGTGGTCAGTAAATTTATTAAAAATTTTAAATATACTATTATTCCAGATTTACCAAAAATACAGTCTAATTCAATTTGTATTTCTTTCATAACAGCCCATGTGACATGATTTTTGCTGCTGTACTCTAATTCTGAATGCAGCACATATAGTAGCTTTTCATGTAATTTATATACATTTTTTTTCTTTTTTCCCCCTGGACTAGGTCCAAGCTGTTTTGAGACGGCACTGGAATCAGTACAAAATCCAATTTGATCACAGCTTCACCCATTCAGATGCTATTCGCTCAGCTTCCTACACAGTATCCTCTATTAGTGATCAGAGTTACAGCTACAATCACGATTTCACCAGTGAACATTTAAATGGGAAAAGTTATCATGATATGGAGAATGTTGTTTTCAAACCTGACAAGTTGTATGGGTGATGACTGCAGAAGGCTCTCCATATCACCATCATCCTAGTCCTTATAATTCATGAACTTGGAAGCTTGATTTAATGACTTCATGGCCAGAAGATTTTTAGGTAACTTGGGACACATTTTTCTTGAATGATGCACACTTAAGACAATGTATTTCGCATGTGTATATACATATACAGATATGTGTGTGTATATGGTATGAAGACATACACATCTATATGTTCATACATAGACATAAGTACATATATAAGATGTAGACTTTGCCTCTTCAGTTTCTACTGTGTAGACCAAGTTGGCAATTGTTTGTATGAAGGGAATCAGTGAAGGATTTCTAATTTTCTCAAAAATTTATGTAAAGACTGTGTTGTTTGGAAAGCCACTTCATTTGCCTGCAAAAACTCAACTTGTAAATACTGTATTAATCATATTGTATTGTCTATATTCAGCCAATACACACCACCTAAATAAGTGGTTAAAACTGAACTCTGTCAGGAAAGACAGATTGACAATAATGGAGTGTAAGATGTTAATATACTCATTTTTGCTACACTTTTAATTCAGGCATATTGTAAAAGCATCCAGATGCCAATGCCCAAAAGCGGAGGTGTGAAATCCAAAATTGCTTCTATTTTGGAATGTAAAACTTTAGAAGATGTTTTTAATTGCTTTAGTATACAGACAGTCTGATCCTGCTACTAATGAAGTAAGTGTTAGTTTTCTATTGACTTTAATGGAAGCAAGGCCAGCAAAGCCCTGATCTGGAAAAGCTGATCAGCCCATGCATAATTTTGACTGATGGAACTTAAATTAGTACTTAAACTCTTTGTTAAATGCAGGCAGGATTGCTGAATTTGAGTAAGATTCATACATGTAAGATTGCATATATGTAAAGAAAATTATTTTCCTTGCCACATGCCTGATACCTGGCTCCTTAGCTTATCAATCTGGCAAAACAAATCTCATTGATACAGTCGGAGTTTTGTCTGAGAAAGGCATGCAAGATTGGAGGGCATTCAAATATTATATTAGAGCCATGTTCTTACGCCTAGAATAATAAGAAAAAGTGGTTTCAGACATTTTCTAGTGTTTTTTGGAAAACTTATCTACTCTGTCTTATGAAAATCTTTTGGAGTCTTTCTAAAGCGCCTTGTACAGGACATTCAGTATTATTTTGTGGTGATTGATTGTACAGAGTTTAGATCTGTTTTCCTTCCTTGCATTGAGTGAGTAGACTTTTCAGTTCTATTGATTGTGACTAAAGGTTCAAGAGGAGGGTTCATAATGAACAGCTGATAAGAAGGCTGTTAAGGTCTTAAGAAAAAATGTCTTTAAATACAGCATTTTATGTGGTTTTTGTTTAATGTTTTATGTTTTAAGGAACTAGTATATTTTAAATACAAATGAAGAAAAATCAAAAGTATGAAGCATAAGAGGTTACTTTAGTTCTCAGAAAGTCTTAGTCAAAAGTATTTTTAAGGCTAAATAAAATGAAATAAAAATGGATGAAAATCTAGCACCATGGATGGTATATTATTGTCATGCAAAAGTATTTTAGATTTATTAAAATCAATACCAGAGAATTAAAAAATATTTTCTCAGAACACCTCATTTTAAAGGCTTATTATTGAATATGCAAAATTTAGTTTAAGCTTTTAAGGGTGACATGCCACTAATCTTCTCAATGGACTGCAATAGAAAGCTAATTAGTCAGCCCATCATGGGGCTTATTGTTTTGAGATTTCATAAGGCTGTGAATAGTATTTATCTTCATCACAGCAGTTGGCAATATTTTTAAACCTTTTATTGGCTGGCAATTGACTATAGAAAAAAGCTTTTAATCAGTGGGTTAATATTAGTCTTAATCAAAATATAGAATGTCAGTTGCACAGATCAAGAGGTCTGTAATGATGATGGATAGCCTGACAAAAACTGTCTGAGCATCAATCAGAAGCTGTGCTTTGTACCAGTGCCAGAAATCAAATGTCACCCTAATATTGTGTGAACGGCGGATGCTTACAAATGTAATTACTGACCAAGTTTCTTGAACAATATTTAAAAAAAAAAAAAAAAGCACTCTGGCTGAACCCGCCCAGAAGATTTAAATGAGGCATTGGCAGCTGCCCAGTTGTAACTTTGTGTATGTATGTAACTTCCACATATGGGCCTAGGGCCTGAACTACTGTAAATCAGTATGGTGCTCTTGAATTCCAGGAGCTACATTGGCTTATGTCAGTGGAGGATCTGATCCATACTGTCCATGTATATTCTGAGCAGCCATTACACACGTAAAGAATTTCCTGCAGTTTGACCAGATTTGTAATTCAAAAGTACCTGGCCAAACTAACATTACTGAAGCATAAAGGAAAGCCAAAAGGCTTCAGTAATCTCAAAGAGCTAAACTTTAAGGGCCTGGTTTTCCCCATAGTTAGGTGGTGCAACTATCACTGATTTAAAATTTGTACTGCTTAATGAAGGAGAGTATTGAGTGCTAGTAGCTTCATTAGGGAGCTGTAGATTGGGAGGGTAGAGGGAAGAATGATGTCTACAGTGCTTCTTGTAGAAGAGATGTCCTAACAGCTCAGAGTGGACAAGCAGCAGTGGAAAAGAAGCAGCATGTAGTCCCAACAAGGATAGGTGAGAAGCAATACTTTGCAGCAATGGTGTGCCAAAAGGCATGGTAGCTGTATTTTTCCCTAAGAATGAGGTGGATGTTTTTGCCTAAGATTGTTGTATTAGAGAATGTTTCCTATGCTCTTTTCTTACCTCACCCCTCTCACATACCCAGGCAGTCAAGAACATGGTCTAAATGCTCCTTTGTCAGAGTAAATTTCAATCAAATCTTTATGTTGCTGATTTTCCATGTGGTCTTTTTTAATACTTAATACAGTTTCGGGGGCAACCGCTGTTGTAGTTATTATTTGTGTTCTGAAGGAAAATAGACAGCTATAGGGTTTTTTAAGAGTTATTTTTACCAGGCAGTCTTGTATTAGTAACTGTAGTTTGCTGTTGTTATGCTATTCAGTGAGGATTTGAAATCTCAGTGAGGGTTGAGGGAATACCTGTCTTGTTTAGGATCTCTTTTGTTTTGGGTATCTGTAATTCCAAGGTGTTAGTTTGATATATTTATGGATATTACTTCAAATGAGAGAGAATGCCACAAAGAAGTTAGGTCATGCTCACTGCTGGGCACTCAGCTGATTCCATTTTTTTTCAACGTTAATTTACTAATTTTTTTCATTCATTATTTTTCAAGGTGATGATTTTTTAGCTGAACACATGCTAAAGTGCATACTCCTATGTTATCATTTCATGTCATGAAACAGTTTTGTTGGAAATCAAGGAACATTCAAGTATTGTACAATGTAAATAAGATTAATGGAAGCTATAGCAGTGTATTTATTGCTTATCAAGTAAGAATGAAATGGAAAAAATGTGAAGTTATTAGGTCTTATTTTCACTCTGTTCATATGAAATTCATTTAAATTGTTGATGAACACATTATTAATTTTCTGATCAATAAAATATTATTATAAAAGTCCTGGTTTCTATTTATTACAAATATGCAGGCTTTCATACTCATAATTACATAAGAAACTTAACTTTGATCTAGGGTAATAGGTACAAAAATTGTTAATAGCAATACATAATGATGGAGAATTTTTTTAAAATACAACTAACAAAATCACCCAAAGCACAGGAACTTGTGGTCATGAGAGAGACTTCAACTACCCAAACATCTGTTGAGAGAATAACACAGCAAGGCACAGATTATCCAACAAATTCTTGGAATAGATACAAGACATTTTTTTTTATTTCAGAAAGTGGAGAAAGCTACTGGGGAGAAGCTGTTTTAGCTTTGATTTTGACAATAGGGAGGAACGGGTTCAGAATTTGAAAGTGAAAGGCAGCTTGGCACACAATGATCATGAAATTAGGACCAGCCCAACCATTAGGTGAACTGGGCGATCACCTAGGATGGCAGGCTTTAAGGGGCGCCCGACTAAACAGAAGTGAATTCTGTTGTGTGGGGGTAGGGGGGAGGATGCCAAAGTAAGTCATAGTTCACCGAGGGCGAACCTTTGGGTTGACCTTGCCTGAGAGGTGTTCTTGTGGGGCCCAGTGGGCCCTGACCTTTCTAGCTGAAACTGTGACACTTTCATGACCTAACCACTGGAACACAGTTTCAGAAAAGTGGTTTGCAGTAGACTAGTGTTCTGCGAGAGTGGCTGTCATGTGGGCAATTGGGAGGTTTGAATTTCCTGCCTTCCTTTGCTCTTGCTGAGAAGGGATTGGAGGCTTGATTTCTTTACATCTCTGGTGAATGGAGTGCTAGGTCAGGAGCAGCAATAGGATCCTGATGTGTGGGCTTCCTTGTGCTTTTCTATTCTCCACTTGTATTACAGAACCATTGGGCCAAAGGAGCCAACCAAAAATCCCCGTGTGGTCTAGTGGTTTGGGTAATGGGTTAACGGTGGCTGGTTCAAGCCTTCTTTATGTTTACTGAGATGGGATTTGAACTTTGGCCTCTTACCTGTCAAGTGAATGGTTTAAGTCCTGGGCTAGCTCCTCTGTGCTGACTTCCTCTTGATTGTGTGCCATTGTTGTTCCATGCCTAAATAGGAATTGGGCACCAAGCAGCAACCACAGACCTCTCTAGTCCGGTGGTTTGGCAGGTATGTTGTAATCAAGGCATAAGAAATAATTCTTCCACTCTACTCCACACTGTTTAGCCCTCAGCTGGAGTACTGTGTCCAGTTCTGGGCACCACATTTCAGAACAGATGTGACCAAATTAGAGAAAGTCCAGAGAGGAGCCACAAAAATGATTAAAGATATACAAAACATGACCTTTGAGGGAAGAATGACAAAAAATTGGGCTTAGTTAGACTTAAGAGAGACATAAAAGTTTTCAAGGACATAAAAGATTGTGCAAGGAGGAGGGAGAAAAAATGTTCTCCTTAAGCTCTGAAGCTAGGACAAGAAATAAGAGGCTTAAATTTCAACAAGGGTGGTTTAGGTTGGACATTAGGAAAAAATTCCTCACTGTCAGGTAATTAAGCACTGAAATAAATTGCCTAGGGAGGTTGTGGAATCTCCATCATTGGAGAATTTTAAGAGCAGGTTAGACAAATACCTGTCAGGGACAGATAATGCTTGGTCCTGCAGGCGACAGGAATAGATGACTTGCAAGGTCCCTTTTAGTCCTATGATGCTATGTTTGTTTTTGTTTTTTTATAGTCTTCAGATTACAATTTCCTATAGCTTCTGACTCAATACAGACAGACATCTGCACCCCTATGGCACCCCAGTGGAGTGAAAGACTCCCAGTGATTTCACTTTGTTAGTTTCCAATAGCTTCTTTATAAATGGCTGTTTGCTTCTGATCCATAGTTCTGAATTGGCCTTGCGTTAAATGCCATATATAAATAACCAGATTCTAATATTATTCAGCTCAAGTGTCTCTTTCATGGATACACCTGGGAGCAAGAAAGGGGCTAAAGTAAACTTACCTTATTACACACCATTGAGGTGGAAGCTTCCTCATACCAAGTCACACAGTCCTACTCAAATACAATGCATCTGCAGCGTCCAGGGCCATCTTTGTATAGGCCTAACAATTTTCCTCTTACACTGACAGTGCAATATCAAATCACACTGGCTATGTCTACACTTGTTAAGTTAAGTCAACTTAGCATGCCCACACTTAAATTTAAAGTCAACTTAGGGGGGAACATACAAAGTCGACCTAGAGCGTCCACATTGGACGCCTAGGTCGACTTGTAGGGGCTAGGGGGACCTTGGGCAGGTCCACTGTGGCGGGGGGGGGGCACTCCTTGCCCAGTGCCAGGGTGCTCAGCCTTTTCCCTATTGTACCAGGGTAATTTCTAAGTGTAGACACACCCACTGTGTTCTAAAGTGCATGTTTATTTTGCAGTATATTCTGTAAGTAAATGAATAGAAAAGCTGTTGGGAAATGTGTGTTGCAGTGATGATTGATGATCACATAATAACTCAGGTGTGTTTTAATTATGATAAATTATAGGCTTTGAACTTTAAAGAACATCTGGCTTCTGTTTGAAAAGATTCCCGATAGCACATAATTGCTGAACTAACGTAAAATGGTTTCCCTCTGACAACTTGTTTAATTTTGTCAATTAAAGAGCAAAGGCTATAGCATTTTTTGATTAAAAACAGACCAAGACATTCTGTGACGTGGTTTTTTTAGTGAAAAATGAGGCATTTGCCATTGCACACAAGAAATAACAGGTATGTCAATATATCTAAGCCAACATTTTAGTAAAGGGGTAATGAGTGCACAGTGACATCAAAAGCTAATTAATGTCTTCAGTTTACAGCATGTGGCTAATTTCAAGCATGGGTTTGGTCCCATTGGAGTAAATTATGCACCTTTACAGCTTGAAGTCAATGGTGCTATGACAAAGTACATAAGCTGAGGATCTGTCCCAGTTTGATCATTTCACATGTTCAGTTCGGTATGTTGTTGAATTGGAGCCTATAGCCATGATAATAGTTAATGTCAACCACCTGTATCTAAAGCAGTCAACTATAATACTAGCAAAGCAATTTCTTGACATCTTCAGCAATTGCTTCCTGAAACAGGTATTAATTAATACAAGCACATAAGTCACTGAAAGGAACAGGAACTGTGCTTCTTCTAGTTGTTGCTCATGTCCATTCCCATATAGGTGTGTGCACGCGTCCTCACGCATGGCCACCGGAAGCTTTTTAGCCCTTAGCATATCCCATAGGGTGTGCATTGGCACCCCTTGGAGCCCCGTGCACATGCGGCAGTATATCAGGATCTGCTGGCCCTATGCCCTTCAGTTCCTTCTTTCTGCCCATGACAATCGTTGGAACTTGCTAGCTCTGTTGTTTCATTGCAAGTGCCCTTTCAAACTGTTTGTTCTTCAAGCAGTTGCTCTGTAAATTAGACGTAGTTGAAGTTAAGTGTTCTAGAGTAGTTGTTAAGTGTTGTAGTCCCATGAGGGAGTTAGTTCCCAGAGGTTATGCCTCAGTCTCTGGGCTTCAAACCATATGCAGCTGTGGGAAGGCTTTCCCACAGAGTGACCCCCATGACAAGTGCCTTAAGTGCCTGGCGGAAACTCATCATTTAGATAACAGTAACTGCAAGTCCTTTAAGCTTTGGACTCAAAAAGATAAAGCCATTAGGCTTTAAAGCTCTGCTTATGGAGGTAGCATTAAGACTGGCATCAGAACCAGCACAGTCCATGTCAGCACCAAGTACCTCAGCACAGTGCAGGTCAACATGTCAGCACCAAGTACCTCAGCACTGTCCATGTCGACTAAGAAAAGGAAGCCATGCACTGATTGAGATTGCTCACCGGCACTGGCCAAGAAGGCAGCCCCAAATGAAGACCTGGAGTGGGGTGCTGTGGAGACAAGCTATAGAGTGTCTCCTGCAATGGATCCATCCCCAACACGTGGCAGTGTCCGGATGGCACCATTGCCGGCTCTGTCAACACCCATTTGAGGCAACATGGGCCTTGTTGGGTCTTGCCTCTGCCTCCTCATCCTGAGGACAAAACCCCTCTGTCGGGAGGCAAGCCCACCATGGGCTTCCAGGCATGGCATTGCCCAGCTCAGAACCAGGATGAGCCAGCAACGCTACTGGCCCTCTGCCCGCCACTTGATTACCTCTGGCACCGGCTCTGGGACAGAGGTCTGAATTGCCGCACCACGCCTTCCGTCCCCAGTACCATGTGAGTCCAGACACTCAATGCACTCCTCATTTTTTAGCAGTATGCTGACTCGACTCTGGCATGGGTCCTCTTCCTCGGCACCATTGAGCTCACCTGCAAAGAGAAAGTGGCTCAGAACCCAGTTGCCACATAAGGAATGTGCAGGTAAGCGGCACCAGAAGTCCTCGGTACCAAGGGGAAGTCCAAGTTCCTCAGATCGATCCCTGGCACTGCAATGTCGACCATACCATCATAGTGCCTCTCCAGACAGAGCATGGAAGCACCTGTCAAAGAGGTCCTGACATCATGCATCTAAGTACAGTTCATCTGCATCCTCCAGTAGTGGATCCCAAGGATGGCCAGCCCAATGGCCCTACTGGACACCTTGGACCTTTCCTATAGGGACAGCCTCCTCCCTAAGATCATCAGTGTTCCTTCAGTACTGGCAGCTTTGGCTACGCAACAACTATCTTGGTCTGAGGTGAACTCAGATCCTGGAGAAGGTCCCTCTGGGTTGCAACCCCAGACCTCCCACACGTACTCCTTGTCCTCTCCTGATGAGGCAGTAGCCCATGAGACCTTAGCCCTGTTTAGATGACTTTAAAGCCCATGAGGAACTATTGAAATGGATTGCTTCAAACCTAGGCATAGAGGATGAGGGAAATCTCTGACTCCCTCTTTAATGTGCAGCAGGAGAGGGATGATGCAGGCTTCTGCAGTGCAGTGCTGCAGACAGTTTGACCTTAACTGCGCCCACCTTCCAGGGTAAGGCTTATAAATCACCTATATGGAAATGGATATGAGCTACGAATCAAAGAAGAAAAAAGCGATTACTTTCCTGTAATCATGGTTCTTGGAGATGTGTTGCTCATATCCATTCTGCATCCATGCTCCATCCCCGCTTTTCGGAGTTAGCAGAAAGACAGGACTAAGGGGCATAGAGCCGGCAGCACCTGATATATTGTGGCATGTATGTGGGCTCCAGAGGATGCCGACACCAGCCCTACAGGATATGCTAATGGCAAATAAGCTTCCCATGGCCATTCATGAGGGCATGTGCACACAACTAAATGGGAACGGATATTTGTAACACATCTCGAAGAATCGCAATTAGGGGTAAGTAACTCTTACTCTTCTTACATAATCTAAGATGGAAATTAGGTTGGCTAATGGGATTTCTAATAGCAATTAGCCAAAGATATAAAAATAAATACCAACAAATTGTTTACTTATGTTGTAAACAGAGAACAGGGCAAAGATCCAGTGTATTCATCATCCCTCCAGAGGGATCAGTTAAAGGGAATAGGTTGTTGCAAAGAAGCTAAATGATTTTTTTGTAATAGTCCTCAGCGCAGAAGATGATGGGACAACATCTAAGCTACAGCTACGCTTTTCATCTAATAAAAATAAATAACTGTTAAAGATTCACATATGAAAGAAAGCAAGTGCTGGAATTAATTGGCAAATTAACAATGGCAAGTTGCCAGGCTTGGACGAAGTTTGTCCAAGAATTCTGAAGGAATTTAAGAATTAAAGTGACTGAACTGTTAACAAAAAATATTCAAACTCACATTAAAATCAGCTACTTGAGGGTAAAGCGCTAGGAAGGGTCCTGGGGATTACAAACTAGTATATGAGATTTACTGTGTTACCAGGTAATTGCTGAGAACCTTAAAACAGTTGGCTACATGGGATATGATAGGCAACCCACACGTACAGCTTCTTGAAAGGCAAACCAAGCCTTTTTTATCCAACAAATATCTTTACAACAAAGTAGTAGATAAAGTAAAAACAAGCAAATATTTATTTGACCTTTCAAAAAGCCTTAGACAACATCACTCACAAAAGACTGGCTTAGAAATTTGTAGTAAGAGATAAACAAAGTAGGGATAAACCATTAATTTTCAACATGGTTGTATCCACTGGCTCACTTATATTAGGGGTTGGTGGTAATTAAAAGTGGGTGAACAGTGACAATAGCTTTGATCACTGATGACAATGAGGAATTCCGGAGATCAAATAAAGCTCGGTGAATGGGCAGCATAATGGGAGATGAACTTAGATATTTTCAAATAGCAAGTAATGCACATGGGAAAGCAATAATCTGAACTATGCTTAGATATTTCTGAGTTTTAAATTGACTGTAAAGAGTAAAGGGGAAAGTGCTGGGCATCATTGTGGATACTACATAGTCATAAAAAACCCATTATGTATGCACTATATTGGATTAAATGAACCACAGTTCAGATGTGGATGACAGCACTTGTGTGCCAGTCTCTCACAAATAGGGGATGATCAATCTCCAAGGCAGTATCAAGAGTGCCCTGTAGCAACTGTTTCAATTCATTCCTTTCTGAACATAGCCACTAAACCAAATGTAGAATCCAAATATTTAGATTCCACTTGATCTGAATGTGCACAGTACTTCACGAGGTAGCAGCAGCTTGCAGGATTTTGTTCTGATTAACTAGCTCATGGGAGATCACACCCATCTGGAGGAATTTATTTTCTAATAAATTAAATTGCACTGGTTCTTTCTTAGTGTCTTGAGACAGCCATTGAAGGGTGTTTAATCTTGTGATTCAGTTCTTACAATATGCAGCTCTAAATACGTATTGCTCTATGCCAGAAACTAGGTTAGAGAGGGTCCTATGTGATTATTCTATTTATACTGCGAGTATTTTCATTTTCTCATGACACCTGATACTCATACCACTCAGATGCTAGAGAATTAAAACCAAAAATTTCATGAAATGCTGAACAAGTAACAGAGGCCAAAAAAACTCAACAAATAGGGCAATTTATAGGTGAAATTGAAATTCTCACTGTAATAGGATGTGCTGTCCCTTAATATTGTAGGGCTGATTCCAAATAGGTGCTTTGGCATTCACTATTTGCTGCAGAGCAGATGGAGCTGAGGTTAAAATTCCTGCAATAATTATGAAGTTCCTTGCTTTTGTTGGCTTGTGTCAACATTTTTTGTTCAAATTCTCTACTGCAAGAGCTTTATATCAGATGCCATAAGAAAGTGGAAGCATAAGTACTCAGATTTCTGAGCCCATACTCAATTCATCAAGATATGCTGCATTTATCCTTACTAAAACGGGGTCTCTCCCTCATTTTAATTTCAAAGATGAGATCAATGTACCAACAGAAACCTAAATTGGTATGATTAAACAGGAGTGTTCAGTGTATATTTCCCATAATAAATGGTTTTTTAACTCTCAAAAACAGTATATTGTGGAACTAATTTTCATTAATATCTAAACATTAAGAATAGAGAACTCTGAATTTAGGTAGACTTTAAAAAAAAAAAAAAAAATGTCACGAATCATACTGTCTTGGTCCCAGCATTCATGCTGTTTATTCCATTAAGAACTGATTTAACTATCTTTATATCTGTCCTCCACATTAATATAATAATATATGATGAATACTGAGCATTTATACTTCAGTTTTCAGCTGTAGCTCTCCAAATTCTTCAAAGTCACCCTCACCAGTTTTATATTATAAGTAAAAAACAAAATATCGGAAGCCGACCAAAAAAAATCCCAGATATAATATACTAGTATCCAGTCTCTCGTCTGTCCATCTATGAAACGCATAATGCCAAATTTCCCAAGAGGTACCAAAATAGAAGATGCTCAAGATATTCAATCATTTTCTTTTGCACTAACCAGTAAAAGAAACCCTAATCCATGGTTTAAAGTTCAGTTTCATCCACTTCCACAGATGAACAAAAACGCTAGTGATTATATTTTTACCTAATTTTATTTTATAGAGGAGATAAGATTAGAGCACAAACTGCTTTCAGGGAGAACAATACAGTTATTCCAACTCGTGCTTCCACAGAACACCATTACAGTGTGGAAGCCATTCAACTTTCTGCAAAAGTCTCTATTTACTTCACGGTACTGTTATGCTGAAGTTTTCCTCTGGATATATTCTAAGTGGGTGACCTTTCAGCAGGTCTTGCACTGCTCTGTCATGGCAGTCGCCATCAAAGGTCTGCTCAACAACTTTTGAGGTTTTTGGGTTTTTTTTGTTTTTTTGTTTTTTTTATAGCTATCCAGTTCTAAAACTACAGGCAAAGAAAACACAGGATTATTTTGACCCAGCACAGCACTAGAGGATACGTACTTTTCAACTTAAAGATATCAAACTCTATAAGGATAGTTTTGATTTAATATCTGGATCTTTTAATGCAACAAATATAATAAAAGAATGATTTGGTAAGTTTCAGGATAAGGAATAAGACTCATGCTGTTTTCAGTGGAAAGGAAAATGACCCCACAAAGACTTACACATTTGTTTTTAACCTGAAGTATATAAATTGACCCACTGGCATTACTCTGGTTGCTCAACATTATGTGTAAGTTTTTGCAGCATTGGGGCCCAAATAAATAAAATGAATAGGAAAGAATTATACTAACAATTTTTTTTCTTGACTACAATATATCTTTTAGTCCCCTAGAGTGAATGATTTTCTGCATTTTGAGCATGGCAGATTTAAGAGTGCGACTAAAGAGCAATTGTATATCATAGCCCCTTTGACTGAAACAATGCTTCATGTTTTCTCTCTCTCTCTCTCTCTCTCTCTCTCTCTCTCTCTCTCTCTCTCTCTCTCTGGATCTAGGATGAGTCAGGAGAGAACTGGGTAGTGGGCATGGACATGACCAATAGGTGCACAGTCTACATGCATCCACTTCCTAAAATCAGCTATGAAGATAGTACAATGGCTCTAGTTAGGAACATTTGGCTGTGTTTCCTGAAATATCTGTTGCTATATATTCCACTGAATATTAATCATATGCCAGTTTGTCTCAATTATTAATATCAGATCCTCCTTTTGTGATTGTCAGTGGACCCCTGGAGTTGTCTTCAAACACAATTCAGGCAAGTCATTCCAGCAGAGATTTCCTTTTATGGTAACTCAATGATCGGTGGCTAGGCGATCACTACAAGTGGTTCAGTATCTGGGAACAGAACAATATATGTAATAAATACATTTCAGACTCTGGCTATTCCAACTGCTAAGAAGCAAAAGGAAGCAATAGTGAAAGTCTATGTCTCAGAACAGGCTGAAATGAGACAACCCTGCTGCTCTGATCTAAGGCTATTTAATTGCATGTTTCTTAACTGAATAGAATTAATACACTTTATTCCAATGCATAAGTGGCATTTTACAGTATTTAAGAAATTCAGACCAGATCTGAACACCTGGGAAGTCACTGGGAGTTTTTCCAATGCTCAGCAGTAGTGTCAGGATTTGGCCATAATTAGCTCTCAACAGAGTATGTTTACTTTACTTGCAGTGGACTAAATTCGCCACTTAGTTACACCAGTCAAACTTTACTCAAGTCATTGGGCTTCACATTGGGTGTAATTGAAAGGCGAATTTCTGAAGGACTTAGAATTTCTCAAGGTATTTAGGGGCCTACAGCAGATCAGCCCTTCAATATCTTTAAAAAGATGGCTCTTAAGCTTAAAAAAATAAAGAACTTAGACATAAATCAAGATATTTTTAGGATGCCAGTGTTTCATCTGCCTTCAAAAAGTGACAGCTATGCACCCACAGGGTAGCATATACTCCAGAAAGGACCAGATTCTGCATTAGCTTTAGGCAACTGTGCAAAGTGTATGGTATGTGGTGTAAATTACTGCCAATTCAGAATGGGAAAGTGAAAATTGCCTAAGCCAATTGATACAACAGGAGAATTTGGGATGAATTTAGCCCAGTCATCACACCTCTCGTGGTTGACTCTCAAAATATTTATCCCCATATTTTGGGGCAAAGTTAATCTAAAAATGGGGAAAATTTAAACTAAAATTTCAGAAACATCCCATAGGAATGTGTTCGATGTGAGCAAAATGTTTCCATTCTGATTTTAAAAATGACTATTTTTCACTTTCCTTTAAGGCTCAGTAATTCTTATTTTCTACAGGGTCTTGTTCACTAGAGTCAGACTCTCTAGTAAACAGCTTGCAGCAGCTGTAATTAAAAAGCAAATTAAAATGGGTTCTATTTGAAACGTTAATGAAGCACAAAGTTGAATCAGGAAGCCTGAAGGAAACTAATTTTTAAAAAATCATTTAAAGCAAAAATGAAAACAGGTCAACAAAGAATACAAACAGAAAAGATCAGATTTTTGGCACAAACAATAATGGCATCGAATATGTGTAGGATGCTGTGATGTGTCAATATAAAGAAACAAATTCAGGTAGCCTTGAGGGCTCTGAACATTTAAAAGCAGAAAGAGCCAAAAATAGTAGCCCTAAAACATTTGCCCAGATTTAAAGGTGAACTAAATGTGACCCTTTTTAAAGGCCAAACATGGGAGGTGTTTGTTTTTGTTAAATAAATTTGTTCTGCCTAGTAGTTTTTGGCTTCAGCTGCAAATAGGAAATAATAAAATATCTTGAGAAAGGCTAGCCTATCAGCGTTTCATTGTAGGCTGTAACTAGAATGAACAGCACCAAAAATTAGCAGCACAGGTCCAGACCAAAGGTTTAATTTAAGTGAAACTCCAAAGAACATTTTGATGTTTTTCCACCTTGCTACCTCCCAACCCATAAAAACAGAGAAAAGAATCACTGTCATCATGTTCCCAAACCAATATCACCCACAGAAGTACTTGTTTGGCCCATCCCTTTGAGTGCCTTTACTTTGGATTCATTTTCATTCATCCCACTCCTGAGGACCTCTACAGAACCATATATTTCAACTAATACATTTTGGATTCAAGTAAAAGTTGGCAAGCTGCTCTTACACCTTTCTATCCTTCATAATTTCCATATAGCTTCTGTGAGATCTATTAGACTTTGTTTAACACATAACATGCTTCTATAAACTCACACTCACCCTGAAATGCATTCTGAAAGCCAGTTTCTATCATCTGTGTTTAGTACATTATAATACATCTTTTATATTTTAACATATGTGATTTTGATTAATTAAGGAGATGTAGTTAGTTCATAGCAACTAGGAAAGCATGTCCAGCTCCCATCAAGAATGATACGAGCTAACTGTGCACATTAATGATGTTAGGGCATGAAATACATATGCCTTTAAAATTATGGTTTTTCTTATGCTGTGATTAATCACAAATGACTACAGGATGTGAATTACCACGGAGGGAGAGAAGATACTATGAACTATATTAAAAACATGTAGGAGAAAATATACCGTGCGCCCCTTTTATGGTGACATTAACAATGTTCCGAAGAGACAATTTGTTACCTTTTTGGTTATTTCCAGATCCGCAGTGAACAGACAGATCCGATCTTCTATAATTGCCACAGGTGTTTGGCTGCCTGATTCACTGGGAAATAACAGAGGGATCTTTGACTATGTGTTCCACAGTTGCTAGGATATGTTTTTTTCACAGTCTGTTTGTTGCACTCACCCTCATAGTACTGTAATGAATCATCTCTTCTAGACCCTATATGACACCTGCCTGTTAATAATTCGTATAACATGTAGCTGGTTAATAAAGACATGTCCAAAATGGCGCCATGTTGCACAATAATGCTGTAGAGTTCTCATTTAATAGTGAGTGGAGTCCTGGGAATCACAAATGCATCACATTACCAGTTTTCTCTTAAACAGACGGCTGCAACACAAAGCAGTATGATAGATATCAAAGGCATAGATATATAGCTCAGTACTTGAATGAGGTGGGGAAAAAGCCATTTTGGTTTCATGTTTAAGTCTCTAGCTCAAATAAAAAGTAGCTATTTGTTGTGGTTTCAATTTATCACATTCAACCTCACAGTAACATATTTACAACCTGAATAGCACACTGCCGCTTCTAGTAACACCTCACAAACTTTCAGTGATGACAGAGCAAAAAAAAAAAAAAAAGATCTTGCCCCATTCACCTGCCTGTCTTGAGCTGACCATGTTTGCTGTGTCATCTGCAAGCACTTAACATAGGGGAGAGACATATGACTGGGGCTAACACAGTATTAGACCTTATCTTCATCTATGCACCATTAAAATACTAAAATCTATATTTTGACATTCAAAAGTAAGCCATCTGCAGATTACATTAATTGCCTGTGATGTCTCCAATTCCCAACAAAATACTTCAGTTTGATCCCTAAAGCTACAAAAGCCTATAGTGAGGGTTGTACAGATGTATCAGTCAAGCAAGTGCTCCAGAATGCACTGTGCCTCCGGATGGTCGTCTGGAGAACCTAGGTTGAATAGTTATGACACCACCCTTGAAAAGTCCAGATCCATTTCCCTCTTTGACCTGCCAATTTTACTAATGAGTGCAAAGGAGCTTTAGGACTGCTCTGGCCTCCTTTGCAGAAGCTCTACGGTGCTGTTCCATCTGGTCGTTTTTTATTTAAATATGTAGTTCTCTTGTCTCCATGGAATCCTTCTTGGCTCTGTTTAAGAAATTATGTTCGCTTCAACTTCTATTTCAAAAGTACTCAATAAAAATGGTTAGTAGAATATTCATCAGTACTTGTCTACATTGGGAAATTTATCAAAATAGCTATTCAAAAATAACTACACAAGTGAACACTTATTCTGGACTAAGAATATCTTTCTGATTAATTGAAACCATTTATGAATTATAAATTAAAATTTAAAATAATTATTTCAGAATAGCTATTTTGCTAAATTTCCAAGTGTAGACAAGCCTTGAGGCACACCTTTGTTCTGTAGTGATTTGGAGGGTGGGATAGCAGTAGGCTTTGTACGTCTCTCATAGTATTCTGAAAGACCTTTAAGTCAGAATAAAACATATTGTAGCTACTTAAAAGCTCTTTATTCAACAATTTAGTATTAGCCAGACATTTGCCCTACTTTAAAACCATTAAGAGGCTGAGAAATTACCTTCAAATGCTAAGTACCTGTTCTCCATAACCAACAACAAAAATACAGAAATAATTATATTTTGTAGGACCTATACACACTATTTGTGACTGTTCAACTACTGATACCATCCATGTTGCTTATGAATAATCATGGTATTAAGCAATACAAAACCATAATGTTGTCTGCTGATAGAAATGTAAGGAGAAGTAAAAGTTTGCAAAAAAGGCATCAAGCAAAATGTGTACTGAGACAGAGTTTTTTTCAAGCCTTGTAGAAAAGTTGTCAATAAAGAGGAAAAACCTATTATTCATACAGATACACTTAATTATAATCAGACTTTACAGGAAAAGCAAAGTGAAAACATTCTCAGGCCAACTCTGCTCTTGGTTAGTCTTGTACACCAGTGTAATTCCACTGAACTCAATATATTCCTCTGCAATTGATATCAGAATCTATCCCTGTGAACCAACACACTCTAATTGAAGATGGAGAAACAAAACATTCTTTTCTCAATTCATATCATAATTTGAATCTGTAGCTTCATATTAACTTCTGCTTAACTTACGTGTATCTTCATATTGTCTTATACAAACATGATTATAACCCTAATAGCAGTTAAACATGTACATCAATAAGCTTTCAGTTTTTCAAGAGTGTTTAACAAAGCTAACCCACTGACATTTACAAACCTGCTCCCCTGTGCAAGTCTCCAGCATGTGAGCCTTTGTCATTTGCCATGATTCATATAGATGAAACCAGCTTGTCCCAGACTGAGAAGATGGCAGAAAAACACTGACCCTGCTCTTCAATGGAAATCAGTGCTCTTCATGTAGAATGATACACAAAACTGCCATTTGTTCATTTCACTGCCAGAGTAAGCTAATGTTCCACAAGTCAAAGATGCATCCGTGGGAGGTTAGGCCATGCATGAAGAATCTGGCTCTAAATGGAAGAGCAATATAACAAATATTAAAGCATCAAATCTATTAGCAGAGGCAATGCAGGGGAGAGGGAGAGGGCATGTGCGGTTACATGCCCCCCTCCAGATTTCTGCCATAATTTATATGCCCCGCCCTGAACCCTGCTGCATACCACCAAAAACTTTGTCCGACCCTTCCTCGACTATCAACAGTTCCATTAGTATGATGACTGTAGTAGAAATAGAATAATAAACTGCCTACAAAGAAATGCATGCATTAACTATTTTTTTCAAATATATATATGTATATAGCTATATACAGTTACGTTCTTTATTGAATGATACCATTTCCAATTGCTTAGAACATCTGGGATGTTCAGCGTGGTTTATTTCTAAAACTGTTTGCAATTTTATATTCAAAATTTCTTTAATGAATAATTTCCATTTTTAAAAACCAAACACTTTCATGAAAATGCATTTTTCAAGTTTTATGCTTTCAGTGAAACTGAAAATATTCAAATTAAGAAATTTAAAATTTCAAGATGTTCAATTTCCTTCATTTTCCTTTTTTGTGCCACTGTGTTCAACAGAATGAAACATGTCTGGGATCTGCATGCTTTTTTCTTTACTTTTTCATTTTTATTTTGTCATTTTGTAATTTTTCCAAAGTTGGTAAAGTTGTAAAAAGTTGAACTGTAGCAAAAGAAAATAGCAGAAAAAAAAGTATAAGTGAAATAAGCCTTGGATATGATTTATTTTATAGCAAAGAGAAAAAAAGGTGGGAGGAAGATGTGCAAATTCAAAACTATTAAGATAAAAATTTTGAAAAAATTCAAAATAAGAAAGAAAGAAAGAAAGAAAGAAAGAAAGAAAGAAAGAAAGAAAGAAAGTTCTGATCTGAATCCTACAAAATGGAAAGAAACTGGAGTTTTGCAAAATTATTTACCCATTATTTGATTAGCTCTGAATCTAGTTTCACAGTTGACAAGTTCCAGAAGGATAACTGTGTTAGTCTAGTTCAGTAAAACAAACGACAGCTATGTCTACACTGGCAAGTTAGTTCGAATTAAGGAAGCTTAATTCGAACTAACTAAAGTCATGGCTACACCAGGCTTTAGTTAATTTGAATTAAGGGCTTCCTTATTTCGAACTAATAAGTTCGAATAGGGTATTCAAACTAAAGGGTTAATTCGAACTAACTAGTTCGAATTAACCAATGTGGCCATGTTAATTCAAACTAATTTCTTAGTTTGAACTAACCGGCCATTGAAATGAATGGGGATCGCTAATTTGAACTAAGTTTTCCTAGTTTGAATTAAGCTAATTCGAACTAACTAAAATTAGTTTGAATTAGTTAGTTCGAGCTACCTAATTCGAACTAATTTTAGCAAGTGTAGACATAGCCGATGAGACTTGTGGCACTTTAAAGATAATCTTTCACTCCCATAATGTAAGTTTTTTTCAGTGTAAGTTTTCTCCACTCTGGCATTTGACAAAGTGGGACTTTGCCCATGAAAGCTCATGGGATAAATAAATTAGTTAGTCTTTAAAGTGTCACATGACTCCACTTTAGTTTCACTGTGTGGGAGAGCAATGACTTGGAAGCAGACAGGCTTATTTAGACAAGGATACTAGAGGACAAAGTCAAAATACAGCAGATGGGCCACATCTTCAGCTGGAGTAAACTGAAATAAACAATGATTTATATCAGCTAATTCTAGTCTAATTCACATGTAACATGCCCTGTTCTCTCTCTAGCAAACTTATCTAAATTCAGTACCACTCTTTGACCGATCCTTTCTGCAGCATTACTGCTCTTCAGTCATCTCCCAAATGGCTGGGGGAGGATGTGTCTTTAGCTCTGTTCAAGCACATTATATCCTTTATTTTGCCTATGTGACCGTAATGCAAAATCACCACATGCAGTCAGGATTGAGGTGTTAATCAAAATTGTGTTGGTGTTGCTAGGTCTGCCATTTGGTGTTTAAACCAAAGGGAGCTATTGAAACTTCAAATCAAGCTCTCTCTCTCTTTCACTCTAAACCCTTGCATTTCAAAGGAGTTACTGTATTTTAGAGTTAAATTCCAAAGGGGTAGCCGTGTTAGTCTATTGTAGAAAGACAACAGAGTCTTGTGGCACTTTTAAAGACTAACAGATTTATTAATCGCATGAGCTTTCGTGGGAGAAAATCCCACTTCGTCAGACGCTTTTCTCCCACGAAAGCTCATGTGATTAATAAATCTGTTAGTCTTTAAAAGTGCCACAAGACTCTGTTGTATTTTAGAGAATGACTATGGCCAACTCCCTATCAAGAGAGACAATGAATATTGTCCCCACCAAAGTGTTTCCACTAACATATTTATTTAAAACACCACTTGATCTTGAAATAGGCTAATCTGGGTCTGTTAACCCTGTCTGCAAGGAGTACCTTCTTCATTTAAAATAAATCTTAAGGCAATAAATGCATGCTACGTTGTTTGAACACTTTTGTTCCATGTATTTTAGCTAATGTTAATATACAGTACACAAGCTTTTCGTCAGCTATGGAATTTTAACCTTTTACAGTGCCACAAGAAAGGGATGCCACCTTTCAGTGTGAAATGTTTGCTCTAGGGTAAACATTCACGAGGACCATTCCTGTAAGACATATTTCATGGTTGGAGTGTGCACTAATATAAAGGAATCATGGTTATATAGGTCAGCCAGGGCTAAATGGAAAAATTAGTTTTTATACATAAATAAATTACATATATATAAAATTTGACAAATTTTGACCAACATTTGCTCCAGCCTACCAGTTTTTTTCCTCTACTGAACAAAATGAAACATGCTCTCAGGATCTTTCACAACTCACAGTATTTTATAGGCAGCTACCCACACATACATGTGCATTGTATGTGACTTACCCACACATACATTTCTGACAAATCACTGAGCGACAAGCAGTTACACTGAGGCACAGCTTTTGTGGGAGAAAATCCCACTTCATCAGATGCTTTGAACTGGGGAACTTACAGACGAAGAAGGAAGACAGAGAGGTACATAGATGAGACTTTTCAGAATACAGAAGAACGATCCAACCTCCGATCTGACAATCTCTGTGCTGCTGAAGAGGATGAAAGTCTCAGGGAAGAGGAATATCGAACCAGAGCAGGGCAAACCATCTCATAGTTGGAACCCTCCTTCTAGATGATATCTAGTATTCTCTCACACTTGATGAAACCTCTCGGGGGGGGGGGGTGCATTTACACTTGTAAATTGTCGACTTAAGCTTGTTAAGTCGACTTAATTTACTCTGCGTCTCTGTTTACCCCCCTTTTTCCCCAGATCATATATGAGTATGTTGAACATTACTGGTCCCAGTACAGACCCCTGGGGGACACCACAATTTACCTCTCTCCAGTCTGCAAACTGACCATTTATTTCTACCCTTTCTTTCCTACCTTTTAACCAGTGATGGAGCCATGAAAGGACCTTTCCTCTTATCCCTTGACAACATACTGTGCTTGACTGCATATTGTACAAAGACTCTTGCCTTTGGTGATGGACCTTGTCTAAGGCTTTCTGAAAATCTAAGTATGCTACATCCACTGGATCACGCATATCCACATGCTTGTTGACCCCTCAAAGAATGCTCGTAGGTTGATGAGGCATAAGTTCCATTTACAAAAACCATGTTGACTCACAGATGATATAAAATGACTCAAGATAGTTAAATCCAAAGCTGAGTGTGAAAAATTACAAAGATATCTTTCTTAACTTGGTGACTGGGCCACAAAATGGCAGGTGAAATTCAATGTTTACAAATGCAAAGTAATGCATATTGAAAACCATAATCTCAACTATATGTATAAAATGATAAGGTCTAATTTAACTGTTGTCACTCAAGAAAAAGATCTTAGGTCACTGTGGATAACATGTGTTAACATGCACGCAATAAGGAAGCATTATTTACTCCTTCTCATAACACAAGAACACCAAATGAAATGATTAGGTAGTAGGTTTAAAACGAACAAATGTAATTATTTCTTCACACAACACACACTCAACCTCTTTGCCAGAGGATGGTGTGAAGACCGAGACTCTAAGGGTGCGTCTACACTTGTAAATTAAGTTGACTTAAGCTGCTTAAGTCGACTTAATTTACTCTGCATCTACTCTACACTTTCCTTAAGTCAACTTAAGCAAGCTGTTTAAGTTGACTTAAGGAAAATTAAGTCAACTTTGTTAAACCTCATTTAAAGTCGACTATAGGCTTAAGTCGACTCTCTAAAGTCGACTTAAGCCAGTGTGGACCTGGAATAGCCCTAAATCAACTTAAAGTTGACTTAGGGCTCTCCTGGATTCCCCCACTGCCCTCCCTGCCAGGGGAGTGGCACAGGGAGAGCCTGCCATGCCTCCCCCCCCCCCGGGGGCAGGACAAGACAGTGGAACCTGTCCTCTAGCCCAGGGCAGTCCCATTTCCTCTCCCTCCAGTGCCAGCAGGGCGAAGGGCCCCCACATTGCATGGGACCCTGGGAATGGATCCTATAGGCTTGTGCGGTAATCCACCCTGCAGAAGCAGCCAAAGCACAGAGCTTTTCCATCTTTGGACAGTCTATTAAAAAATGTTGAAAGTTCTTTCTCTCTTGGCTCTGTGCTTCAAACTCTCCCCATGTCTTTTCACCTCAACTTCGTTCCACGCATGCCCTTCCTTAACTTCTTCTCTCCTGACCTGTCTCCCTCATCCTGTTTCTCTTCAATTTTCTGTCCGTGTAGCTGATCCCTACCAAAGTAACCTCCATCCTCCTTCCTCTCCCCCCAAAATCATAGAACTAACATGCAGTATATGGCCATCACATTTTTCACTGTGCTTATGTGTTCTACCCTTTCCCTCACTCTGGGTGCACCTACACTTACAAATTAAGTCGATTTAAGCTTGCTTAAGTTGACATAATTTAATCTGCGTCTACACTACATTTTTCTTAAGTCAACGTAAGCAGCACCTTAAGTCGACTTAAGGAAAATTAAAGTCGACTTTATAAAACCTACTTTAAAGTCGACTTTACTGGCTAAGTTGACTTTATTAAGTCGACTTAGCCAGTGTAGACGCAGATCAGCCCTAAGTTGACTTAAAGTCGACTTAAAGGACTCCAGGGCTCCCCCACTGCCCTCCCTGCCAGGGTGGCTGGCACAGGCAGAGCTTGGCATGTCTGTTCCCCCCCCCCCCACAGGGCAGGACACAGCCCTGCCCACTCTGGTCCTATGCCCTGCCAGTGTCCCTGGCCTGCTCAGCCCCCATTGTACCCAGGTACAATGGGGCAAATGCTGAGCCCCCTGGCACTTGACAAGGGGTGCCCCCCCTGCCACCATGTAACAGTTCCAGGTCCACCTAGCCCCTACAAGTCAACTTAGGCATCCAGTGTGGATGCTTTAAGTTGATTTGGCAGGTTCCCCTTTAAGTCGACTTAATTTTTGAGTGTAGACATGCTAAGTTGACTTAACACAGTCCACTTAAAGTCGACTTAAATTAACAAGTGTAGACATAGCCTCTGTGTCTGTCTGGCCTATTTTGATTGTAAGCTCTTCAAGGCAGGAACAATCTGTTATTCTTCTTAGCCCAATGAAGCCCCATGCTTGATCAGTTCTTAAGCAGTAATAAACATGATTAATAATATCAAAATTAGGTAATGTAAAGCTTTGGCGTGACTTTTTTAACTGCAGTGTCATCAGAGTGCCACCTTCTCATTAAAACTGCACTTCCCATACCAGTCATATTCTTGAATATTTGCACTAAATTTAGTCCAAATGACTACCAAAATCAAAGTAGGGCTAAATTTAGCAATCCATCATCTTCTGGGTAATTATTTTATGTAAAGTGTCAAGAAACTGTATTTTATATAAAGGTTCAATAAATGTAATGGTAACAAAAAGAAAAGAAATATAAAATATGTAGAGGGAAAAAGTACAAACTGCAAGAAATGAGATAAAATGCAATTTCATCCATGTCATTAGGAGGTCTCTAACTTCATTATGGTTTTAATGAAGAAACAGATTTTCTTCCACTTACTTGTGTGCATTTACTTCAGTTAGTGTTTTCTTTCTCACTGATGGGGACAAATGTTTAAATTCTTAATAGTGGCTGTTCAAGAATGTTAATTGTTCCATATGTTCTCACTTTTTCATTAATTCATTTCCTTGAAACATAGTAAGAGGAATTTTCAAAGAAAATGTTGCAACTTGAACTATTCAAATAAAATATGTAGTAAAAGTGACTACACTAAACTCTCTTTTTAGAAAAGGCCTAGGGAGAAACTTTCTGCTGAGGATTCTCTGACAGTATGGCTCCAGTTGACCCATTCCTCCCAAAAGCAAAAGGGGCAAAGGGCCCAAGAACTGATATGGAGGCACAAATACACCTGGGAGCTCAAAGGTTTCAGAATAGAAGCATGACCTGTCCTACACAATGGACTGATCACTTGTAGATGCTCATGGAATTTTCTGTTTTTACCTACAATACCTACAAAGCCACCACCTCCCTATTTACTGAAGTGTGCTCCATGCCTTGTCGCCTCTGGGCACATGCATCCAGCAGTGACTGGTGGGAGCAGATCGTCCTGACCACCTGGGATGAGAATCAGAGGCTGCAGAACCTCAGGATGATCTTCCTTGAGCTGGGCCGCGAGCTCATCCTGGTTCTGCAGCACATGGAGACCCGACTTCTACCCGCCCTGCCCATAGACAAGCGAGTGGCCGTCGCCTTATGGAAGCTGGCAACCCCGAACTCCTACTGCTTTGTGGCCAAGCAGTTTGGCATCAGGAAGGCCACCATGGGGCCACCCTCATGCAGATGTGCAGGGCAATCAACCGAGTCCTGCTAGCCTGCCTTATCACCCCAGGCAACCTGCATGACCTCCTCGATGGCCTCACTGGGCTCAGCTTCCCCATCTGTGGGGGCATTGTGGATGCCACCCACATACCCATGTGAACCCCAGATCACCGCACCAGGGACTATGTCTACTGTAAGGGGGTACTACTCTGTGGGCCTGCAGGCCCTGGTGGACCACAGCAGGAGCTTCCAGAACTTCTACGTGGGCTGGCCGGGGAAGGCGCGTGATGCACGGATCCTGTGCATCTCTACCCTATACAGGCACATGCAAGCAGGCACCTTCTTCCCCAACCACACCATCGGGGATGTGCAGGTGCCCACCCTGATCCTCAGGGATGCCGTCTAGCCCTTGTTCCCCTGGCTTATGAAGCCATACATGGGCCGCATGGATGACAGCAGGGACCTCATCAATAGTAGGCTCAACTGCTGTCACAGCATTGTCGAGCAAGTCTTTGGACATCCTGACCTTCCTGCAGCTTGGCGGGAGCAAACTCCTGGAGGCTGTCAGCGCATGCTGTTGCCTGCACACCCTCTGTGAGCTGCAGGAGGAAAGGGTCCCCCCATCTGGGAGGCTGAGGCTGAATGGCTCACTGCATAGTATGAGCAGCCCGACGACACCCTGCCCTGGACTTAGCGGGTCCAGCGGCAAGCACAGCTGATTCAGGATGCGCTGACGACCCACTTTCTCAGCAAGGAGCACTGAGGGGTGGGCCTGCTACCAGGCCCTGTCACCTCCACCACCCGCCCCTGCCTGCCCTCCACCCCCCACACACCCATCTACCCCCATCCCCAAACCAATAAAAACCATGACAGAACGTATAATGGTTTACAGGGTTTTTATTCAGAATGGTGGAACTGGGGGTTGGGAGCTGTGGTAGTTTTGGAGGAGTGAAGCGAGTTGGGGGAGAGAGGGGGTTTGTGGGAGTTAAGGGGGGTCAGCGGGAGAGGGGGATTTGGGCGGGAGTGAAGAAGGTCGGGGGAAGTGGCAGGTGCTAGCAGCCTCTGGAAGGCATGTCCCAGTAGGGCTGTCTCTAGGGGGAGCAAGGCCCAGGGCCAACTGGCCTGGGGCGGGAGGCCACCCCATGCTGGAGGGGAGAAGGGCAGGCCAGGCTGGGCTACTCCACCCCCATCAATCTGAGGGGCCCAGCGGGGGTTGCAGTGAGCTGCTGCTGGGAGCCACGCCCTGGAAGGCAGGGCCCCGGAATGCCAGCTTTGGCGGGGGTCACAGCGGGCCACCAGCAGGGACCGCTGTGCCCCAGATCCCTGGCTCTGCCAGTGGCAGCGCAGCTTCCCGGCCCCTTTGGGGGACCAGATTGGGCCGGCGGCTCCGTGGCACGCCCTGATTCCCTGGACCTGCTGGCAGCAGGCCCCGACTGAGCTGGCGGCAGCATGCCATGCTGTGGCTCTCCAGCCCCATCAGGGAGCCAGATCTGGCTGGGCTGCCGGTGGCGGCCAGGATCTGAGTCCCCACCAGACCCGGGGTACTGGTGCTGGGACTCAGGGCACATGCCCTGCATGCCCAGCGCCAACAACGCTACTTGAGCTGGCCTCGGCCAAGGCTGCTCCGCCCACCAGCAGAGGCCATGGCCAGGGACCATCACATGTGGGCCAGGTCGGCCAGCACTCTGGCCCACAGAGGCTGGGCTGGTCATGGACCCACACACTCACCTGCCCCACCCCTGGGCCGGCTGCTCCGCCCTGGGGGTGGGGAGGGCCAGCCCAGAGGCCAAGCGAAGCCCTCCTGCCTCGCCCCGCTGCCTTCAGCTCGCCTCCAAAGGCAGCGGGAGCAGGGCAAAGTGTGACGGGGGGGAGGAGGGCCAGCCCAGAGGCCAAGCAAAGCCCCACACTGCCCTGCTGGGAGCAAGATACCACAGGGCCCAAGTAACCACAGGGTCCAGGGTGATCGCCCTGTTCGCCCTTCCCCAAGAACAGCCCTGGGTCCCAGACCTGCAGACATCCACCCCATGTCCTGGCCCGCTGGCGAAGGGGGCTCGTTTTGGGGTGCAGGGTGGGGCCCTGAGGGAACAGGTGCTCCTCCAGGTACTCCAGGGACTGGGTCTGCTGCTCCATAAGGTCGAGCATTTGCTCAAGCAGCCTCTGCTCAACCCTCCGCTGCCCCTGCTCAGCCCTCTGGTGGGCATCATCCTGCTCCTGACAGGCCGTCAGGTGTGCCTCAGTCCACTCACTGATGCAGATCAGGTCTTCAAGGACCTCATTTCACAAGCACGGTGCCCTCCTCCTCCTCCTGCTGGCGGGGCCCCGGGAGTGCTACATGGCAAGGGCACAGGGTCTGCTGGGGAGAAGCAAAGAAGAAAGGTCCTTCCATTAGCTTGTGCAGTGTGCAGCCTGACAGCAGCTGCTGTCCCCTGACCATCCCACTGATTCCCAATCCCTGTCCCCTGGGTACACGCCGGTGTGCTCTGCTGTCCAGGTTGGGTGCGGTGCCCATGGTGGCGAACTACAGGGAGCCCTGCCACAGGGGTCTCTCCTGAGGCCACATGCCAGCAGTGTCGGGTGCATGCTGTCTGGACTTGGTGCTCCTGCTTACAGTCCCCCACCCCATCTCCAGGCACATCACTGCACCGCTCGGCTGTGGCTCCCCCCCGTGCCATATAGCCCCCAGCCCCTTTGGCCCTGTGGGATGCCCTCCTGACCCTGTCTGTCCCTGGGCCATTTCCCCCTGTGGTCTCTGTCCCAAAGGCATGCACATCCCTGCCCGCAGGGAGGGAGGGAGCACTCTCTCCTCGCCTGGGTCATCTTCGGCAGGGGGAATTTGCTTCTCCTCCTCGGTGGCAGTGTCTGCCATCGGGGCAGGGATGAGGTCCGGGCTGGTGGCAGGCTCCGGGACTGGTGGAGTGCCCTGCTGCTGCCTGGTCTCCCCTTCCTCCAGCACCCCAGTCTCGTCCACTGAGCCCTCCTCCTGGTCATCATGGAGGGAGGGGGGCTCAGCTGAGTTGATGGTGTGGCTGGGAGGCTGTCGCTCTCCTGCCCCAGAAAGGCATCCAGCTGCTGGTAGTCCCAGCAGCTGGTGGTGGGGGCTGCCCCTGTCCAGAGTGTCTCCTCTCAGGCTTTTTGGTAGCCCTGTTGGAGGTCCTTTATTTTCACCCAGACCTGCTGGGTGTCCCGGGTGTGGCCCTTGTGAGCCAGGGCCTGGGAGATGGAGGCATATTCCTCCTGGTTGTGGTGGTTGCCCTGCAACCGGGAGGTCACTGCCTCATCCCCCCAAATGGCCAGCAGGTCCAGGATTTCCTGGTGGCTCCAGGACGGGGAGCACTTGCAGTGCTAGCTGCTCTGCTCTGCCATGGTTGCAGAGGCAGGCCTGGGCAGCTCTGAGGCTGTGTCCTGTCCCTTGATTGGCCAGGGCTGCGTCCTGCCCCATGGTTGGCCAAGGCAGGCTCTTCCTGTGCCAGAAACCCTGGGAGGGAGGGCTGGAGGCCATGGAGGTCGACTTAGGGCTACTCAGTGTTGTTTCCAGAGGCGGTACGGCAATGCAGCAGTCATGGAGGTCACACATTACACTGGAGAAGGCTGAACTGGTGTGTTTATTATTGCAGTGGGTTCTGCAATGTAAGTGTGGACAGACCCGAGGTTCCCTGGCGAGGGGTGGCAGTTAGGCCCGAGTCGCCTTCCTACTTACAACTACAGCCTGAGATGCCCCGATTGGCCCCAACTAGCTAGCTCCTCTGCGGCTTGGCTAGTCCTGGGACTAAGACCCCTGTGGGTGTGTGTGGGGGGGGGGGGGTAAGTGGCAGTCTGCCCCAGGCAGCTCTTCTGCAGCTTTCCTGGTAAGTTGCAGTCTGCCCCAGGTAGCTCCTCTACAGCTTTCTGAGTTTGGCGTATGGACTGTGACTTTACCCTGTTGCAGGCCTAGTTATATACCCCATGGACTCGTGCTGTTGTCCCTGACAACGGGTGTCTTACAGTCTGGGGCATTATCTTATCTGATATGGCCAGCCTGAGGACAACTTCTCCTCATTACAGTAACACAGGCAGTTGGCCTTGGTGTTCCTTGGGTGTCCGCCCATGTCCAGCACAATGAAGTTGAATCATCACTATACCCCATAAAACATATATAGAACAGGCCCCCCAACGTGCCCATTGCTATTTCGACAGCGTGTGCTGGTGTTGTTTGATTAGCAGGAGAGGTCATGTTCCCGAGTTCCGAAGCCGCCGCTGCCACACTTGTCAACAGTGGCAGGCCCAGCAGGATCCAAACCACCAGAGCCAGGCCAAGACGATGTGAATGACCCAGGACGCATTGTCAGCCGCTTCCACTCCCATTTCTGCAAAGCATGCTTAAATTTATCTAGCAGTGTTCATGACCACCTGGACCCATGACTCTGTATCTACACTGGCTTAAGTTGACTTAATAAGGTCGACTTAAGCGCTAAGTCAACCTAAAACGAGGTGTCATTAGGTCAATTTAACATTTCCTTAAGTCAACTTAAGGAAAGCCCAGTGTGGACTCAGAGTAGTTTATGTCGACTTAAGCTTCCTTAAGTTGACTTAATTTGTAAGTGTAGATGCACCCCGAGAGATTTAACAATAAAATCCCAATTGGTGCCACCGCCAGACAGAGCTCTTGGTATAAATGAGGTTGCAGCAATTACTAGTATTTTACCACGTTAATTAAACCTGTTCTGTACTTGGTGTCTGATGAGGGAGATTTTGCAAAATTCCTTAGTGTAGACACAGCAGTGCCAGAAGTAGCAAACATGATTGTGGTGTTTTGTACAGTGAAACTGTTCACATAGTTGCAAAATACAGATACTCAATAAACTTCTTTAATGCTCTGTTTCCCATCATGTTAATGAATTGTTGTTACATTATGGCTTCTATGAGATTACCAAATAGGAAAAGTAATTTTCTATTTCTGCTTCTTTCCCACTTCTAATAATCAAGCTGTCAGCATTGTGACAAAGTTAATTATCACTTGCATTTTCCTTTTCATTTAAAAATGTTAATCAATGGTAGCAAAAAATACTTCTGCTTAAAATAGAGCAATTTAATTCACAATCAATCACACCTAAAGAAACAACCTGGCTAATTTCAGAGGTGACCTAATTAAATTTTAAAAACTGAAACCCTACTGGCTAAAGAATTTAGGTACCCATTTGCCATACATGTTCATCAAGATCCTTCAAAAGCTAGGATTTGTCTACATATAAAAATTGTACACATTTAACTAAATCAATAGAAACTGATATATTAAGAGAGTGCAACCCCTTTATGGGGGCACCATTAAATCAGCTGAGAAAGCCTGATATTGATTTAGGTTTAACCAGTTCAAGGCACTCAAACCAATTTAAGATCATCCACAAAGTGGCGATTGCACTGACTCAGGTACATCAGTTTCTAAAGCAGTTCAGCTAAAAATCAGTATAATTGGTGTATGTGGCCGACACATTACTAATGGGTATATAGCAGTTGCAGGAAGGACATTTAGTTTTAACTTCTTTCATAAAGAACTGTTTTCATAAGTCAGTGCTGCAGGGAGTCAGTGTCAGACAACAAGTGCTCTTCTGAACTTTTAAAAAATCCTTGGCTGACTATTTCTGAGCTCTAGCTCACATTTCAGGCAAAGAATGGTCCACATTAAAAAGATTTTCCAAGTTACTTCCTGATGTTAATGAAGATGTTTTAATTGAAGCCAGCTATCTGGCACCCAACAACAATATGTATTTCGAAGATATAGGAATGCAACTCTTCTGACACCTAGCACAATCACATCACTTAATGTGTAGGACTTGATATGAACAGCAAAATATTCATGATTTACAGGAAATTTTACTGCAAGAGGTAGCAGTGAAACAAATGACTATTTCTAGTTTGTAAATCTAGTTCATAACAGTTTTCAGGATCCTGATTATTTTTCTTCTTAAACTTTGATAAACAACAGCACTTACTTTTGATGATAACCTTAAGCTGGCAGGAGGCTTCATTTCCTGCCTCATTAAGGGCTGTGTATTAAACTTGGTGAGTTCCATACTGGAAGTGGGAGTCACTGGTTATTGAAGCTATTGAAGCAAACACCCTCCTTTTGTCACTAATTGCAGGCTGTTCCCAGCTGACCTGTACTGGATCAGTCTCAGTGGTTATGGTGACGTCCCACGGGCAATTTGTTATAGTTGGAGGAACAGTATATGTGAAGTTCAAGGGAAACAATTAAAACATGACAAGCTGTCAGTTGCCCTCGCACAGCCAAAGGCTTGAGTAATGCATTGTTGCTAGTAACTTCTTAATACGGTCTATTTACTAAGAGAGACAAACACAAGATAATGAATATTACTGAGACAACATTTGTTGCACAACTAACTATTGGAGACATTTTAGACCTAACTAGATTTATGAGCTGCTTTTGAATATGAATTGGGTAGCAACAGTGCAAATCATGTTTCTTCTCATGCAAAAGGGACAGTTCCTTTTCCATGAACCAGTGGAGTGTTTATTCTGCATTGTGCACTAAACAACAGGCCTCAGAAATCACGTGTATAAGAAGTACTTGCACTATGAATCTTCTAGGTTTCCTGTAGGTTTTTTCAACCACTAAAAATCAAAAACTGTGGCAAGCATGGTCAAATCTTCATGGAAGTTCAGCAACCTCTTCTCCAGTGTTCCTAACCTCCAAAGAGAGGTTTCTTTAGTTCGCTAGCCAAAAGGACATTGCTGTGAGATGGAGCTGGGAGCAAGGAGATAGAGCAGAAAGAAGAAGGGGAGGGAGTTGTGCATGAAAGTCTTAGAAATCCACAAACAACAGTAATAATAATTTGGCAAATTACCAAACTAAAATAAATAGATATAAGCTTGGTGCAAATTTTAGAGGACCCATTGAAGGGTTCATATCAGTTTAACTAAAACAATCTATCCAGTGCACAAAACATAGTTGTGTATAGTCAAGCTCTAAGAATTAGAACTTTGGGCTAACACAGTAAATAGTGATACAATGAAGAAACAGTCCTATATTCTTTATGAATGAAGGAAGAAATATTTTTCATACTCAGAAATGTATTTAAAATAAGATAATATACATGAATTCTTACTTAAGCTTCTATTATCTTATTACTGTTACTAGGGATAGAATTCTATATTCACCTGGGGTATGTCTATACTTGCACCTTAAGTTGACTTAACGATGTGTGTTGATCTACAGAATGCTGCGTCCACACTGGGCGCTACCTTAAGTTGACTTAAGCGCTTCCTTAAGTCAACTTAATAACTCCACCTCTGAAGGTTGACTTAATGCCTAAGCTGACCTTGTTAGGTCAACTTAAAGCTGGCGTGGATGGGGAATAGCCTTAAATTGATCTAATTGGAGTTGGGCTGGAGAGAAGGGGAGAGCCAGGCCAGGGAAGATCAGGCTGGGGTGAGCCACGGCAGATCGGGCTGGGGTAAAGGGGAGCTGCAGTCAGGGGGGATCAGGCTAGGGAGAAGGGACATGGTGGGGATCGGTGGCTGGGAAGAAGGGACACGGCAGGGATCGGGACTGGCGAGAAGGAAGAGACAGCAAGGATCGGGCGCTCAGGAGAAGGAAGAGACGCAGGGATCAGGCTGCATGAGGTGCGCGGGTGTGCGGAGGCCCCTGCGCCGCCAGGCACCCACAGCTTTGTGGGAACATAGCTCTAGGCCCCCACAACACTCCTCCGTGGACCTAGCACCTGCCACTGTCGACGTAGGCAGTCGACGAGTGTTTATTATGGTCGCTCTAAATCGACTTAACAAGGTCGACTTTAAGTCAACCTAAAGTTGACCTCGTTAAGTCAACTTAACAGAGCCTGTAGTGTAGACATAGCCCTGGATCACCCGAGGTGGTCTTCAGAATGGTTTTTGGTTGCAGCTTGGAGCTCAGAGTCAGAAGACTCCCACTGGCTTCAGAGGAGTTACTGTATATACATAAATCCTGTGCAACTCTTCAAAAAATTAGCGCTACATTTTATTGGGACCATGGCAACCTTACAAACCCTAAGTTGCACAGATGTAATTGAGGGTAGTGCTTGGCTCAGTGCATCTCTTAATTCTTATAGCTGTGCTTTAGAATACTCTAAGGGTATCACAATTGCTGGTATGAGAAAGTTAAATCACAAAATTGTACTATTGGAGTAGCGATAAGAGTCACAGTCTGCTTTTCCTATCCCAAAGGGTAATTTGTGTTTATTCTAAAAACATTTCTAGACTTGCAGGGAGGAAAGTTTTGTTCACATTTTTGTATGTAGTCTATGAGATCACCTGATTCTAGGCCACACCCATATCATTTAAATTGTTGTAAAATATATTTTAAAAATTGTACTATGACCTTCTCTTACACAAAAAGAAAAATAGTATTCAAATCACCCTCATGAAAAAATTGCAAGACACTTGTTTGCCTGCATCTGAATTACTTTTAGGCTTATTTGGCAATATTTCAATTTATAAGTATTTTTAAAAACTCATTGTAAATATGTGATTGAACAAGAAAAACTCAATTTGAAGCAAATGAGCATTTCTTCTCTCTTTCCCCCCCTCCCCCCCCGCACCCCCAGTCTAACTCAGGCAAAAGTTCACAAACAGCAGGATTCTCCCATCTGTTTGCAAACCGCCTGTCACTTCTTAGTCTCTGAGCAATTCCCCATCCAGTTTACAAAGTTTTGGCTGCAAAAATTCTCTTGTTCTGAGAAAAGAGATGATGTACCTTTATGAATAACTGACTTTTTGTAACCCTGATCTAATCACACAAAATCATCACCCCCACCATAATAGTTGTCATTATCACTATTTGGTTTTATTTTGGTAACACTCAGGGGACAAAATGATGGTAGATGCTCTATAAACACAGAAGAATAAATCTGCCCCAGGGAATTTACAATCTAATCTGAAACAAACTGTAACATAAGAACATAAGAACATAAGAACATAAGAAAGGCCGTACTGGGTCAGACCAGAGGTCCATCTAGCCCAGTATCTGTCTACCGACAGTGGCCAGTGCCCAGGTGCCCCAGAGGGAGTGAACCTAACAGGCAATGATCAAGTGATCACTCTCCTGCCATCCGTCTCCATCCTCTGATAAACAGAGGCTAGGGACACCATTCTTAACCCCTTTCTGGCTAATAGCCATTTATGGACTTAGCCACCATGAACTTATCCAGTTCCCTTTTAAATATTGTTATAGTCCCAGCCTTCACAACCTCCTCAGGTAAGGAGTTCCACAAGTTGACTGTGCGTTGTGTGAAGAAGAACTTCCTTTTATTTGTTTTGAACCTGCTACCTATCAGTTTCATTTGGTGACCCCTGGTTCTTGTATTATGGGAGTATTTAAACAACTTTTCCTTGTCCACTTTTTCCACATCAGTCATAATTTTATATACTTCTATCATGTCCCCCCTCAGTCTCCTCTTTTCCAAGCTGAAGAGGCCCAGCCTTTTCAATCGTTCCTCATACGAGGCACTCTCCAAACCCCTAATCATTTTAGTTGCCCTTTTCTGAACCTTTTCTAGTGCTAGAATATCTTTTTTGAGATGAGGAGACCACATCTGTACACAGTATTCGAGATGTGGGCGTACCATGGATTTATATAAGGGCAATAATACATTTGCAGTCTTATTTTCTATCCCCTTTTTAATGATCCCTAACATCCTGTTTGCTTTTTTGACCGCCTCCGCACACTGTACGGACATCTTCAGAGAACTATCCACAATGACTCCAAGATCTTTTTCTTGACTCGTTGTAGCCAAATTAGCCCCCATCATATTATAGGTATAGTTGGGGTTATTTTTTCCAATGTGCATTACTTTACACTTATCCACATTAAATTTCATTTGCCATTTGGATGCCCAATCACTTAGTTTTGTGAGATCTTTTTGAAGTTCTTCACAATCTGCTTTGGTCTTGACTATCTTGAGTAGTTTAGTATCGTCTGCAAACTTAGCTACCTCACTATTTACCCCTTTCTCCAGATCATTTATGAATAAATTGAATAGGACTGGTCCTAGGACCGACCCTTGGGGAACACCACTAGCTACCCTTTTCCAATCTGAGAATTTACCATTTACTCCTACCCTTTGTTCCCTGTCTTTTAACCAGTTCTCAATCCATGAAAGGACCTTCCCTTTTATCCCATGACAACTTAACTTACATAACAGCCTTTGGTGAGGGACCTTGTCAAATGCTTTCTGGAAATCTAAGTACACAATGTCCACTGGATCCCCCCTGTCCACATGTTTGGTAACCCCTTCAAAGAACTCTAATAGATTAGTAAGACACGATTTCCCCTTACAGAAACCATGTTGGCTATTGCTCAACAGTTTATGTTTTTCTATGTGACTGACAATTTTATTCTTAACTATTGTTTCAACTAATTTGCCCGGTACCGACGTTAGACTTACCGGTCTGTAATTGCTGGGATCCCCTCTAGGGCCCTTTTTAAATATTGGCGTTACATTAGCCGACTTCCAGTCTTTGGGTACCGAAGCCATTTTAAGGGACAGGTTACAAATCTTAGTTAACAGTTCCGCGACTTCACATTTGAGTTCTTTCAGAACTCTTGGGTGAATGCCATCTGGTCCCGGTGACTTGTTAATGTTGAGTTTATCAATTAATTCCAAAACTTCCTCTAGTGACACTTCAATCTGTGACAGTTCCTCAGATCTGTCACCTACAAAAGCCGGCTCAGGTTTGGGAATCTCACTAACATCTTCAGCCGTAAAAACCGAAGCAAAGAATCCATTTAGTTTCTCTGCAATGACTCTATCATCTTTAAGCGCTCCTTTTGTATTATCATCATCAAGGGGCCCGACTGGTTGTTTGGCAGGCTTCCTGCTTCTGATATACTTAAAAAACAATTTGTTATTACCTTTGGAGTTTTTGGCTAGCCGTTCTTCAAACTCCTCTTTGGCTCTTCTTATTACACTCTTGCACTTAAGCTGGCACTGTTTGTGCACCTTTCTGTTTGCCTCACTAGGATTTGACTTCCACTTTTTAAAGGAAGTCTTTTTACCTCTCAGTGCTTCTTTTACATGGTTGGTGAGCCATGGTGGCTCTTTTTTGGTTTTTTTACAGTGTTTCTTAATTTGGGGTATACAGTGAAGTTGGGCCTCTATTATGGTGTCTTTAAAAAGCGCCCATGCAGTTTTCAGAGATTTCACTTTAGTCACTCTACCTTTTAGCTTTTGTTTAACTATCCCCCTCATTTTTGTATAGTTCCCCCTTTTGAAATTAAATGCCACAGTGTTGGGCTGTTGAGGTGTTCTTTCCCCCACAGCGATGGTGAATGCTATTGTATTATGGTCACTAGTTCCAAGCGGTCCTGCTACAGTTACCTCTCGGACCAGCTCCTGCGCTCCACTCAGGATTAAATCTAGAGTTGCCTCTCCCCTTGTGGGTTCCCATACCAGCTGCTCCATGAAGCAGTCATTCAAAGTATCGAGAAATTTTATCTCTGCAATATGTCCTGAAGTGAAATGTTCCCAGTCAATATGGGGATAGTTGAAATCCCCCACCATTATTGGGTTTTTAAATTTGATAACCTCCCTAATTTCCCTTAGCATTTCATCATCGCTCTTACTATCCTGGTCAGGTGGCCGATAGTAGATCCCTAATGTTATATTGTCATGGAAGCATGAGATTTCTATCCATAGCGATTCTATGGAACAAGTGGATTCGCTTATGATTTTTACTTCATTTGACATAAACATAAAACATACCACAGGATAAAAAAAAAAAACAAGTAGCATCAGCTATCTCTGACTGTTATGCATCTGTGATTGGTTGATATCTTCAATCTCTCAGGACAGAAGAGGATCATAAGCCAGGATTTGTGAGATGAGAAGATGCAAGAAGATTCTAATGGATCACCCGAGGGAGAGATGCCATGTGTGAGGGCAAAGTGAAGACATTTGTGAGGAGAGAGATAACAAGGTAAAAGGTCTTAGCTGTTTAATTTTGTATGAATTGGATTGGGATTGTCAGGGAGGGAGACATTACAGTAATTAAAATGTTCAACTATGAGGGCCAGATTCTAGTATGTTATTCTGTGAAGCCAGTAGCTATAATAAAATACCAGCACTGTAAACGCAAATAGCATTAATTACATTAGGCAGTGATCTATTTAAACCACTGTGTAAAACTAATGCCTCAATGCTTTCTTTCAGAGTGTAATCATGTTTGATAGCTGAGTACCATGAGTATACTTTGGGACAGGTACATGATATTGTGGATTTGTTCTTCTATAATCAGTGGAAATGTTTCTCATTTTAACGTGGAAATGATCGCATTGCTTATGAACCTCAGGAGATGGATCACCCACAAATATAGCTTTCTCTGGTGCACTGTGTCTGTATAAAAATAGATAACTGTTGAAATAGTCAAGAAAAGTGTTCTTAAAGGCCTTGGGCCAAATGTCGCACTGGTTTATGCCCCTTGTAATTCTGCTGATTTCCATGGGGTTTAAGTCAGCATGGAATTCAACTGCGTGTTTAGATTTCATTTATATTTGAACCCTTCATGTTACCATCCAAAACAACCATCCGATCCTAAATATACTTGCATCAGATACAACACAGTAAATGTGAAAGAAGTACATATGTATTTGGAAAAAAGATCCCACAAAAAGCTGTAAGTTGTAAGATCTGCTGACAAAGCCTTCCCAGGCTTTTGTCTTAGCTCTGACCCTTGTGATTCATGATTCCCCTTCTCCATGCAGGCCCATAACACAGGACTGGGGGTTTACACTGCAAATAATTCCATTGTTTTCATTGGGACTACTTGTGCACTAAGGGTGCGTCTACACTGGCAACTTAGGTCGATTTAAGGACGCATAAGTCGACTTACACAAAGCCGCATTCACACTGGGCTTTTATTAAGTCGACTTAAGCGCTTCCTTAAGTCGACTTAATAACAGCTGAAGTTGACTTAATAACACCACCTCTGAAGGTCGACTCAAGCCTTAAGTCAACTACTTAAGTCGACTTAAAGCCAGTGTGGACGGGGAATAGTGCTAAGTCGACCTTATGAAGTCGACTTAAAGCCAGTGTGGACGGCTATGTCTACTGTTAAGTTGACTTAACAAGGTCGACTTAAGTTGACTTAAAGTGTAGCCACTCTGTTAAGTTGACTTAACTTTACAAATGTAGACATAGCCTAAGGTACTACTTAACGTCAGAATGGTAGAATCTGGCCGATAGACATTTCAACTACTGGTTTTTAGACCTTTAAAACTGTTCAAGTATTGTAGGTGTACTTTTCTTGACATATAGGTTTGAAGCTGATCTGAATTTTAATTGAATACCCAACAAAAGTTGCCATATTGCATTCAGAATTTTTAATCTGAATTGGCTACATCCTAAATAACAGCCATACATATTGTGATAATATTGTGCCAATAGTTCATTTGCAAATATTGTTTTCTGAAATCACATTCAAATAGTGTGGCTTTGTAAGACCATTCTGGTAGAATTTGATGTATGAAAGTTTTCACTATCAGCAACTGGAGGAGAGAAATCACAGCTGAATGAACCTCCAAGGAAGTGAAACATTCTTAATTTTAGTTTAATTTTTAGCAAATTTAAAGACATTTTTTAAAGGTAAACATCACTACTTGTAAAGCACAAAGCAGTAATTTCATGTTGCTCTTGTGTTAGCAGGCCAACATTTATATTTGTCAGGAGGTACTGGATCAAAGCTGTTTTTCCCATGTCTTCTGTTTGAACTGGATTTTGCTGATTGTCAGACAACACTGAATATTTTACTTCTGAATTGTTCATCTTAATTGAGAACTGTATTTAATATCAAATATAAATCTAGTGGGAGCCAGTTGACGGATTAATAGATATAAATTAAGCTCTGCAAACACAATTCCAAAGAACCTTATGAATTATGATTTTAATAACAGATCTACACTATGAAAAATAGACATTTCTCAATTCTCATAGTTTATCATGGAGAATCATTATTTTTCTTTATCAAATACACTTGATTTCTGCTGTCATTTGGGCAAAAAATAAATCCGTCCAAACTATATCTATTCATTTCAAAAGACACTCAGCCCACCTCAGCATTTTATTAATAGGAACCAGAATGACAGGCTTGGAGGCTGAACAACATAAAATATTCACTGAGGTTCAATGCTCTCTGAAGTGGGATTTTCTCCCACGAAAGCTCATGCCATAAATAAATCTGTTAGTCTTTAAAAGTGACACAGGACTCTGTTTGTTTTTCTGCAATAGACTAGCACAGCTACCCCTCTGGAACTTCTCTTCACACTGTTACTCTAAGAAGAACCATTTTTATTAATTCATTAATTTCATTAAGTCTGATCAGTGTTTTTCATGGCCTTCTCAACCAACAGACTAGAGATGTCACATAAAAAAAAAAACCAGATTTTTTTGGATAAAAGGAATGTAGTGGACCTAATTTACTTAGATTTCAGCAAGGCATTTGATACGGTTCCACATAGGGAATTATTAGTTAAATTAGAAAAGATGGGGATTAATATGAAAATAGAAAGGTGGATAAGGAACTGGTTAAAGGGGAGACTACAGAGGATCATATTAAAAGGTGAACTGTATAGCTGGAAAGAGGTTACTAGCGGAGTTCCTCAAGGATCAGTCTTGGGACCAATCTTATTCAACCTCTTTATTACTGACCTTGGCATAAAAAGTGGGAATATGCTAATTAAGTTTGCAGATGACACCAAGTTGGGAGGTGTTGCCAATATAGAGGAGAATTGGGATATCATACAGAAAAATCTGGATGACCTTGTAAACTGGAGTATTAGGAATAGGATGAAATTTAATAATGGGGAGTGCAATGTCATGTATTTAGGGACAAATAAGAATTTTTCTTATAAGTTGGGGATGCATCAGTTGGAAGTGACAGAAGAGGATAAGGACCTGGGCATACTGGTTGATCACAGGATGACAATGAGTCGCCAATGCAATGTGGCCGTGAAAAAAGCTAATGCAGTCCTGGGGTGCATCAGAAGAGGTATTTCCAGTAGTGACAGAGAGGTGTTAGTACCGTTATACAAGGCACTGGTGAGACCTCATCTGGAATATTGCATGCAGTTCTGGTCCCCCATGTTTAAGAAAGATGAAGTCAAACTGGAGCAGGTGCAAAGAAGGGCTACAAGGATGATTTGCAGAATGGAAAACCTTCCTCTTCTGTAATCTGAGAGCAATGATATTTACCCACTTGGTAAAGAATTTTGGGAAGGAAAGATTATATAAGAATCAGTCTTTATTTTCCTCCATAGTAAGACACACACACTATCTACATGCCAAAAAAGAAAAGCCCTAACAGGCACACAATTATACAACATATCCACTGTTTTCTGATCCAATTTATCTAACTTTAGTTCAGTGGTGAATCTAACTGAATGACTGGTAACAAATGACATCTTCAACGACATGAGAATTTATCCCTCTGATCTTGGATATCAGTTGGTTTTGAAAGATAATTGCGGTAGCTTCCTCTGCTATGTTCGTCAAAGAGGTTGGGAGTTCACTCAGGAAAGAAAATTTACAATGGTATCATTTCTTGTCTTGCAGTGAATAGGTCAGTTACACATCTTTATTTCTTCATTCAATGAGATCATTTCAAAACTAAGCTTAGCTTGGCACGGTCAAATACATTTTTATTTTCTTAACATTTCCCTGTCTATTTCTTACGTAAATTGTTTTTTACTAACTGGCAAATCAACAGAAACACAGAATAATATTCTTTAGCAGAAAGATGAAGGAGAGCCAAGCAGCCACTCTCTGGAAAAAAGCCAGCGGGCCCAGGTTTGGAAGTCATTGGGGAGCACTTCCTAAAATGAGCAGTACCATTGATGCCAGTAACAATGTAGCTATTTTCTTGAGTAACTGTTTATCAACACAGTAAGGATTACACCATTGGGTCCAAAATGCACGAGTTCAGGATATTTGGATTAAACACACGCGTCTGTGAAATATTGAATTTCAACATAGGAAGGCTCATTCAGCACCATATTTAGATTATTATTAGTTTGGATTAGGCTTTATCGAGTATTGACAATGCCAAGCACTCAAATATCATGAGATTTGTTAAAAATAAACTATTAGAGGATTCTTTTTATTTCCCTTCCTGCACCTTTAGGCTACAACTGCTTTCATTTTTTTTAAAGGGCTAGAAACTTACTATTTTTTAAAAAGACAGCAGAGATTCTCATGCAAGTTCTTGTTTGCAACTGCTGAGGCTTTAAGATCAACACGAAATATTAAGGGACTTGCAATAAACTGGCAAGAGTTGGCAAATATGCCTTATGTTCAGCTGCCGCTGAGAAATGATTGTGACTTATTATGAGACAGCTGAACCAATTCACATGTGAGGTCTTGGGTGAATTTGCATGCTACAGTCCTATGAAATAAAACTGGATATTATGCATTTTACTTTTGCACTGACCATACTGTAAACATTCTATAGTAACACAAAAGCTATTGAAGTATTTTATCACTTTAAAAAGATCATGCTTCATAGTGACATCACCATATCTATTAAAGACCTGGTTGCCTCTGAAGTGGTTTTGATTAATATCCTAGCTCTAAATCATCAGAGGTGTCAGTAAGATGTTTGTCATTCTCCTGAACATGTTCATACACAAATTTTCAAATCACTCTCTGGCCTGCACAGCAATAAGAGAAGGAACATGTTCTCTGCCATAAGGGTTCTGGTCGCTGTGCAGGATTGTGCAGGGAGAGTTATGGGGATCACTGCTTCCCTTTGGAGGAGAAGCAATGTGGTGATCCACCAATTACTGGTGATCACCAGTGTGGCAGTACTTTATAGCACACAATTAAGTTGCAGAATTTCTTTTCTACAGATATCCTGGGCAGCATCCTCATTATGATTATTCACATCCATATTATTATCTATTATTTATAAGCTTGGGAGATTGGACATATTTGTAGCCTGCACAACATTCTGCTTTTTGGGTATGTGGTGTATAAAATAAATGCATAAATGAAGTACATCTTACTAGCATATATTGTGGAAGAATCCTGCACATGTTGAAATGTCCATGTGTACTATTCATGCCTCACCCCCAAACACTAGAACAGTATGAGACTGATCCCAGAGTAGCTATACATATACATGTTGCAGTTCAGAAGAGAATTGTGAGAAGGGGTTGGAGAGCTATGTCCCAGTTAAATAATATAGTAGCCTTCCCATCGTATAATGGAACAAAAACCGAGACAGATCAATTTCAGAGGAGACTAAATTTTAACATTTAAATATGCACGAGCTAATGTCAGTTATTCTGGTTATAAACATAAATATTCCAACTGCAGAGAAATATAAGGCATCCTCTTACTCTGTGTAAATAATTTAAATAAATGAAAAATAGCTTTCCCAAGGCTTCTAAATTTGAGCTTGACAACATGTTTTGACTTCAATTTGAGATGGATTTATGGTTTGGGGTTTTTTGGACACCGGGGCAGGATTTTCAAAAGTGCCTAAAGGATTTAGAGGCACTCATTTCAATGACAATCAGAAAGTGAAAGTCAGTGCACCTGGTGCTCCTAAATCATGTAGGCAGTTTTAAAAATCCCCTCTGTTACTCTCTGCTACTACCTTATGTCAAATTTCATAATATTTTATGTACATGAACAGAACATCACTATCACATTATGCATTCCAGCTCAAGTTATTTTAGATGCAAACTGAAAAGTATTTAAAAAAAAACCAAACCCAAATCAAACTGCTCCTGACCCCAAATTATTAATAGATCTCATGTGTAGTCTTAAATCTGGATTTTACAACCCCCATATTAGTCCTAACATTTAATCATGACAAACCAAGAATACTTACTCCTAACCTACAGCAGGAATAAAAAGAAGTTTGAAACAAAAATGCTTTTAAATTGATTCACTTGCTAGGTGTTTTGGATTTGCCAAACCTCATGCATTGGGCTTTGATTTGGCAAAACTGCAGTCAGAAATGTTTAGGATCTAGGCTCTTTTTTATTTGAATCATCATCAGATTCACAGATGGTTTAGATTAGTGTAGCTCCTTTGAAATCAACCAATTTACACCAGATGATAATTTGTGGGTTAAATAAAATAGACCACTTTGGTCCAATGTGTATCTTCTTCCTAAGTAAAGTTGATCCGTTTTATTAGTTGAAAGTAGTTAGACCTGGTTGTTTTGATTTCTTTGGTTGTTTAATTTTTACAGCTGAAACTCCATATCTCTCTGCACGAGCTGTGTAGATCTCTGGAGACTTTTTCTGATTATCTGGAATGCAAAAGAGTTTAAATTTTCTTGAAGGCCCTGCACATCATATAGAAAAACTTTTCAAGGAAACATCAAAGATAAACCTTTCCACCTTATATAGTAATATGTACTGTAGCGTATGATCTGGAACATAATTAGGAACCCTTGAACTCTAAGGAAAAAGTTGCAAAAAGCCAAAAGTAGTAGCCACAGTGAAAACTAAATTTGAAGTTTGATCCTACTGGCATCCTGTAAACAGAACTCTTAGTCTCTATAGCTGTTTGTCCTTGGTCTCTCACCTGATAATCAAGATAAGCCAATCTTTGAGAGCCTTCTAGGCATTGTGCTCCACTGAGTTTATTACTACTTTATTTTTATCCTTTTTAGCCCTAGTTTTAAAACCACCTTTTTCCTCAGTACAATTAGGGATGCTAAACATTAACAGACTTCGGCCCCACACTTGTAATTTCCAATCCATTATAGCCCCACTAATTTTAGAAAATAGCTCACCCATTTTAAATTTTAGGACTTCATTTATTTGTCACCACTAAAGAATTAATTTATAAAATGATGAAAGGCTAAAGATTTTGGATAATTATTCAGTAGATAAATTTGGCTAAGATAATGTGATAAATGGAAAGCAAATGTACATGTCTTTTGATAAACTTAACGCTCAAGTAGATAACATTACACCCCAAAAACCTATATTAAGACAACTTTATTAAAGTTGCAATGGCAAGCACACAAAAGTAATGAAATGCCAGAATTAAAGATGTCTGTTAGTAAAATCAAACCACCATTTAAAAGTAGTCATATTTATAACAGGAAGCCGTGAATGCCCACTCAACATAGGGTTCAAAGGAATACAAAGATATTCTCAGTTAGACTGGGAATTGTGGGCTGAGAGAAGAGGGAGTGAGATAAAATAAATGTAAGCATGAGCAAAGCAGTGGACAAAACATAAGGTAAATAACAAAGGAATTCAGGGAAAGCTGTGTAATGACTGGAGCAGTAGATGAAGAAGATGACCTCACAGTAGCATTCAGATTGCGTGATTATTTTCATTTTCGGGTGTAAGCCTTTATTAATGTCCTACCATTTTCAGAGAATAAGCATTCTGCTTTTGGTGAACTACATCAGATTAATAAAAATGACTTGCTAGACAACAGAAAGAAAGCTGAAAAATAGCCAGCAGCCATGTGGAGCTTGCAGGCTGATAAAAAAGGTCTATCTAAAGTAACTGCCACAGAAAATTAGTTGCTGAAGATGTTCATTTCAGAGTGGATAAATATCAAAAATAGACTGTTACAGGATGGATAGACATGACTGTTAAATATGCACTAAGGCAATACTGGGGGATGGGATGCATGGAGAGTGAGTATAACCCATTGTATTGTAGAAGGAAAGTCATAAGAACACATAAAAATTGACTTGTAATGTTATTTAATCAAAACAATGAAGCAGAAATTATCTATTAGGTATTTATTAGTTACTATGGGAGTGTTTACCTAACTGCTGGGTGGGAAGTGATATATTTTTGGCCGAAAAAGTTTATATATGAAAGAGGGAGAATTTTTTTTACTTATGATCTTTTATTAATTTTTCAAAATACACAGATATATTAAAATAACAGAATCATCATAATACTCAAAATAAATAAAAAGGGTTAGTATAAATGGTGGGTAGAGCAAGCAACATATCTATCTTCACAGTCTATGTTAATCATAGATCTCTAAAAGGTCAGCCCAAGTTGCTTTGAATTTTTTAAGCATTCCTTTTTCTGCGGAATACCAGACATCTCATTAGTTGTGAGGTGAGCCATATCCCTGAGCTGGGCATCAATATTTAATGGGGATATGCTTTTCCATTTTTGCAAGATTAATTTTTTAGCAAGCAAAGTTGCATGAATGCAGAAGAGTGATTTTTGAACTATTCAGTTATTTATTTATATTTCAAGAGATCTCAAAGATCCCCTCAGGTCTGGGGCTCCATTGTGCTAGGCATTGTGCAAACGCAAAGGAAGACACAGTTCTTGCTCTTAAGACCTTAACAATTTATTTAAAATAAAAAGCAATAGAATGTGACAAATGATAGAACGTTAATCATAGTTGATAAAGTTTGCAGGTCAGGTGATAAATAATCACAAGGAAAGGTTCCTTTTAGAGAGTAACCTGAACTGTTTAGTAGCTGGACACAATTGAACGATACGTGGTTCAATATGGGTAAATGCAAGGTCATACATTCAGCCATATTTACAAGATAGGGGACTGTTTCCTGAAAGGCAGTGACTCAGAAAAGGGCTTAGGGCGGTGCATCGAGGACAACCAGTGGAACAGAAGTTCCCAGTGTGATGCTGTGGCCAAAGGCCCCATGAGATCATTGGATAGATGGAGAAGGAAATATGAAATAGGAGGTTATTATACTTCATCTATATGTTTCTGGAAAGACCACTTGTGTCTGTGTTTGATAACCACGCTTTCAAAAGTCTGTTGAAAATTTAGGAAGGATAAAAAGAAGAGCCATGGGAATTAATTGGACTGGCTAATATGCCTTATGCTGAAAAATTTAGGAACCAGTCCTTTTAATTTATCAAAATGAAGCTTAAAAGATGACCTAATTGCAGTGTGTAAGTACCTAGAGAGGGAGACAATATCTGATAAAAGAAGGGCTCTTTAATCTATCAGATAAAGTTGTAACAAGGTAGATTGTCTGGAAGCTAAAACTAGACAAAATCAGACTATGGTGCAAATGTTTAATAGTAAAGGTAATTAACTTGCCAAAGGTGGACTGTCTATCACTTAGGGTCTTTAAATCAAGATTGAATGCTTTCTAAAAGATATGCTTAAACTCAACCACAAGTTACTGGGCTGATGCAACAATTAGTGGGTGAAATTCAATGTCCTACACTGTCGCAGGAGGTCAAGTTATCTAATATGATCACAATTGTCTTTTATGGCCTTATAATTTATGCATCTATAAAGAGAAAGTAAAAATGTTATTAGATCATGAAGTTACATAAGCTAAAATCATAGAAACATAGAAATGTAGGGCTGGAAGGAACACACAAAACCCCATGCTGAGACAGGACAAACCATATCTAGAAAAATGTTGGTCCCATAAAATCTTCCAGCTATGGGGATACCACAACCTCCCTTGGAAACCTATTCCAGTACTTAACTACACTGAGTTAGAAAGATTTTCCTAATATTTCACTTACACCCCCCTTGCTGTAGATTAAACAGATTACTTCTTGTCCTATGTTCAGTGGACATAAAGAACAATTGATACCCATCCTCTTCGTAAGAGCTCTGAACATATTCAAAGACTATTACCAGGTCAACCCTTGGTCTTCTTTTTTTAGGATTAAATATAACCAGTTCTCTTAACCTTTCCTTATAAGAGAGTTTTTTAAAAACCTTTTGTCATTTTTGTTGTGCTCCTCTAGACTCCCTCCAATTTGTTCACAACTTTCCTAAAATGCAATGTCTAAAACTAGTCACAGTACTCCAGCTGAGACCTCACTAGTGCTGAGTATAATAGAACAATTACCTACTATGTTTTACGTATGATACCCCGGTTGGTGCACAACAGAACGAAGTTTGCCTTTTCCACAACTGCATCACATTGTTGACTCACATCCAGTTTGTGGTCCACTGTAATTCTCAGATCTTTCTCAGCAGTATTGCTGCCTCACCAATTATATCTCATTTTGCACTTTTGCATTTGATTTTTCACTAATAAGTGTAGTACTTTGCACTTGACTTTATTGAATTTTATCTTGTTGATTTCAAACCAATTCTCCAATTTAACAAGGTCATTTTGAATTCTAATCCTGTTCTCCGAAATTCTTCTAACCCCTCTCATCTTGATGTCACCCACAAGTGTTATAAGCATACTCTCCATTCCATTACCCAAGTCATTAATGGCCACAATTCAGACAGATACTGAAGCATAACTTTAAACATTAGAATAGTCCCATTGACTTGGCTGGGACTGCTCATGTGTTTAAAAGATACATATGTGCTGCAATGGGACCAATGAGCATACCTTGAAGGCTCCTAGTCATTTAAATTTTTGTTTGTTTGTTACTTACATATAAAAATCAGCTAATGCCATGCATCTCTACCCACATCTCCCAAACAACTTAGTAAGTATATGTAATCATAATAGGGAAACTAAAAAGGAGCTGGAGAACAAAATCTCCCTTTAGCCATAACACGCAAAGATATTCAAATAATTAGCTTTTACTCTTTCAAGCATATGCTAATTAACAAGGAATTTTGAAGTTCTAACTATAAGGAAAAAATAGTTATGCTTGGGACATTAATTAAAGTTGCCATTTTAGAAAGCTAGTTAGCTTCTGACTGCAGGGAAAGGTATATTTTCTTATTTTTTCTCTCTGGCTCACTTTCTAGCAGTATTTGTGAATCTAGTAATGAGATATTTTGAAGGAATTCATACTTCAAGGGATTATAATAATAATAATAATAATAATCTATTCAGTAGTTATCACCCCCTTCTCACTGGGTATGCACCTGATATGGAGCCTTACAGGGTGGGAGGTGGAATTATTCGGACATATTGTGTTTCAAGATTACTACAAATTTAAAGACAATAGAGTCCTGTGGCACTTTTAAAGACTAACAGATTTATTTATCGCATGAGCTTTCGTGGGAGAAAATCCCACATCGTCAGACGCTTTGAAGATGGGAAACTTACAGAATGGGAGGAAATTAAATGCAGGGGAGTGTGTGACATAGGATCAGGTCAGGCTGTAACAGCAAATCAAAATAGGTGTTAGGATTCAAACAGTGGGGAACAGCACATAGAGGAAGGTGAGGTCAAATCACCTGTTGTAATGAGAGAAAAATCCATAGTCCTTGTTTAACCCCAAGACAACTGTGTCAAATTTGCATATAAGTTTGAGTTCTGCAGTTTCTCTTTGAAAGCTGTGATTTGTTATTCGTCTGTTTCAACACAGCTATTAGCAAGTCGTCAAGGGAGTGAGCAGGGAGATTGAAGTGTTCCCCTATTGGTTTTGTAGTGTTGCAATTTCTGATGCCAGATTTGTGGCCATTTATTCTTTGGCCCAGAGACTGTCCTGTTTGTCCAATATATAAGGCAGAGGGGCATTTCCGGTACATGATGGCATAAATCACATTGGTGGATGAGCAGGTGAACGAGCCCTTGATGGAGTAGGTGGCTTGATTTGGTCCTGTGATTGTGTCTTCAGTGTAGATATGAAGGCAAAGTTGGCAGCGTGGTCTGTTGCAGGGATATGTTCCTGCTTTAGTGTTTCTGTTGTATGATCTGTAGTTGCTGGTAAGTATCCTTTTAAGGTTAGGGGGCTGTCTGAAAGCAAGGAGAGGTCTGTCTCCCAAGGCTTGAGAGAGTGAGGGATCATCTTGTAAAATAGGCTGTAGATCTTTGATGATGTGTTGAAGAGGTCTGAGAACAACTATGTTGGGTCATTCCAATGGTCCATCTACCCCAGTATCCTGTCTTTCAACGGTGGCCAATACCAGGTGCTTCAGACAGAATTAATAGAACAGGTAACCATCAAGTGATCCATCTTGTCACCCATTCCCAGCTTCTGGCTACAGCAATGCCTGCCCATCTGGCTAATAGTCATTGATGGACCTATTCTCTATGAATTTATCTAGTTGTTTTTTTTTAATTCTGTTATAATCTTGGCCTTCCCAATTTCCTCTGGTAAGGAGTTCCACAAGTTCACTGCATTGTGTGAAAAATACTTCCTTTTGTTTATTTAAACCTGCTGCCTATTAAGAATGAAGCCTTAAATATGATGTCACTAAAACAGAGGGAAGGGCTGAGTTTGGCCATAGGAGCCAGTGCATTAGAGACCATTCTTGACAGATCACATCAACAAGAACAGCAGAGCCATACATTCTAGTATTCTGTCCTTTGCTTTTCCTGAATCCACTGGTAGGTGGAGATCCTCCATTGGTGGGTGGAACCTGAAAACCAGGTTCTCTAAAAGGGTAAAGCTGCAATTCTTCAAAGTTAATCCTCTGTTTCAAGGAGAAATGAACTTGCAGAATGCCCATACAAAGAGCTAGGGTTCAAAGTAATTAATCACCAGAACTAACTGCTGGTGAAGGATCCTAAATATAATTTTTTAAAAAGCTTATGGACATATTCTGAGTTTACCAATTTATGATCCAATGCCAGTATGTCATGCAGAATATACATGTAAAATGCTTCTAAATTAGATCCCACTAATATTAACAGTAGTGGCACACATTAATTAGTGACAATTTAAGAACCCTTGTTCCCTTACAGAAAAATAATACAAGTAGGAGGGTAGAAATGCTGAGGTTTCTCCTAGTTATTAATCAGAAGTGACAGTGGGGTTGTCCCCCCAAAAAACCATGAATCCTAGGCCCTCATAGCCATCCTCCCATAGACTGTCAACAAGTGCCCCCAATTCTTTTTGGGAGCTCAAGACTAATAAGCATTTCCTTCATCAGTGATTCTGCCCCAGCCTTGAAGCGGAGCTCCTGCAGCATCAATGGCAAGGGGTGTTTTTCCCCATTTTTGCAATCTCCAACTAAGATTTAATGGATGTAATTCCCTCTTAAGGGCTATGTCTGCACTTGGTAATTTAAGTCGACTTAGTGTGTCCTCACTTAAAAATAAAGTCTACTTAAAGGGGAACTTAAAAAGTCGACCTAGAGCGTCCACACTAGATGCCTAGGTCGACTTCTAGGGGCTTAGGGAGACCTAGGGGAGGTTCACAGGGGCAGGGGGGCACCCCTTGCCCATTGCCAGGGGTCTCAGTCTTTGCCCCATTGTATCTAGGTACAATGGGGCAAAGGGGGACAGGGACCCTGGGAGGGCAGGGCTCTGCCTTGCCAAGTGGGGGGCATGCCAGGCTCCCCCTGTGCCCTCCCCTGGCAGGGAGGGCATTGGTGTAGCCCTGGGGTAGCCCTAAGTCGACTTAGGGCTACCCCACGTCTACACTGGCTTAAGTCGACTCTAGGGAGTCGACTTAAGCCTTAGGTCTACTAGGAAGGTGGTTTAATAAAGTCGACTTAATTTTAATTAAGTCGACTTTATTTTCCTTAAGCAACTTGCTTAAGTCGACTTAAGGAAACTGTACTGTAGACATAGGGTAAATTAAGTTGACTTAAGCAAGCTTCAGTCGACTTAATTTACCACTGTAGACGCAGCCAAAGAGAGGAAAACATGCAAGGCTTATTAGACTATAATGTACAACTTACTAGAAATTTAGCCTTCAGAGTTCATAATGTGCTAAAGCTTCCTGATTGTATATTGCCAGACAAATGTTCATTTAAAGCTCTAATGCTACTTGTAGTGAGTGTTTGGAAAAAAAAATATTAGCATCTGTACTCCATTTCACAGAACTTCTATTAGAGACAAAACATGAATGATGACAGCCTCATTAGTGCTCCTCCAGTTTTCCAACATGTGTTCAAACGGTAAAGGTTAACAAGGGGGAAAAGACTGGGTACAAATGAACTTCCTGTACCAGCATATTCACATACTTTTTCTGGGGGGGAAGAAAATACCAGTATGATGGCATGATATAATCAATTTGATTAAGGAGAGTAATAAAACAATAGGGACCCAACCAATTTATAAACAATTTATTGTTCCTGTTTTTGAATGTTCATTTCAAAATGAGAATTTTAGTAGCTTTACAAATCAAAGACACCAAAAGCACAATTTAATCTGGATAAACACATTTGCTTTCCATGCTCATTACATTTTGAAATGAAGGTGCATAGCAGAAAAAAGAAGGATGCTCTTATGGTTAAAATCCTGTGTTGAGAGTCAAATCCCCTGGGTTCTACTCCTGGCCCCGACGTAGACTTTTGGCAAGTCACTAAGTACCAGATTTGTAAAGTTATTTTGCCTTTGCTGAACTAGCTCAGTGACACCTAACTGGTTTAGGATTTCATTTTCAAAAGTGATGTAAATCCCATTGATTGTTTCTGTTATATACCAACATTGCCTACCACAGTGGGGCTCAGATCTTGATTGGGGTCTATAAGTGTGTGAACTGGTTCTGAGAGAACTGAATTAGGCCAGGTGAGCTCAATCAACCAATTAATTGGCAAAAGAGGAAGATCTAGGCTGAGCGAAGAGCCTTGATTAGAAGGAAGCTCATGTGAGCAGAGGTAACAGGGCTAGTATAAACCCAGGAAGCTGGCAGCCACACAAGCTGTGTGGAGGAAGTTGGCATTCACTCTCTGTTTAATAGAGAAAAGAGTAGGAGCATGCAAAAAAGAAGAGAGTGGTGGGGAAGAGAGATCCTTTGGAATGTGTGGTAGGAAGAAACCTACATCTTAAGCAGCAAGGCTGGGGACTGAGCAGACTTTGGTTGTGTGTTGTAGGATCTCTGGGCTGGATCCCGGGGGGAGGAAGGGGCCTTCCCTTATCTGTCACTGGGAAGTAGCACCAGGGGGGTAGTGAACCAGAAGGATTCCTAAATCACTCAGGGCACAGAGTGTGAGGACTGCTGGATGTTCCTTGGACAAAAGAGACTTTGAAGGACTTTACCCTGGAAGGGTGAATTGCTGAGTGACCTGGCCAGAAGGGCAAGCTACAAAAAGGCAGCAGCAACTTCTGAAGTGAGAGAGAAACAGAGAGATGGTATACAACTGTGAAAAGGGGTGTCAACCTTGCAAAGCTAATCACTAGAATAGCCAGGAACAGGTGCCATCCTAGTGGTGAGTAGAGGACCTCATCACAGATTTTGTATATACATAATTAGTAGGTAAGTTTATTTAAATAAACTATCCGGATTTTAGTGGAAAACAACCACCACCCATAACATAGAAGCTGATGTGTAAGATCATAGAGGGATAATATTATTCTTAACGCTGTAACAGGTCATAAGGAAAGGCACCAGAATAATTTCAGTGTTTTTCCTTTTCACAGTTCACTTAGTATTTAACTATCAGTCTGACAACTCTGAAGATTGACATCTACATATAATATAGCCCAATAAAAGTTTTTCCAAAGCACACCTCAATGTGTTTCAACTTGTACCCAGAACAGATTACCTCAAGGAAGTGAGAGAATAGTTCTACTTTATGTTCTGTCTCCATATCCATTCAATCCTTCACAGGTGATGGGAGAGGCCTTAAGTACATGTATGAGATCCAAATGGGATGATACGTGGAGTGACTAGCCCATCCAGACTGTTGTGGCTACACTGCTGTTTTTAGTAGATTAGAGCTAGAGTGGGTATGTCCACATAAGTGTAGGATTACACCTCCAGCTCCAATGTAGACTTACCCTTAGGGAGATTTGAAAATCCCATTTCTGAAGGGGTGCCACTGCTAATTGCAGGTATAGCTTTTAGAACTGGACTGCCTCCACTAACAGTCATATAGTCAAAACTTGCAATCACGTTGACCTAGGCTGGGTTCAAAATAGTGACATAAGACAAAAGCTCTAGGTAATCACAGTGCTTAATTTGTACTGAAAGAGATGCCAAGGATCACACAACTTTTTTACATTCACAAATGATGCCACAAGCCCAGAGGTGCTGAGGCTATGAATTGCCAAGCCCAGAGGTGCCAGGGCTCAGCCCTGACACATATTAAGTAATGGGATACTTAGATTGCCTGCCTTGGTGTCTTTTGACATCTTTGTAACTTCATTTCAAATACATGGTCATTTTGTATCTACCACACTTAAAGATAAAACATCAAGACAAGTACCACAAGTCTGAAATACTAGCACAGGTGTCCAGTGGTAGGAGAACAAATTTTACCTTGGGCAGTAAGAAGTAGGGTTTCGCTGCAGGACAAGAAGATACAGAAAAATAGTGGAAAATTATGCAAAAATCAGTGAATTTCCTTTTAGATGAGCTATGCAATGTGTTCCTTTGAGTTGCAAGGGAGAGACCGGTGGAAGACTCTACCTCTGTCTGTGGGGGATTGTTTCTGGATGTGTTTTGGAAATCTTTAGGATGATGAACAAGTAGAGATCCACATAAATAAATAATTCTGCACCTTTCTCTCCTCCATGAAAACTCTTCTGCTTTTCACATCCACCGCTCTATTACTTATTTGCCCTTCTGGCCTCTCTGCTTATTTATGCACAACATAAATAAACACAGACTGTTCATTCAAGAACATTTTCTCAGAATTGCCTGTTATCTGCTTGCCCTCAATGCTTGTTTACTTTTACTTCCAGTTGAACTATAGTACAAGATCTTCCGGCCTATGATGAAAGCATGAAAGAATAAGGAAGAGTAAGAGTAAGCTGGCTTTTTAGCAGATGACAAGGAGCTAAGAGTCTTTTTATGACTCCTGCCCTTCTTTTTATGAAACACGAGAAACTATATGTGAACTTGACACCTTGAACAGATACCATGTGTCCTGAGATCACTAGAAAAGAAAATCTAAGGGGCCTGATCTACACAACACTCTACTGGATGCATTTTCATTGAAATAAATGGGATTTCTGAATAGGGAATGCTTACAGGATTGGGGCCTAAAAAAGTCAACAAATGCAGAAACTATTGCTCAGCTTACCGCACACCTACTCTTCAGACACATTTTATAGAAAGCTTTCCTATAAAGCTATACTGGCTTCCCTGAGCCACTCAGAGGCCTACACTGGGCCATTATCCCTGGAGAAACCCTGGAAAAGGCAGCATCTTAGAGAGAATACATTGCCTTTCAGAGAGCCCCATCATCTAGATAGAGCACACACTGCTTTTTAGATTACAAGCTCTTTGGAGCAGAGACCATCTTTGTTCTGTGTCTGTGCAGCACTTAGCAAATGGGTCCTGGGCCATCAATAGGGCTCCCAGGCACTATAGTAATATAAATAATACATAATAATTATTCCTTCAAAAGGCACAGAATGTTCTCCCTTCTACACATGGCCATAGCCCCAACTATTCTGCAGAGATCTTCGTGCATTCCAGACAGCATATGGGCTGTAATTGTGCCTGACTTTGGCACACTGGTGACAAGGGAAAGGCTCCTTGTGTTAACATGGACAGCTATATGGGAGCCAGCCACAGTCTAGTGGTCTATATTTTGCTGCTCAAAGGAGCTAAATGCATCCAAGAACATTTTTGTCTGGAAGTTGGGGACAGAAGTTGGATCAATTTCTGAAAAAGTAAACATCACGAATCAGATGCTAGCAAGAGATGAACATTATACATTGATACTAGGGATGAGCAAACTGGCATTGTTCACATGAAACAAAAACAAACTTAACCCTTCCCCTCAAAACTCAAGCCAAACCTCAAGCAAACTCTATTGTGAGAGTTAGAAAAAGCTTTTGAACTTTTGTTTTCTTTCATTTTTGTATCCATTAGCACTTTCTAGTTCTTGTAATTGTTAGAAGAAGAAAATGGAGTCCCAGAGGTGAATTGGATCAAAAATTACCCTTTATTACCTGGTCGTTCCTCTTCGACACCTCGAGTGAGCAAAGAGGGGGTGAATTACCATCCTTTTATGCTTGGAAATATGTAAAAGCTTACATTCATGACAACTCCCTAAAGATCCTTTTTTGGTTACATTAACATCCAAGCCATAAATATTAATAACTATGCGGTAAATATAATTATACCCATCTTCCTTTGTTGTTAAGAGGTTTAGTCAATGGTGTGCAGGCGTTTAACTTGGGCGCTGGGGGGGGGTTGCCTTCCTCTGTAGCATTGGGAATGGCTCACTTGCTGGTTGATTCTCTATATTTTAAAGTCTTTAAATCATGATTTGAAGACTTTAATAACTGAGTCATAGGTTAGAGATTCATTACAAGAGTGGATGGGTGAGGTTTTGTGGTCTGCATTGTGCGGGAGGTCAAACTAGATGTTCATATTGGTCCCTTTTGACCTTTGAGTCTATGGCTATATCTACATTAGGAAAAGTTAGGTCGACTTTGTTAAGATGACCTAATAGGGTTGACCTTATTAAGTTGACTTAACAAAGTGGTTTCCCTTAATCGAGACTTAGTAAGTCGACCTAATTTCCCTTAGGTTGACCTAAGAAAGTGGAGTTATGCATCCACACTGGGCTTAGGTCAACCTAAGGAAGAGTTAAGTCGACCTAAGGAGGGTTAGTTCGAATACCCCACGGTTCTTATTAAGTCAATTTAAACTTTCATTAAATTGACTTAAGAAAGCCTAGTGTGGACAGGGATTAAGTTAGGTCAATTTAAGCCTCTTTGCCAGTGTAGACACAGCCTATGAGACTATGAATAACAGCAATTCCTACAAATTACTGACCAAGCATTTAGCAAGGGAGGGAAAGGGGTAGAAAGATGATAAGCATATTCTTTCCAAGGATCTTACACAGGAGGGAAAGGATAGCTTTCTTTCACTTACATTTCTTGCCAAACTATGAAAAGGGAGGAGAGGAAAGAAAAGTTAATATATTTTAACTAAAAATTCCAATTACAGAGAAGCAAGGCCTGCCTGCCCATTACCATAACAACCTGTGGCTCAGGCAGAGGCCCAGTGTCCAGCTTTAACATTACTTTCCTACAGTAATAATCTGAAATGTCAGAGTCATGGGAAAGACTGTTCTCATGGTGTTTTCAACCTGTCTGGAAATACATTCCATAGTTTTCCATCCAACTGGTGGGAGAAGTAATATCTTTTATTGAATCAGCTTCTGTCAGTGGTGGAGATGAGCTTTCAAACTTGCACAGAACTCTTCTTCAGGTCTAGGAAAGGTACTCGGAGGATGTTTACACTGCAAGAAAACACCCATGACTGGCTAGCGTCAGCTGATGGAGGCTTGTGGTGCTTACGCTGCGAGGCTATAAAACTGTAGTGTAGATGTCCAGGCAGTGGCTGGAGTCTGTGCCTTTGAGACCCTGTGAGCCAGAAGCAGCTGCAAGCCTGAGTCAGATGACATGGGATAGCCTTGGGTGTTTTATTGCAGTGTAGACATGCCCAGAGTGTCACAACTAAATAGAAGATGATACAGATTATTTAGCATAAGGAGTTAATATGTTAGAGACATTCAAGGTGAAGTGGACAATTAACATCTCTAGAGTTGAGGACAAGGAGGGTTCGTAGATTATACATAGTACAATGAGCCATACATCCAGTGGCTTATTGAGTCCTTTAATGAATTTAATGTCTAACAAAGTTATGAATTTGAGCCCCAGGTTTGTCTTTTAATTACTATCTTCACCTTGAGTGGTCTTTTGCAAGCGGTGTAGAATGAATATGTGAGACACCATCTAACCCATATGTGAATAAACTTTTTATTGTGTGCTATAAAAATATCATCATTACTGCTTTTCAGTTTCTAATTCATTTTTCCCCCCTCAGGGAAAATCCTCCCCTAATTTATCTGTATCTCCTCTTTCTACTGTATTGGATGCATCTATCTACATGTTTTAGTATATTAGCTAATATATAATTAGTAGCAATGGATTATGAAAATATATTTGTTATGATTTCACACATCTGAAGTAGATTCTAGAAATGGGTACAAATCTAAACAACTAACCAAACATCTTGAACTTCAGGGAAGTTCTAACACAAATATAATCCTAATTTTGCTACAGCTGCGCCTAAACTGGCTACATATTTATAAATTTACAGGATTATAGCGAGACAGAAATAAACTAAAAAGCAGTCTCTGTGTTTTTCTTTCATCTATAAAATAACTCTTGATCTCACTAAAATCAATAGAAATTTTGTCTCTGACTTCAATAAGACCAGAATTTGACCCTATTATGAGAATGTACATCAACTTTATGTGAGCAAAATTATTTTGCAATATTTCTACTGTAAATATAACCAGAGCAAATTTAAGTGTGAGTGTAAAAGGTCCTTCAGGCAATGGCAATTGCTTTATATTTATGCAATACCTAGCACACTATATCCTTGACTGGCCTTCTGCGTGCTACTGAAATATACATAATAAATAATAAAATAAATTATCCCCAAAGGTGTCACTGTCCACTGGGCCTAGACCAGCTGTTCTCAAACTCCATTGCATCACAACCTCCTTCTGACAAAAAAAAATTACTATTCACCCAGTGTGTGTCTGTTTTAGTCAGAATAGTTAGTATTTTTAAAAAATCCATTAGAAGGCCATGTCTATAAAAAGTACCACTAAATATTTTAATTGAAGAGACAATCACAGGACAATCTTTATATCCAGCAGTAAAAAATAAAAATAAATATGCACCTAATGGGAGGGGTTGTTTACATGGATGAACACAGACCAGATCCACCACCAGCTGCAAAGCCCAGCTAGGGCTTCCTTCCCTAGCAACCCCATGAAAATGGGGTTGTAACCTCACTTTCAGAATTGCTGCTGTAGGTTACCTGCAAGTTATGACTGACTCCCTTATGCTGCAGATAGGACATTTTTCTCTTTCTTTCTGCTACACTGTTTTTGTACAATTCTGTATTTTTTCCTATTGACAGAAAAGTGTTCTCTAATATCTAATGCCTTTTAATTCCATTGGATCTTTTTTTCTTTTAAAGCTATCAACTAGCTGGTCACAAAGCAGAAATAATTCTAGAAAACTACTCCTAATGAGTGTTCACCACAAGTTCTGACTGTCATACTTATGACACAAATAGACATTTTTGAAGTGTAATTGTTCCATCAAGAATTCACTCTGGTTACTTGAGTGACATATTATGGCACTGCTTCATTTATTTCTTTCAAAATAAAACTATCAAGACATCACTGCAAGAGAACTGTAAAAATTATTTAAAACCTGCAAATCCTCTTTATTTTCCACAGATTCATATATTTTAAAACCAGAAAGGACCACTATGATCATCTAGTCCCGGGATCGGCAACCCAAAAGACAAGAAGAGCCATTTTAAAAAAAAAGTTTCAATAACCAAGTATTTTGAGAGCCACATGGGTGTAGCTCTCATCCAGATGGCTGTGGCCCCTCTGTCTCCCAGCTCTTGCTCAGCCCAGCTGTGGCCCCACCCTCCCCTGGCCACCCACCTTTCACCCTGTCCAACCTGGTGCACCCTCCCCCTGCTCTCAATGGCCCAGTGGGGCTCTCCCATATTCAATGGCTCAGCCATGGGCTGCCCCCTTGCTCTTCCCCAGCCTGGCTCAAAGCCAACACATGGCCCAAAAAGCTGTTGGGCCCCAGGACCTCCCTACCCACCAGTGGTATACCAAGGGTCTCCAGCTCCCAAGGGCCAAGCCTACATTTGTGGCCCCCCCCCACACACACACACTTCACACCCCCCTTTGCACAGGGCAGGAGATGTCCTAGTGCAGCCCCCAAGCTGCCCCAGGGAGGGGCATCTGTATCTGCAGAGAGAGGGTGTGTGGTGGGACTTGAGGCTTGGGGGGTTGCAAATGTAGGCTTGGCTCTGCTGTCCCCTCTGATCTTACCCAGTGCATGGTGCCAGCCTCTTCCCCTGCAGCCTAGAACTGGCTCATGGGGCAACCTCACCCCCCAGCTGGGGGTGGGGAGCCAGGCTGGTCTTTCATGATGCATAGGAGGGGTGCTGAAGGCCACCTCAGCACTTCTTGTGCCCCCTGCCCCCAAGAAGGGCTACCTCCACCCTCCCACTCTTACCTGCTGCTTCAGCCCCACAGCCTGGTGCCTCCCAGAATCCCCATCAGGTAGGATTTAAAAGTCTGAATTCAACATTAACTTGGACTCGCCAAAGTGGAGAATAGAGAATAATGACTCTCTGGCTTGGGGGTACGGGGTGGGGGCAGTTCTATGGGATTCTTGGTGGGTGGGAGGAGTGAGGAGGATGCTGGCTCATGCTGAGAAGAGCTCATTGCTCTGGCTTAGGACAGCATGGGGGGCACTCAGGAGGATGTAAAATTGTAAGAGGACTGGGGGTTGGAGAAAGGGAGGCTACATTGCTGTTCTCTCTCTTCCCTACAAATAGTAGCAGAGCAGCTGCAGGGGGGTTGCCCACAGCCCCCACTTGAGCAGGTGCCATCCAGTCCTTAGCTTGCCCTGCCCCCCCATCACCCCAGGAGTCCCCCTCCCTTACTTAGCGCATTGCAAGGCTGAGGGTAAACCCATCTCAGCCAGGCAGGTCAAGGAACTTGAAAGCCCTGGGTGTGTCTGAGCTGGGGTCCCCATGTTCAGCTCTAGGAGGTAGGTGTGTGTGGGGGGGGAAGGAAGTTGCAGCCCCCAGCCTTGCCCTCCCTGACTTCTTTAGGGCTTGAGGCAGCTTTTCAGCCTGACCCCAATAGCAGGAAACCTTGGGGGCCAGCCCTCTCCCATTCCCTCCCAGTGAATCCAGGTCAGCTCTTACCTGCTGCCCTCTTCTGCTCAGGTGGGAGTGATTGTCAGGTCAGGCAGCCTGAAGCAGGGAACCAGCTCAGAGCTGGGAGTGACTGTCAGGCAGCCTGAAGCAGGGAGCCAGCTCAGATGGAGCAGGAGGACACCTGCCATCCCACTTAGCTGCCCCTTGCCCAATGGAGTCCAGCCCCACTACCCCCAGCTCAGTTGCCTCAGCAGCACACCCCACACTGCTGGGCTGGAGAGGGAGGGTTTTAAATTTCCCTCCTCTTCTGCAGCCCTGGCTACATGATGAAGGGGGGAGGTGTGGCAGCTCTGCAGAGCTCAGAGTATGCTGGCTCTGATCACCACGGAGCCACAAAGAGGGCAGCCAAGAGCCGCACGTTGTCGACCCCCCCCCCCCCGATCTAATCTGACCTCGTGTATAACACTGGTACTGAATTTCTGCATAGCTTCATCCACTGAGGTGTACAATTTGCAATCAAACATACGTGGTTGGAGATGTAGGAGCTAGAAAAGAGATTACTAATGGGATACTGAGGTTTTTACCTTCATGTCTGTCTCAAATCAGTAGTGACTGAAAAGCTATTATCAGGCAGTGATTTGGCATATGTGAAACTAAATGATTATTTCAGCCCAGTTCCTGATAAACAAGTATCCATATCCCAAAATCTGCCATCACAATTTGCCTCCCTTTTTGAAAGCCCCAGCAGAGAGGCAAATTGAATGGGCATGGAGATCAACAAACCCTCAGGCCTATGGCTACTTCTTCTAAAACAGGTTCTAATTCTATCATCATACAGAAAAATAATCATAGCATCCTGGGAGATGGCATGGTTCTACTATCTTGTATATTAAAGCTGGAACGTTCAACCATGCCACCACCTTACATTGGAAAGATAGGTTTACAGTTATTTTATCCAAACAGGAATCTGAAAGGAAATCAAATATTTTACTTCATCTGTGATATAAATAATATAACAATATCTTCCTCCAAGATCCAGCTACAGTACAATATAAAGCACAAATATATATTAACAGAAGACTGACGTGATCTGATCTGACTTTCTTCCTCTATCTTCCTCCTAGCCTCTCCCTTCTCCTATCGCCTACTGTACCCAACAACTTTTTCTCCTTCACCCTATTGATTGACAACAAAGTTCCTCACTTTTTCTCATCCTCTAATCTTTATATCTGTCCAGTTAACCTACCCCCCCACACCTTCTGACCCTCCTTGCCCCAGTCCTTGTCCCCTTCTTCACCCTGTCCCTTACTCTCTGGATCTCCTCTGGTTCTTTTTGGTTACCATGAAAAAATGTTCTGTTTTACATCCTTACTAGACCACCCTTGACCCCATGTACTTCTCCAATTCCATCTCCCTTTTTCCCTTCACCTCTAAATGTGCTGAGTGCTCATCTACAACTGCTGCATTGGGTTCCTCTCCTCTAACTCAATTTTAAATCTGTCCACTCACTGTCTCCAATCCACTGACTTGGTCTCACCAGTGCTTCTAACAACTTCCTCCTGGCCAAATCTCAGGGCTTGTAGTTCCGCTTCATCCTCCTTAACCTTTCAGCTGCTTTCACGCTATTCATCACATGCTCCTTTCTCTTGGCTTTCAGACACTATCTTCTAAAGGCTGTGCTCCTACCTCTTTAGCTATTCCTTTCACATCTGTTAGAAGTTATACCTTCACTACCAAAAAAGACATGTTTTTACAGCAAGATATCTAATGTGTATTAGCTATTTCAGTGTAAAATCCTTGCAGAGGCAAGGCACAAGTAGTTTTTACCATGATGTAGCTTGGCATGGTTAACTGCAGGTGGAGACATAGACTTTGTATTTACCCTCTTCTTCACATTCTACACTCTTTCTTTGGCAGATTGTATCAGGTATTTCAGCCAGTCTCTCTAACATCTCCTACAGGATGTCTCATCTAGTACCTTAACATGGTCAAACCCTATCTCCTTAACTTTCCTCATAAGGTCTCCTTTATCACAATAGGAAATACCACCATTTCCTGGGATCATGTGTGGTCATCCTTCCCTTGCCCACATGTCTAGGCCATGTTTGAATTCTGCTGCTTCTTCCTCCAGAGCATATGATATGATAACTCTTCTTTCTGTCCACATCACTAAAACTGTCTTCTGGGCTTTCACCAAATCCAGCATCACTGCTACAAACTTCTTCTCTTCAGACCGACACATATGACTCTTCTTCAATTCATTGAAAATACAGCTGCCAACACTACCTTGCTTGCTCCTGAATTCCCATCCCAGGCCCCACCTTTCAGAATCCTTTGATTAAAACAGTGTACACCACATCAGATTCAAGTTTCTTGTCTTTATCTTTGAGATCCTTCAGAATTTTGCCTCACCCCTTTTAAAAAATAAACATATATCTTCAATTTTTCCTTTCAAGTGGTATAATGTGGATTGCATTCTGATGTGCCTGAGGATCACAGAATTCCTTCTCTCTCAGTGCATAGACTTGAAAAAATTGTGTATCACAGATTAGGTAAACCTGTTCACTCAGAGGAGGAGAGAGTTGCCTCAGTCAAATATCCATAAGACAACATGCATGTGATTGCATGGTTAATATTCCTAGGGAATCTGTAATGTCCTATTGCGTGCGTGCGTGCGTGCGTGCGTGCATGCATGCATGCATGTGTGTGGCAGATTATGGCTGAACCTATAATGATCTAACTCTAACTTCTCATCTTGCAAAAGGAAGAACACAGTAGGGGTCTACAGTACAGGCTGTGGCCACAACTCACACGAGTACCAGTGGCAGACTATCCAATGCCATAATCCTGATTCTCTCCACATCAGTCAATGTAGCTTGCCACCCCAAGGATTGAACCGTTTATATGTTGTACCCCATGAAAATGTAGTGTAGCTCCTAGTCCAGGTTCTAAGGATCCCAAAGGAATTCTAAATGAAACTGAAATACTTGATTCATGCATTTCCACCATGAATCACCAGTTAATTTGAATAGCATATCTCTCTACCATGTGAATTAAATTATACTCTATTTTGATTTCAAAAAAATATTTCCCATATAGCAGAATACACTGTTACATCTCCGTCTGCCCTTATGACATTCTGTCTGATTTCATTATCTTGGCCATGTATATTGCTTTCACATAGTTCTTGACATACAAAGCTAGATTTAATTAGTTTAAATACCTCTCTCTCCTCAGATATGTGGTCTGACATTCAGGGGTGTTGAGCACCCAAAATCCTCACTGAAATCCATGGAGGCTGCATGCACTCCATGCCCCTGAGAATCAGGCCATTGGCAAAAACAGATGTAATAAATGTGTTATACAAATAATCTAATAATGATGAGTGATTAATCAATAGATTTTGGAAAGATACAACAGAAATATTCAGAGATTTTAAGGTCACCACGTACATTTTGCAATGCCTTTTTTCTTCTAGACTTAGCTGCCTACTGTCAGAAATTTCTTCCCCGTATCTTTGAGGTCTGATCTTATTGTCCCTTAACTTTCTCTTGGATAGCATAAATAGATTGAATTTCTTAGTCTGTCCTTACAAAGCAGCCTTGTCCAACCTTTAAGCGTGAGGGGCCACATTGCAATTTTTTTCTCACTCAAGGGGCCAGTGAGTAACTTTTGGATGGGGATGGGGGTGTTGCTGCATCCCACTGGCTGGTACAGGATTGCAGGTTGTCGGGGAGGAAACTACAGGTTCCAACTTTTATTTTTGCTGGTGGGTGCTAGCGGGGGGAGGAGTTTTGGAGGTGGTGAGGGGGGAAACACATAACATATGTCACCCCTTGCCCGTGACCATCATGTTCTCCCGACTCTCTGCCCCACTTTTGACGGGGTCGGGGGCAGTCCTTCTTCTGCTACTGTAATAGCATCTTTACAAAAATGGCATTCACTTAATGAAGCTATGTCACAGAGATCAACAACTGAAAAAGAATTATTGTGTTTAACATGTAAAATTAATATAAATTCCTCTCTGTGTCTCTGCACAGGTCAAAACTGATCTCAGGACATTTTTTACCAGAATTTGCATAGTTATTCTCAGATCAGAGGACATATTGATGTTTCACTAAAGTATATGTCATCAAAATCCTTATACAAGTACCTAGCCGAGTACATGGGCTTTTGTATGAGCCCATGTTGAAAATAATGTCTTGATTTTTTATGAAACAGCATTTAATTTCTATGTCATGCTACTTTCTCTCTCCATTCTTCATGCTTTCCAATCCTTTTACTTTTTGGTTTCTCTGATTACAAAAGGTACAAAGGTCTGAAAAAGCTAAGTTTTACCTTTCTTTACATATTTTACTGCTTGCAATTTAACACATGCAATATACAGAGAATAGTATTGTAAAATGTAATGAAAATAATAAGACATACCTAGATGGAAAAATAATTGAGTTTTCGCACAGCAGATCAAATTAGAATACTGGATTTCTATGGGGGCAGAAGAAAAATAGATTATTTCTTTCACTAATGTCATGTCTATACTTTATTATTTCTCTAGTAATTTGTAAAATGATTCTGATTTTAAAGCTTTCTTCTGAGCTCAACTTTTATTCCATAATTTCAGTTTGCAACTATTTTTATTTCTTTTTTAAACATAATGGCCATGATTTTAAAACCTAAAATTAGGTTTCTAAGACTATCCATATGGGAAATATTCAACTACATTCTAAATTTGGACCTTGATCCTATAATCATATTTATGCAAGCTGATTCTTGTGCATGAGTGGATATCCATTGGCTTCAGTGGGGTTCCATCTGAGCAGAAGGTCTCATGGATCAGAATGCAGGATCGGGCCATATCAGTCAAATTATCAATGTTACCTCAAACTCACTTCTAATTCTGTGCACATCAGTTTTGCACATTCAGTAAAGTACAGGTGTGAATGATAACAACTTAGATGTCTATCTCTAACTTTTGTTTGTCCCAAAACATCAGGTAGACAGGCATAAAATATGAAATCCTAGTCAATGAGAATTTTGCCATTTGACTGCAAAGGTGATTTCTCTCATAAATTTTAGTAACTGCATCATCAGTTGTTAGCATCCACTAAACTATGCAATAGTAGAGGCCCTTTTTTTTTTAATTTGACTAATTCTATAAACTGCAGTCCAGCACATTCCATATATAATGTTATTCAGCTGGTTCTGAGTTCTACCTGCTAAAGTAAAATGAATACTAAAAGAATTCAGGACAACTGATGATATTGCAAAGAACAACAAAGGAAGTAATAACAATTCACACTGCCAGACTGCAAGACTTATGCTAGAATCATTAAGACATTATCTAATTTATACATGAGGATACAGAAAGTCTAGTTGTAGTTGTCAGGGAATGGTATGCAGTTACATTTAGCAAAACAATAAAAAAAACAATTAAGTAGAAATCATTGTTCTGTATTACTACTTGCTCCATACATGGGAACTCTGGTTCTCAAATACTGCAGTCTTACAGGGGAAGACTCCATTCTCAACTCTGCACTATAGCTTTCCTTTTTTATATGCTACTCTGGATCCATGCATAGAAATTATACTGACATCAATAAAAAGTCCACATACAGAATATGCAGTATGGACCCAGAGTCGCAAAGGAAATTATGCCAGTAGTGTTTTCAGTACAGGGACTACAGATTTTATTTTCATTACAATAGGTGATTTGACCTCACCTTCTTCTCTATGCTGTACCCCAGTGTTTGAATCCCACGCCTATTCTGATTTGCTGTTTCCTCCCATTCCGTAAGTTCCCCATCTTCAAAGCGTCTGATGAAGTGGGATTTTCTCCCATGAAACCTCATGCGATAAATACATTTGTTAGTCTTTAAAAGTGCCACAGGACTCTGTTTGGCTGATCTAGACTAACACAGCTACCCCTCTGGAACTAGGAATTGTAAGTGTCAGATATGGATTTAGCAGATCATTTTTTGCTCCCAACAAGATATCCTGTAGCGCCCTCCTCCCCCTTCCCCGCTAACTCTCCATGATAAGGCCACTGTATCATGCTTTGCTCTCACTCTAAAAACACAATGATGATAAAAAAGGAAACTCTGTCAGACTGCATCTGTTGTGTAAAGGCACTGCATTCCTTTTTGTGTAGCAATACCACCATTAGATCCTCTTTTTTAAAAAATTACAAAGGTATATCAATAGAAATATATACCCAAAATGAGTTATTTTGTTGTGTAATAGGTGACAAGGTTATGAAGAGACACTGAAAGAAGTTGACAAATATGACTGTTCCTTGGAAAACATTACTTTGCACTTCAAATAAAACAACACCTATAACAAAATGTTTTCCAATTGATGAATACACTTAAGGTTAATGCACTGTATTGGTGTTACAGCTGGTGAGCATCATTATTCTGATAGCAGTTGAACTCTCGTTGAGGTAACAAATTTAAAGTAACTTTTAGCCATGGTGAGACTGAGCTGGCAGTTGTTATTCAAATTGTTTCAATCGGAGATATGAATCCAAGAAATGTAGAACTATGCCTTTATTTATATTGTATAAACAGAGAAAATTAGAGGCCATGTCTACACTTGCTAAAATTAGTTCGAATTAGTTAGTTCAAACTAACTAATTTGAACTAATTTTAATTAGTTCGAATTAACTTAATTCGAACTAGAAAAAGTTAGTTTGAACTAAGCGAGTGCCATTTATGCTACTTGCTTAGTTCGAATTAGCGATCCCCATTCATTTCAATGGCTGGTTAGTTCGAACTAAGAAATTAGTTCGAATTAACATGGCCACATTGGCTAATTCGAACTAGTTAGTTCGAATTAAAGCCTTACTTCTAAAGCTCTATTCGAACTTATTAGTTCAAATTAAGGAAGCCCTTAATTCAAACTAACTTGCCAGTGTAGACATAGCCAGAGTGTCTCTCATTCTCTGTATCAGCCTCCATCTAGCCAAAGATTAGAGATAGTTAAAAAATGAGAAATATTTCACAAATATATTCAGACAAGAATATCACTCTTTTCATGGGGGCCAGAGAGGTTGAAAAACTGAAATGCATAAAAATTTTGACCAGCTCTGCCTAGGATGTTCTCAGTAATATTCAAAGACTGACCTAGATTTCAATCTAAATGGTCATTAGGCAATAATAATTCTATGAAAATCAATATGAATTTTACCAGGGTAAGGACTGCAAGTTTGGATTAGTAATGTGAAAGTCTAAAAATAACCTTGTAGTTGGACTACATTTTTTCTTGCAATATTATTGCTTTGAGGTTTTAAATTCTGATACATTTTTTCACCTTTTTTCTTCTTGGATTTTCAGGATTCCATTTTGATGTTATAACAGGAGAAATGGTGAAAGAAGTTTCAACAATGAGTGATGAATTAATAGAACATTGCAATATTTATCTTGGTATCGGCTCTATTTTATTGTTTTACATATTATGCCTTCTGAAAATAGTCACTAGTTAGTTCATTATATGAATACAGTATTTTAAGTGATATTAAGCAGAGAAATTTCCTTTTGTTTTATCCATCTATTTGTGTAAACACCATCCTAAGCACTTCCTGTTTATTGTAGATAGGTACCGTTAATCAACTTTGTCTGGGCTGGCTAACTGCTAATTATCTGGTAACACATGCATATTCAATTTTGAATATCACAGATAGTAATTAATTTCTGTTTTGCACTGGTTTTGTATTTCCTACACCTTTCCTTAAAACATGGGTTTGGGATTGCTACGCTTTTTCACAATCTTGTAAATCCTGATTTGCACATGAACATGCAAATGAAGTCCATTTATCTATCTCTTATATAATTAGTACTCTTATTGATTCTCAGAAATGTTGGATTTAATGTTACCCTAGACCATTATGCTTTGTAATTAGAGGTACATACGTTTCATACAAATTAGGAAAAAGTAGAAGCCTTCATTAGCCTCTTATTAGAATTCTGAATTCTCTTTTATGAGAGCCTGAATTTTGTTAGTTAGAGTTTATACTATAGAGATTAGAATTTAAATCGGTGGTTCCCAATGTTTTTAGCTCACGGGCCACGGGTATCATTTTTATAACCCTGACAGGCCATCAGTCCCTGCCAGAAGAACTTGCCCCACCCCTCCCCCATGCAACCCTATATATTACAAGTATATATTTTCACTTGCCCAAACTGTGCCCCATAAAATGGCCGCCACCTCCTACATAATGGAAACCCTGACATGTATGTTCAATAGGGACTTCCCCTCGGTTCAGACATATGCCCCACTGCCCACTAACTGGTGACCACCCACTGCCTAATTTGGATCCCTAAATTTACTCCCTACCCGGTTTTCCTAGGGGTGGGTTAACCCTCTCGCCCAGCGTGTAGGTGGACCAACAAAATCAGCAGGGCATGTATGTGTGCGTGCCACACACTTGGTTAACCATGGCTGCCCATGCTTACCTCCCCACACGGGTGCATAGAGGGCTCTAGCCCAGAACCTGGAAAGCCAGTAGAAGATGTCACTTGCCCAAAAAAGGACAAGGGGACCGGGCGGCACTTTACCCCCCTTCCTACTGCGACAAAACCCAGCCAATCGCAGACAAACGCGACCCCTGCAGGAAACGGCCTAGGCAATAAAACCAGCCTTGCCACACGAAACGACAAAGGTCTTCGCGTGTCAACTGCCAGGCCCGATCAACCTGCCAGTAGGAGGCTTTCCCGAAAGTGCCGGCCCGTTTCGTGTTAAACCCCCTTCGTGTCAAACTCATCATGCTGTTGCTGGTCACCTGTTTGATGGTTGTGGTACATATATGAACTCAAGCTCCCCCTTATACCTTCATTTTCTACCAGTTAAAATCCTCTTCCCCCTTCACCCTGTATACATTCAGGTGCAGATAAATGGTGATGCATAACGCTTCTAGCTACACTTCTGTCTTAACTCAGGGAATAACCATAGGAATAGCCTTCGGCATTGTTGTTACTATACTTGTATTGTGTATTGGATTTTGTTTTTTCATATTTTGTTTAGGAGCCATTAAGAGAATTCAAGAAGAAGGACTATTTTAAAGGCTTACATTCTGTGTAGTTCACTGTGTGTTAAGATTGTCAGCCTACCATGACAGTCACTTGTGGTTTCCTGTGTTCTTTCTAAAACCAACCACCGGGCTAAGCCCACCTAGGAGCACAGCTGCCAGCTCTCGGTGTTTGAGAGACACACCAATAAAGCTTGTTTCTTGTTATCATCCCGAGACTCCTGAAGTATTCCTTCTCCCATCCTTTACCTGTTGCTGTCATATATATATGGCCTGTATATATTACAAATTATTATATTAAATTATATTTCAGGCGGATGGCCTGTATATATTACAAATATATAAATATATATAAATATTTCAAAGAAATCAGCCACAGTTTCTTATACCTTACATGAAAGGGTGTAAAGATATTCACTTCACCCATGTATTGAAAGAACCTGTGCGAAATCAATTCACTCTAAGCTGTTTTGTTGTTATTAATAGATGTCTACTAGTGTCTAAACACCTTAACCAGGAGTAGAGTTCTACTGTGGGAGTGCTATAAAAAGGCAATCCTTAGGCCAAAGATCTTAGTCTGGATTAAGACAAGACACAGCAGACCAGACTGAGGAGGGGTGATGATGGTTAACAGCAATAGGACAACAGGATTACATAGACCATATGATGCATGTTTCAAGTCAGAATTTAAAAATATAAACATGAGAGATTAATGAATCACTGCTGGCCATCTATCCAGTCCACAGCAGTTAACAGCATCTGCATTCCCAGCGAATACCCTTTGGGATGAAAGACAACATATAACTTTAAGGGTGCGTCTACACTTGTAAATTAAGTCAATTTAAGCTTGCCTAAATAAAATTAATTTACTCTGCGTCTAAGGAAAATTAAGTCAATTTTGTTAAACCTCCTTTTAAGTCGACTTTCTGCTCAAGTCGACTTTCTAAAGTTGACTTAAGCCAGTGTAGACGTGGAGTAGCCCTAAGTCGACTCTAAGTCAATTTACGGCTCTCCAGGACTTCCCCACTGCCCTCCCTGCCAGGGTGGCTGGCACAGGGAGAGCCTTGCATGCCTTCCATGCTCCCCCCCCAGAGTTTGTTTGTTGTTTGTTTTCATTAGGTCATTGATGGCATGAGCAGCTACATCATCTTCCAACTCTAGGGAAATTACCAATTGCAAAGTTAAATAGAAACTTAATGGGTGCATCTACACTTGTAAATTAAGTCGACTAAGCTTGCCTAAGTCAACTTAATTTACTCCGCATCTACACTACACTTTCCTTAAGTCGACTTTGTAAAACCTCATTTTAAGTCGATTTTGCTGGCTAAGTCTACTTTAGAAAGTCGACTTAGCCAGTGTAGACGTCGAGTAGCCCTAAGTCAACTTTAAGTCAACTTAGGGGCCTCCAGGGCTTCCCCATTGCCCTCCCTGCCAGGGTGGCTGGCACAGCCACAGCCTGGCGTACCCTGCCCACCCTGCCCCTATGCCTTGCCAGGGTCCCTGTCCCCCTTTGCCCCATTGTACCAAGGAACAATGAGGCAAAGGCTGAGCCCCCTGGCACTTGGCAAGGGGTGCCCCCCCTGCCACCGTGGACCTGTCCCAGGTCCGCCTAGCCCCTACAAGTCAACCTAGGCATCCAGTGTGGACGCTTTAGGTCAATTTTGTAGGTTCCCCTCTAAGTTGACTTAAAATTTAAGTGTGAACATGCTAAGTCGACTTAAATTAAGTGTAGACATAGCCAATATGTGTTCTGGGTAGGCTGTATCTAATTGCTAGATAAATCATATGAAAATGGAGTCATGGGTGGGTAAATTTAATGGTGAACTAATCCAGTAATCAAGATGTTCATACATGCAGAATCAAGCATAGCGCAGCTTATCAAGGCTTTAATTCCAAAGTCAATAATAAACAGTAGAAATAAAAGAATATAAAAAACCCCCACTACTGTAAACTGTTACGATCTCAGATAAGAATGTACTCAAGAATGAATACATGAAATTGTTGCCATTGCTATCAAAACATTGCATCACTGAAATTGCAGGAATTCAACTGGCACAAGAGAGGAGATAAATCACAGACGAAACAAAAGCTTATGTGAAAGAAAAAAGAGGACTGAAATTAACCTGTCAAGGAATCAGGAGGGGGTAATGAACAGAACTACATGAGGAAACAAATGTGGGAAAAGATAAGAAAACTAATAAGAAAGCAGTAGGAAAAGCACCAGAAAATGGCATCACTAATTGCAGTAAAACAGCAAAACTTGGCCAATGGTATAAAGCCTAAACTACCCTGAGAAGATTAGTGAAAATTATGAACTATTTGTATATTTGAATACTTTGAACATAGCAGTCAACATCAAAAAGGGCAACGCTTTACAATGAAGGGCAAAAATTTAAATTGCTGTGCAGTAGAACATTAAATATTAATGTGCATTTCATACACTTTTAAAGGCCTGAAAAATAACCATCAATTTTATTACATTCATAATACCTTCATAGAAATGTCGAAATTTTGATGAGCCAAATAAAGATTATATGTGACGAAAGAGAGAGGAAAGGGAATACTAGGCAGCATTTGATTTGAGATAAATTGGTGGGTTTGACTGGACTGCTCAGCTTGGAAATCAGACATCTAAGAGAAGATATAATGCAGGTCTATACAGGTCTCGTTTAACTTTTGTGGGCCCAGGACCAAACATACTTTTGGGCCCCCATTGAGCTGGGGGAGGAGGGACAGGAGTTGTGTCCCAGAGCAAATCAAGGGAACAGGGACTGCAAACAGGGGAGTTTGCGAGGGAAGGAGAAGGAGA
>ML685793.1:20386697-20454902 GCA_007922175.1 Pelusios castaneus | reverse complement strand
GGGGGAGCTTGCGAACAGGGACTGCAAACAGGGGAGTTTGCGAGGGAGTTGGGGGGAAGTTTGTGTTTTGTGTTGTTACTATGGTGAAGAGGTCCCGCACCACTACTGTCTCCTCCACCTGCGCCTGTATCCAGACAGACATACTGACCATGGATATCTCTACCCAGATCCTGGCGTGGACTTGCAAGGACTGTGGCCTGCATTTCCCACTCTCAGATGGTCAGGCTGGGGAGATCATTCAATGTGACAGGTGTTTCCTGGTGGAATCTCTCAGGAAGCAGGTGGGGGAGTTACAGGAGGAGGTGGCCAGGCTCAGGAGTATCCATGCCCTGGAGAAGTTCCTCGATAGCATTCATGAGGAAACATGCAAGGATGAGGAAACTATCCAGAGGCAAAGGACTGCTGCCACACCCTCGGAGAAGGATGGGATGGCTCAAGCAGAGGGTGGACACTGGCAGCTGGTTACTTCTGGCAGCAGACAGTGCTCCACCCCTGCTCCCATCCCACCCTCCGTTGTGGTAAAGAACCGCTACGCAGCACTACAGACGGGAGATGATATGGAAGAGGAGAAGCCGTGCACCCCCGAGGTTGGGAGGATCACAACCATCACACCCAGGAGAAAACGTCGGGTTGTGGTGGTTGGTGACTCTCTTCTGAGGGGGACGGAGGCACCCATCTGTCGCCCAGATAAGGCTTCTCGGGAGGTATGCTGCCTGCCAGGTGCCCGTATCCGAGACGTTACGGAGGGATTGTCGAGAATCATCCGTCCCTCTGACTACTACCCCATGCTACTCATCCATGTGGGAACCAATGATACTGCGAGAGGTGACCCTCTGCAGATCAAAGGTGACTACAGGGCTCTGGGAGCACGGGTGAAGGAGTTCGGTGCACAGGTGGTTTTCTCCTCGATCCTCCCGGTCAAGGGTAGGGGCCCGAGCAGAGACAGATGCATCCTGGAGGTGAATGCCTGGCTGCGGAGATGGTGTTACCAGGAGGGCTTTGGCTTCCTCGACCATGGGGTGCTGTTTCAGGAAGAAGGACTGCTAGGCAGAGACGGACTCCACCTATCCAGGAAGGGAAAGAGTGTATTTGGAAGCAGACTGGCTAACCTGGTGAGGAGGGCTTTAAACTAGGTCCGAAGGGGGAAGATGACCAACACCCACAGGTAAGTGAAACTGAGGGAAACCTGGGGGAAGGGATGGAACTTGGGGGATGCTGGGGCTGTAACAGCAGGAATAAAAGACGGGGTAGTTGGAACTGGGGGCAGGGGTCAAATAATTGTTTATTTCTTGATAAAGTCATAATACCTCAGGTGAGTGGGGAAGGACGACACCGGAAGAAATTGCAAGGGGGAAGATGCGACAGGAGGGAGAATCGACAGGGCAAAGTAGGGCAATGGGCCCGGTATCTTAGGTGCCTGTACACAAATGCGAGGAGCCTGGGAAACAAGCAGGAAGAATTGGTAGTACTGGCACAGACAAGGAACTATGATATAATTGGAATAACAGAAACGTGGTGGGATAACTTGCATGACTGGAGCACTGCCATGGATGGATATAAATTGTTCAGGAAGGACAGGCAGGGAAAAAGGGGGGGAGGAGTAGCGTTATATGTAAAAGAGCTGTACGACTGCTCGGAGCTCCACTATGAAAGTGGAAACAAGATGGTTGAAAGCTTGTGGGTTAAGTTTAGGGGAGAATGCAACAAGGGGGATGTTGTGGTGGGTGTCTGCTACAGACCGCCAGACCAGAAAGAGGAGGTGGATGAGGCGTTCTATGGACAACTAACAGAAGTTTCCAGATCGTCGCAGGCCCTGGTTCTTATGGGGGACTTCAATTATCCTGATGTCTGCTGGGAAGATAATACAGCAGTGCACAGGCAATCCAGGAAGTTTTTGGAGAATATTGAAGACAACTTCCTAGTACAAATGCTGGAGGAACCAACTAGGGGCCTTGCACCTCTAGACCTATTGCTCACAAACAGAGAAGAATTGATCGGGGAAGTAGAAGTAAATGGCAACCTGGGCAGCAGCGACCATGAGATGGTAGAGTTCAGGATCCTGATCAATGGAAGGAAGGAAAGAAGCAGAACACACACCCTGGACTTCAGAAAAGCAGACTTTGGCTCCCTTAGGGAGCTGATGGGCAGGGTCCCATGGGAAGCTGATCTGAAGGGGAAAGGTGTCCAAGACAGCTGGCTGTATTTTAAAGAAACCCTGTTAAAGGCACAGGAAGATAACATTCCGATGTGCAGAAAGAACAGCAAATGTGGACGGCGACCAGCGTGGCTTAGCAGGGAACTCTGCGGGGAGCTGAAACATAAAAGGGAAGCTTACAAGAAGTGGAAGCTTGGACAGATGACAAGGGAGGCGTATAAAGATATTGCTCGGGACTGCAGGGATCAAATCCGAAAGGCCAAAGGACAATTGGAGTTGCAACTAGCAAGAGATGTGAAGGATAACAGAAAGGGATTCTATAAGTATATCAGCAACAAGAAAAGGATCAGAGGTGGTGTAGGTCCCTTACTGAATGGGGCAGGCATCCTCGTGGAGGATGATGCGGAAAAGGCTGAAGTACTCAATGCTTTTTTTACTTCAGTCTTCACAGGGCGGGCCAGCTCCCAGGCTACTACACGGGGTAACGCGGACTGGAGAGAAGAGTGGCCCTCAATGATGGAAAGTCAGGTTAGGGAACACTTAATGAAATTGGAAGTGCACAAGTCCATGGGGCCGGATGAACTGCATCCGAGGGTGCTGAGGGAGTTGGGGGAAGTGATTGCAGAGCCGCTGGCCATTATCTTTGAGAACTCGTGGCGAACGGGGGTGGTCCCGGAGGATTGGAAAAAGGCAAATATAGTACCTATCTTTAAGAAAGGGAAAAAGGAGGATCCGGGGAACTACAGACCGGTCAGCCTCACCTCAATCCCTGGGAAAATCATGGAGCAGGTCCTCAAGGAATCCATCCTGAAACACTTGGAGGAAAATAGAGTGATCAGGAACAGTCAACATGGATTCACCAAGGGCAAATCGTGCCTGACCAACCTGATTTCCTTCTATGATGAGATGACTGGATTTGTGGATGCGGGAAGAGCCGTTGACGTGATATACCTTGACTTTAGCAAGGCTTTTGATACGGTTTCCCACAACATTCTCGTTGGCAAGTTAAGGAAGTATGGGTTGGATGAGTGGACCGTAAGGTGGATCGAAAACTGGTTAGATCAACGGGCTCAGCGGGTAGGAATCAATGGCTCGATGTCTGGTTGGCAACCGGTAACGAGTGGAGTGCCCCAGGGGTCGGTCCTGGGGCCGGTTCTATTCAACATCTTCATTAATGATCTTGATGATGGAATAGACTGCGTGCTTAGTAAGTTTGCGGATGACACCAAGTTGGGGGGAATGGTAGATACTCTGGAGGGCAGGGACAGGATCCAGAGAGACTTGGACAAATTGGAACACTGGGCCGAAAGAAACCTCATGAGGTTCAACAAAGACAAGTGCAAAGTCCTGCACTTAGGACGGAAAAATCCCATGCACTGCTACAGGCTGGGGACCGATCGGCTAAGTAGCAGCGCTGTAGAAAAGGACCTGGGAGTTATGGTGGACGGGAAGATGAATATGAGCCAACAGTGTGCCCTTGTTGCCAAAAAGGCCAATGGCATATTAGGCTGCATCAGTAGGAGTATTGCCAGCAGATCGAGGGATGTGATAATTCCCCTCTATTCGACACTGGTCAGGCCGCATCTGGAGTACTGTGTCCAGTTTTGGGCTCCCCACTACAGAAAGGATGTGGACAAATTAGAAAGAGTCCAGCGGAGGGCAACAAAAATGATTAGGGGGCTGGGGCACATGACTTATGAGGAGAGATTGAAGGAACTAGGCTTATTTAGTCTAGAGAAGAGAAGACTGAGGGGAGATTTGATAGCAACCTTCAACTACTTGAAGGGTTGCTCCAAAGAGGAGGGAGCTAGGCTGTTCTCGAGGGTAACAGACGACAGAACAAGGAGCAATGGTTTCAAATTACAGCTGGGGAGGTCAAGGTTGGATATTAGGAAAAACTTTCTCACGAGGAGGGTGGTGAAGCATTGGAATGGGCTATCTAGGGAGGTGGTAGAATCTTCATCTTTGGAGATTTTTAAGGCTCGGTTAGACAAAACTCTGGCTGGGATAATTTAGGGGGAGTGGTCCTGCTTTTTAGCAGGGGGTTGGACTAGATGACCTCGTGAGGTCCCTTCCAACCCTATTATTCTATGATTCTATGATTCTAAGGGCCGGGAGAAAGAGCACACCGGGAGAGGTCAATACTCACAGCGAATCAGAAGTGCGGGGGAGGAGGGTTCGGTCCACAGGGAAAGCACAGTGGGGCAACAGCACAGAGCTGATCTCTCTCTCTCTCTGGAATCCAGGTTCTTGGGAGTCAGTTCTCCTCATCTCCAGCTGAGCTCCAGTTCCTCCAGGCAACATCAGCTGCTCTTCCTGCCCTCCTGATGGGGGGGCTGATTGTATTTACTCCTGTAACCTGACATTTAGTGACTCGTTGCACTGCTGACTGGACACTGCCAAGTCTGCTTTTTTAATGGACTTTCCAGCCAGAGCTGGAAACCTGGCAACAGGAGTTTCAAAACAGGGCGGGCCAGGGGACAATAGCACCATCATTATTTTCCTGCCTTAAGGGAAAGCAACAAGGAGGGGAAGGAGTGGAAAGAAGCAAGCAGCAGGCAGGTGCTTATGAGGAGTGTGGTAGTGGTGGCAGGAAGTGGCAGAGCAAGGCCTCAAGGAAAGAGGCCGGCCACGAGCAGAGTATGGGCTGGGCCTTGGGAGGAGCGCTGGGGCCATGGTCCAGCCGCCAGTGGCCCTCACTTATAGGGAGCTTCCCGCACTCCTGCCTGACAACCATACTGGGACCCTTCTGCATGTGGGTCTGCTACTTTTGGCACCATTATAAACCCAGTACTGCATCTATTAAATCATGAATGGTGTAGAGAAAGTGGTTAAGGAAGTATTATTTTCCCCTTCACAATACACAAGGACCAGTAGTCAACCAATGAAATTAATTGGCAACATAGGTTTTTTTAAAAAAAGATGTTCTTCACACAACACACAGTGAACCTGGGTAACTCATTGTCGAGGGATGACGTGAAGGCCAAAACTGGGCTCAAGAAAGAATTAGGTAAATTCCTGGAGGATAGGTCCAGCAATGTTTTTTAGCCAAGGTGGTCAAAGATGCAACCCAATACTCTGAGTGTCGGAATTTGGTGACTGATAATTGCCTTGTTCTTTTCATTCCAACTGAGTCACCTGGCATTGGCCATTGTCAGAAGATAAGATACTGGGCTAGATGGACCATTGATCTGACCTAGCATGTCCATGTGTTTGTTCTGCTGTTCTTAACTCAGATATAAATAATTTTGTATAGGAATAGGAGTGTGATGGGTATCTGCTTACCATCATGGTGTCTCCTCGTAGCCATCCCAGGGAATTGCTCAGGTGGCCACTGCACCTTCTCCAGTGGTGCATTGCCCATCCTTCCTCCATTCCTGGACCCACATCCCCCTGCAAGCACAGCAGCTGCTTTGCACCACAGCCCTCCGGCTGTGACTCAGTCCATGTTCCTCCCCCTTCAAGGGTGGTGGGTGGCTTCAGCAGTTCTTGGCCACTTGTATCAGTGACCTCAACAATTCAGAATTGGGCCCTTACCTCAGTGCCCAGCTGCTCCATGTCTGGAGTCAGCCATCTCTGGCTGGCCCTTATTCCAGAGCTCACAGCTGCTCCTTCCCTGGAGTCTGCCCCTACTCTATTCCCAGGAGCTCCTAAGGGAAATTGACCTCGCTCTGCTGCTGGCAGCCTTTCTTATATGGGTTTGCCTGGCCCTGGTTGTCTGCTTCCCTTTTGGTCTTTCTGATTGACTGCTATGGTCACAGCCCCTCCAGGGCTCCCTTCTTTACTGAGGGCTACCTGTCCCATCACAAGGAGATTAAAGCTAAATAAGAGAATGGCAAAATTTATAGTATTATTAATCAATTTTAGTATCACATACATGATAAAGCTTTCCATGTAGTCAAATTCCAAAGGGGTAGCCGTGTTAGTCTATTGTAGAAAGACAACAGAGTCCTGTGGCACTTTTAAAGACTAACAGATTTATTGATCGCATGAGCTTTCGTGGGAGAAAATCCCACTTCGTCAGACGCTTTGAAGATAGGAAAGTTACAGAGTGGTAGGAAATTAAATGCAGGGGAGTGTATGACATAGCATCAGGTCAGGCTGTAACAGCAAATCAAAATAGGTGTTAGGATTCAAAACACTGGGGAACAGCACATAAAGGAGGGGGAGGTCAAATCACTTGTTGTAATGCGAGAAAAATCCATAGTCCCTGTTTAACCCCAAGACAACTGAGTCAAATTTGCATATAAGTTCGAGTTCTGCAGTCTCTCTTTGAAGCTGTGATTTGTTATTCATCTGTTTCAACACAGCTATTAAGTCAAGGGAGTGAGCAGGGAGATTGAAGTGTTCCCCTACAGGTTTTGCAGTGTTGCAATTTCTGATGTCAGATTTGTGTCCATTGATTCTTTGGCGCAGAGACTGTCCTGTCTGTCCAATATATAAGACAGAGGGGCATTTCCTAATCATGCCACCTACTCCATCAAGGGTTCGTTCACCTGCTCATCCACCAATGTGATTTATGCCATCATGTGCCGGAAATGCCCCTCTGCCTTATATATTGGACAGACAGGACAGTCTCTGCGCCAAAGAATCAATGGACACAAATCTGACATCAGAAATTCCAACACTGCAAAACCTGTAGGGGAACACTTCAATCTCCCTGCTCACTCCCTTGACTTAATAGCTGTGTTGAAACAGATGAATAACAAATCACAGCTTCAAAGAGAGACTGCAGAACTCGAACTTATATGCAAATTTGACTCAGTTGTCTTGGGGTTAAACAGGGACTATGGATTTTTCTCGCATTACAACAAGTGATTTGACCTCCCCCTCCTTTATGTGCTGTTCCCCAGTGTTTTGAATCCTAACACCTATTTTGATTTGCTGTTACAGCCTGACCTGATGCTATGTCATACACTCCCCTGCATTTAATTTCCTCCCACTCTGTAACTTTCCTATCTTCAAAGCGTCTGACGAAGTGGGATTTTCTCCCACGAAAGCTCATGCGATAAATAAATCTGTTAGTCTTTAAAAGTGCCACAGGACTCTGTTGTCTATGATAAAGCTTGAAACTTTGCTTCCTGAGAAAATTTTAATCTATAAACTGAAAAAAGAACAAATCACCATGTGTTTGACTTTCCTTTCCTTTCCTTTTTCTTTTTCTTTTTTTTGGGGGGTGTGGGTGGGGGTATATCTTTTTGATAGAATATGTCTTTAATTTTTTAAGGCAGCTTTTATGGGAATGTGAGAAAAACACCAACAGATCAACAACTGGTACCTAAGAAATGCAGGTTGAGATTTTCAAAGGAATTTAGGCACATAACTTTTGTGACGGGGTGAGCCTCCCCCACACTAAAGAGGCCCAGCAGACTCTGTGGGCAACAGAAGCCCCACCCCTTAAGCCCTGCTGGGCATGCTCGGGCTGCTGCCCTAGTATAAAGGGAGACAGGTCAGCTCAGTCAGGGGCTGACCACTGATGAGGATTGACCTGCACGGGAAGCTCCAGCCCACAAGTGGTTTCAGCCCCAGGCAGAGGAAGAGACCAACCCTGAGGCTGAATATCAAGCACCAGTTACAGTGGAGTGATTCTAGGCTCCTGCAGAGAAGCGGTGGATGGACTGGAGTGGAGGTGGAGACCTGGATTGGGACAATGCCCAGCTGTGGGTAGGAAATAGCTCAGGGAGCCTGGGTTATGGAGCTGGGGGTGGTTTGGTTGAGGGTCAGTGTGTTGCGGTCTGGATCCCCGCTGACTGGTGCCAGAACCCTGGGACTGATAGGGCCCTGGGCTGGGACTCGGAGTGGGAGGGCCTGCGCCCCCCTATCTGGGCAAAGCCCCGTGAGGACCCCATGCTGCCCTGACCTGCCCTGCACCCCAGGGCTGGTGAACTGACTCCGAGGCCACTCGGCCATACTGACCTGAGCCGAAGGGTGATACATTGGGTTGTGAGGTCGCAGGGTCGCCCCTCCCTGCTTGTGCCCAGACGTTTCCGATCTAGGAGGCGCAGGAGGGGCCTGGGCTGCAATACCTTTCTTTAAAATTAAAATAAAATAATATAACAACAAGGTTTTTTAGACTAGATGACCTTAAAGGAACACACTAAATGGGAGAACGCAAGTAATTCACATTGGTAAGAGTTGTAATAGGAATTTTAATTTACTTGAATGCATTTATTTACGCAAGTTTGGATGATCACTGTAAATGTGACCATGATATTACATTCTTTAAACTGGCCATCTGACTTTTTGCAAACAAATGCATTTGGAGCCTTTATATGTGATTTTTGACTGGGCTCTCAGGCTGCTGCACTAACCCCTGCAGCACAGGACCAGGCCCCTGACAGGGCCGCAGCCAGAAGGAGGTTGATTCAAAGACTGCTGGATGCAGGGGGCCCTTAATCTTTTACCAGCTTTTCAGCCCCATCTGGGATTCAAACCTGCAACCCCTGGGATCCTGCCCTAACCCTTGAGCCACAGGGTCAGATCATTGGCAAAACTCCCACTGGGAGCGGGTTGATTTGGGTGAAGCAGCCCCTTACACTTTCCCTTCTATGCTTGAGGTAGTGAATAGAGACAGACAAGATGGACTGAACTGAACATAAAGGTCTCTTACTAATGTTTCTTACTAATGATCTCTTCCCTTGATTTCTAGAAAAGATTACTGGGCACTTGGTTAAAGTTATGGATTCCCTCTCTCAAGTCATTTGTCAGTTATCACAAATAATTTTTTGACTATCAGGAGTGCTTGTCTTTTCTATAATTCAGGGATTGTACATTTGACTATCACAAGTTAATGCGTTATGAGATCAGCATTTTGTAGTACAGTTAGGTAGTAAGGTTAGGTATGTTAATCATCATCCATCAGCAGCATAAATTTGCCTAAACAACAGAGGTCCATTGCAGCAATTCCTTATGGCCTCTACCAATGGCTTTGTTCCATTTACATCTGACGCTAGAAGATAAGCAATTATCAATTTGCTGCAACCTCTTCAATGCAGTCCTTCCAGAAGGCTAGGCACCAGCAAAAACCACATTAGTCACACATGACTAGATAATCTCTTCCAGTTTAGGGATGGCTGATGACCAAAGCGTATGTTCAGGGCATACAATCACTTTGGGGACCGAAACAAAACTGCCCATATGAGCCCTCGGACAGTTTTTGCTGGTGCCAAGCCTTCTGGAAGGACTGCACTGAAGAGGTTGCAGGTCGTATGATGTCAGGCTAGTATTGCCCACTAGAAGATTACTTACAACCCAAGTAAATGAATTCTTTGACAGCATCAACTGTATTTCCATTCATTATTATGTTAGACTTACCATCACCAGTACCCAGATTTTGGATCTTGGTCTTTGCCCAGGATATCTGTAGGCCAAGTGCCACAGACTATGTTACAAGTTTACAAGTAATGACTGAAGGTTAAAGGTGAGTTTGTTCAACAGGGCGATGTCATCAGTGTATTCCGAATCCAAAAGACATCCTGCACCTAACTGGATATCATTTGTTGCATGACCTATTCTAAGATCCAGTAGATTACTCAACAGAACAGTGCTGGTGCAAGAATGTATCCTTGATGAACCCCTGAGGTAGTGTTGAACCATTCAGTGCACCCACTTTTGATCTTTATCTTAGCTCTAGTTCTGGTGTAGAGGTCCTGTATGAGATTGTGGATTAAGTGATGGAACTCCTATTCCTTTTAATGCCTTCCACAATTCATTTCAGTCAACAGAGTCGAATGCTGTCATCCAGTCCATGTAAGCGACAAGGAGTGGCCAACTAAACTTTCTATGCAACTTGGACAACAGTCCAATGCCAGTATTGTAGCCATTGTTGATCAACCAGATGTGAATCCAGACTGTACAGGGTGAAGTTTGGCTAAAAGCAGTGACTGACATCTAGCCAGCAGCACATTAGAGAATACCTTTCCCAGTATTGACAATAGAGTGATAGGACTGTAACTGCTGCACTCAGCTTGTAGGCCCTTGCCCTTATAGAGGGCCAGCATCTTCCATTCAGCAGTTGCCTCCCTCTCATCCAGAACCTGAAAAATAACTTATGTAAAGTGCTGCTCACTGACTCAATGACACATTTCAGTAGCAATGAAATAAGATAGCAACCTTCTGCATGACCGTATCAGAGCTTCTTAACTGCAGCTATGTTAATCCCACAACAATAACCAAAGGATCACAAGGTAAATTTACTGTGTGTTTTTTTTAGAATTCGGGGTAGGATTTGGGTCCAGGGTTTCTGAATTTTAGGATGTGACACACTGGTCTTCCAATATGATTTGCATTAAGATATAAATGTTAAAATGGCCTTCCCCTGAGTTAGTCTACTGGCATAAATCAAAGAATGTCAATTTCATTTTCTTCACCTGAAAAATAGGTAAGGTTGACTATTTAACCTCCTCACGTATATTCTATAGTGGCAGACTTACATCCATTTGTTGTTCTGCTATTCAAGCTGAAACAAGTAGAAATGCTGTTCAATCCATTGTCTTCCCATTGGTGCTAATCTAAACAACAAAGGGCCTAATGCTGTTCCCAGGGAAGTTTCAACATCCACGTCATTGGTAGCAGGAATGGACTGGCACACACAACTGATAGCTAAATTAAAAAAGGTAGAGACATTGTGTATAGTTTATATAATAATACCCACCCTTCCATGAAGTAAATACTTGATATCTTGTTCTATTATGAAAGTGGGTGTATTATTATAATGATCCAACAACAGTTTATAGTTGTTAATCAGATCTTTGCCCTACTTTACATGACATTATTTCTTATCAGTCTTTCCTTTCTCATAAGAATTTTGTTTGAATGGAGGCAACCCAATTTTAAACAATGACCTAATAGTTACATATACATTAAAATAATGGCTGTTTCACCCAAACATGATGTACGTTAACTGAGAGGCAGCGTTTGGGGAAAATTGGCATGAATTATTATTTACAAGAAAAGCCATGCTACACGTAGCATCAAAAGATTATCTCTGGTACCAGCTGACCTCTGCAAAAGAACATGGCCCAATCTGTACTAAAATCACTGCATGGGAATCCATTCAATTTATAAACATAAGTAAATGAAGCATTTTGTTATACACTTTCCATGGTTCCCCCTTTTTTCCCTGATCCTCTTGTTTCTTCTCCTGTACCACTGCCTGAAATAGCTTTCTGTGTTTACATGTACATTCTGTAAGAGGACAATCTTGGAAATGATTACACAACCTAAGCAGCCAGGCTACATGCTATTATTTTCTGTCATGTGGAAAGAGAATACACCCTCTACCTGGATTTACAATGGCTGGAGAGTTACTCCCTAATTGCCGGTGACCAGAGGACTAATGGTTGTGGATCAAAATATCAGATGCTCTCCCACTCAAAAACCCACCACAGGACAGTGGGAAGAGTTTTGGCATATAGGAGGTAAGCTCATCAAATCTTCCTCACACTGTGGTTCTATTTCATCCAGAGGGGGTAGCATGAAACAGGAGGAGACAGAATCACTTATTAACTTGGTATATTTAAGTAATTGTGTTTTTTAAATAAAAACAAAAATTCTTCATATATTTATTTATTTAGGGAAGGGAGACAGAGGAGCTTAATTCACCTTTAAAAAAACCCTGGGGATTCATAGACTTTAAAGTCAGAAGGAACCATTTAATCATCTAGTCTGATTCCCTGTGTAATATGGATATTAAATTTAAAGACTGCCATTGGGATGGTGAATGTTGTGAATTGGATTGAAACCAACTGACATTTTATGTTGCACCCAGAACATCCTTATATGGATAACTGCTTTCAGTCACTACAAACCCTGAACCTGAGATGTAAAGGATCCTCCACTGAATTATCAATATTTGTATTTTTTTTCACACAATGCATAATTAACCTATGGATGCCATGGGATGTTGCAATGATCAAAAGTATAACTGGGTTCAAAAAAGTTCATGTAGATAAGATCCATCAATGGCTACTAGCCAAGATGGTCAGAGATGCAACCCCAAGGCAAATCCCAGGACAACCCTAAACCTCTGACTATAAGAAGTGAGGTATGGAAGATGGGATGGATCACTCCATAGTTTCCCTGTAATTGTTCTGTGCAGTCTCCCTATAGCTCTGATATGAACCACTGTCAGAGATGGGATATTGGGCATGAATGTATCATGGTATACCCCAGTACTGCAGCTCTTATGTTCTTAATCTCCTGAGTGATGTAGTTCCTACAGAATAGAGCTGAGCAGAGAAAGATAATTTCATTTTTGGAGGATTTTGATATTTCAAATTTTGTTTGATTCCAATTCAAAACAAAAACAAAACACTTCTAAATTCAGTGCAGAACAGAATGGCAAGCTGCCCTGAAGTCTGGACCTGGAAGCTCCATGGTTCTCAGCTTCTCCTATCAGGTAAATTGCAGAGAAACCAGGCAAATGTACTGGCAGGAAAGGATTATATTTTCTCAAACACAGTATACCACTTCCACCCCTTCTTTTTAGCTGTAAAAATCAATAGGAAAGAGGTAACAGATTAAATTATCTCTGTAACAACCTCTTTCCTCATCAGTAAAGAATAGCATAAGAACAGACTTACTGGGTTGGGTCAATGATTCATCTCACCCAGCATGCTGTCCTCCAACACTGGCCGATGACAGGGGTTTCAGAGGGAATGAACAGAACATGCAATCATCAAGTGGTCCATCCCCCATCATCCACTCCCAGCCTCTAGCAGCCAGAGGCCAGGGACACCCAGAATATAGGGCTCCATCCCTGACAGTCTGGCCAATAGCCATTGATGAACCTATTCTCCATGAATTTATCTTTAACTCCATTATAGTTATGTGTGAGTTCCGCACATTGACTGCATTGTGTAAAGAAGTACATCTTTTTGTTTCTTTCAAACATATTGGCCATAATTTCATTGGATGACCTTTAGTTCTTATGCTATGTGACAGAGTAAATAACATTTCCTTATACACTTTCTGCACACCATTCACAATTTTATAGACTTCTATCATATCCCCTGTTAGTCATCTCTTCTTCAAGATGAAAAGTCCTAGACATTTTAATCTCTTTTCACATGGAAACTGTATGTTCCAATACTCTTAATCATTTTGTTGCCTTTCTCTATACCTCTTCTAATTCTAATGTATCTTTTCTGAGATGGGGCAACCAGACCTGCATGCAATATTCAAAGTGTGGGCATACCACACATTTATATAGTGGCATTATGATATTTTCTGTCTTCGTATCTATCCCTTTCTTAATGGTTCCTAACATTCTGTTAGCTTTTTAGAATATCACATTGAACAGCCATTTTCAGACAACTATCCACAATGATTCTAAAATCTATTTCTTGAATGGTAACAGCTACTTCAGACCCCCTCATTTGGTATGTGTAACTGAGATTACATTTTCCAATGTGCGTTACTTTATATTTATCAACATTAAATTTCATCTGATATCTTTCTTGCTCCATTTGGTGAGTTTGCTTTGTAACTCTTTGCAGTAGCTTTGGACTTAGCTATTTTGAGTAACTTGGTATCATCTGCAAATTTTGCCATCTCACTGTTTACCCCCTTTTCCAGATCATTTATGAATATCTTGAACAATGCTGGATTCAGTACAGATTGTTGGGAGATACCACTATTTAGTTCTCTCCCTTCTGAAAACTGACCATTTATTCCTACCTTTGTTTCCTGTCTTTAACCAGTTAGTGATCCTTGAGAGGAACTTCCCATTTAGCCAGCCTGCTTAGTTTGCTTAGGAGCCTTTGGTGAGGACCTTGCCAAAGGCTTTCTGAAGGTCCAAATACAATATATACACATGATCATCTTTGTCAGCATGTTTGTTGATCCCCTCAAAGAATTCTAATAGATTATTGAGGCATGATTTTCTTTTACAAAAAACCATGTTGACTCTTCTCCAATAAATCATATTCATCTTTGTGTCTAATTCTCTTCTTTGTTATAGTTTCAGTCAATTTGCTTGGTACTGAAATTAGGGTTACTGGCCAGTAATTGTCAGGGTTGCCTCTGGAGACTTTTTAAAAAATTGGCTTCAGATCAGCTACTCTCCAGTCATTTGGTACAGAACCTGATTTAAATGGTATGTTACATACCACACTTAGTAGTTCTGCGATTTCATATCCGAGTTCCTTCAGAACCCTTGAGTGAATACTGTTTAATTTATCAATTTGTTCCAAAACCTTCTCTTCTAACACCTCAAACTGGGACAGTTCCTCTGAACCGTCACCTAGAAAGAATGGCTCAGGCGTGGAAACATCCCTCATATCATCTGTAGTGAATAGTGATGCAAAGAATTCATTTAGTTTCTCTGCAATGGGCTTAGTTCATTCAGAACCATAATATCCAGTGGCCCTCCTGATTCTTTGGCAGACTTTCTGTTTCTGATATACTTTAAAAAAACCAAAAAAACCTGTTAATTTTTGAGTCTTTGGCTAGTTGCTCTTCAACTTCCTTTTTGGCCAGCCTAATCCTACATTTACACTTGACAGAATTTATGCTCCTATCTATTTTCCTCCGTAGGATTTAACTTCCAATTTTTAAAGGATGCCTTTTTGCCTCTAACCACTTGTTTTACCTTACTGTTTAGCCATAGTGACACTTTTTTGGTCCTCTTATGTTTTTTTATCTGGAATATACATTTAATTTGAGAGACTATTATGGTTTTGTTTTTTTTAAATATTTCCATCCAGCTTGCAGGCATTTAATTTTTGTGATTGTATCTTTTAATTTTCATTTAACTAACTTCCTCATTTTTGTGTGGTTCCCCTTTCTGAAGCTAAATGCTACTGGAGTGGTCTTCTTTATTATTTCCTCTTCTTCCTCTCCTCTCCTCCCATGCCCCCCAAGGATGTTAAATTTAATTGTATTATGGTTGCTGTTACCAATCGATTCAGCTATATTTACCTCTTGGACTAGTTTCCACACTCCATTTAGGAATAAATCAAGAATTGCCTCTGCCCTTGTCCCCAACCAGCATGACCTATTCTGTCATTCTTATATATATTTTACCCTCATATTACTGTGTCCCATTGATTATCATCATTCTACCATGGTGGTATAAGAGCAGTGCCCCTTACATCACTTAAATAATAAATGCAAATTTAACCTGTGCAATTTTTATTAATCGATATAAATTGACATATGAAACTCACATTTTAGTGGATAAGACCATTAGAGACTTTGAATAAATACATTGTAAAACACAACATATGTATTTACAAATACATTGTTAAAAAAAAAAAAAAAAACCCACTAACTGTGGAATGCAGACAGCTACCTGATGTCATTTTTAGTAAAAATGCAGTCAAAGATATGGTGCCTACTAGTTAACTGTACATAGCTTATAATCACCTGTCTCCTAATGTGCTGCTACCAGTTCATTCACCTGGTGTCTGATACAAGAAAAGATGCATTTAATTTGTAAAGATTTAAATTGCAATATGTTTTTATATCAATGTATATAGATTTAATCCCAGAATGTTCAAATTCAAGATAATATATTTAATCCAATTGTGGGCAAATCAGTTTTCTAGTATCATATTTACTAATATATTTCCATTGGCATAGGTAGATATATGAATAGATAACATATGAACAAACAACCTAAAGTCAGCACATCAATTAAAATGTTTTATCTTTCTTGCATTATAAAGGACCATCCACTATATTTACCAGCAATATCCAGTGGACTAGTTGATCAGAACAAGATTTTCTACATCTAACTCTTTCATTTTTCAAAATAGCGTACATTGATTTCATTATCCATCTCCTATAAGGCCATAGGATTTCCATGTCTAACGCTTCATGAAAAACATTTGAATATTTTGACTCCCTGTTGTTTTCTCCCAGCAGTGAACTAGATGATGCAGTAAGTAAGGATTATAGAGTATGAATGAATGCCTCATTTCTGAACACTAATTAAAATGCATCGTAAATCACAAACAACTCAAATTTAGTTAAAACAAAGGATTCCCATGACACTTTTAAAGACTAACAAATTGATTTATTGCATGAGCTTTCTTGGGAGAAAATCCCACTTTGTCAGATGCTTTGAAGATGGGGAACTTACAGAATGGGAAGAAAATAAATGCAGGGAAATGTAGGACATAGGATCAGATTGGACTGAAACAGCAAATCAAGGTAGATGTTAAGATTCAAACACTGGGGATCAGCATTTAGAGGAAGGTGAAGTCAAATCACCTGTTGTAATGAGAAAAAAATCTGCAGTCCCTGTTTTACCCTAAGGCAATGGAATCAAATCTACATATACATTCCAGTTCTGCAGTTTCTCTTTGAAGCTGTGATTTATTATTTATTTGTTTGAGAATAGCTATTAACAAGTGACCAATGATTGAAGTGTTCCCCTAATGGTTTTTGAATGTTGTAATTTCTGATGTCAGACTTGTTTCTATTTATTCTTCTGAAAGCGACTGTCCTGTTTATCCAATATATAAGGCAGAGGGGCATTTCTGGTACATGATGGCATAAATCACATTGGTGGATGAGCAGGTGAATGAGCCCTTGATGGAGTAGCTGGCTTGATTAGGTCCTGTGATGGTGTCTTTTGTGTAAATATGTGGGCAAAGTTGGCAATGTGGTCTGTTGCAGGGAAATGTGCCTGCTTTAATGGTTTTGTTGTTTGTTCTGTAGTTGCTGGTGAGTAACTGTTTAAGATTGGGGAGCTGTCTGTAAGCAAAGAGCGGTCTGTCTCCCAAGACTTAAGGGAGTGAGGGATCATCGTGTAGAATAGGCTGTAGATCCTGATGATGTGCTGTAGAGGTCTGACTTGGTGGTTGTCAAATTTAGTTGTAACCGTATATTAGTTCTACCAAAGGCCCAGAATTGGAATAGCTGATTTCATACAGATTAGAATGGAGTGTATTGGTAAAAATGTATCGGAAAACCCATTCAACTCAGTTTAAATGCTTGATATAAATTCAACAGATAATATAATCAAGAGGGGTAATGTCTGCAATGCAAAAGGGTGAAGTCAAAGCCACTGTGAATGCATGGCTTTAGGGAGGCAGATACAAATCAATTCAGCACACAAAAATATGGAAAATGAATTAAGAAAGGAACACAGCAATCTGGAATGCAGACCTGTGTAATACAAAGAAAAAATATTTATATAGCGTACGTCTATTACAAATAAAAAAACCCATTCAAAATGATTTAAAAAAACCCAATATGATCAGAGTTACTCAATCTGAGGACGAGTTCCAAAGGGGTAGCCATGTCAGTCTAGTTCAGCAAAACAAATAAAGAGACTAGGGGCTCTATAGACTTATATACTATAGAGTTATAGACTAACAAATCTATTTATTTATTTATTTCAATCTGAGGAGACATCTAACTACTAACAGACTTAAAATATTTATGTGGAACATATTCATACACAAATCACCTCATAAAACCTGCATACACAATCCAGGCAGCACAGAAATTTTAGAATAGTTTAACAAAGCCCTACAGAACACTAGACAAATTGCTATACTCTTAGAGTGGACCATACAGTAAGGGCTGTATACATTCACAAGACTACATTTGCTGAACATTTTCATGAAGCATCTAACACTTTCGTGATGTGACTTAAAAATGCACATCTTTTAGACTTCCCTGCAGGACTTTAAGGTTACAGAAACAAATTGCAATTAACAAGGGTGTAAAACGGAAAGGTCATGTAAAATGAATAGGAACATGACCTACCACTAAACAGCACTGATATATAAAAACATACAGGATGGGAAGGCGCCAGCCAGTATGTTTCCCTATCTAATCAGTTGTGCCTGTGATAAAGGAGGAAATAAGTTAAAGGGAGGGACTCCTCAACACTTAAACAATACCTTAGACTCCAGTCCTGCAGTTGTTGTGTTGTGTCTTTAAGATTCAGGCCAAGTGAACAGCTAAAAACTCTTAAAAAAATGTTTAGCAGTCATTACTTATCAGCTTTATGTTTCTCATGGATAATAAAGACCTGCTTAGACAGGGATGACAAGCACTACATTTTACAGGTTATAAGTACTGGGGATGCAACAGGGCAAATTCTGCCCCATTCAGCCTCACTAAATGAACAATACTGTACAGCTTCACACAGTGCAGTCCAGATGCCTACTGCTTTAATGACTTTCCACAACAGGGACCATGAGGGAAGATGACTATATGGTGGATTAAATAAATTGTTAATTGACAGTAGATGTGGCAAAGTTTACCAGGTTAGGGATTTACAGTAAAGGATGCCTGGTGAGCTTCCTAGTTGGCAAAGAAACTGACAAATAATTATCTTGTCTCCTCCCCAATCAGTGTTTGCTCAGGTTTGATTTACCATGAAGGTAGTGAAGTTTTCTGAACCAGTTTCATATTGGACATGGAATTTGTGCTGCAGTGGATTTTCAATAGCGCTTTAGAGACAGCACATTATATAAACGTGGACAGCCACAAACCACAACACATATTCTTGAGGACTGCAAAATTAGTCAACTTCCGGAGGTCTTTGTGCCTTGATCATCATTGATAAAAACACTGTGGCTTGGTTTAACTAGATTGCATATGCCAAATAAATAATGGCTTTCCTATTCCCCTCTATCAAAACATTTCACTAAGCGTCTGACGAAGTGGGATTTTCTCCCACGAAAGCTCATGCGATTAATAAATCTGTTAGTCTTTAAAAGTGCCGCAAGACTCTGTTGTCTTTCTACATTAGACTAACACGGCTACCCCTTTGGAATATGTCTCCTAATATAATTCTTCACCTTTTGTAGCAATACAGTGGGCTGGTATGTTGTTTCTCACAGAGGTATGTCCACTTAAAACTGAGTTTGGTAGCAGTAATATTAATTTATTTTCTCAAACTTCTAAATACAACATAGTGTTAATGGATTTAAGATCTCAGTAGTTTAGATTCATAGAGATGAAGGCCAGACCCTTTATCTCATTTTAAGCAGGCAAGTATAAAAATATACTAAAGTCATCTTATCCCAACCATTAAAATGTCTTTAGTCTTCAAAGTTGATTTATCTGGGATTGTATGGGGCTCCCACTGCATAATGAATTGCAAAGCTGATTGGCTAGGGATGAACAGACAGGAGGAGTTCACCTCTCCAGGCCTGCAGAGCCCTGCCTGGCTAAAGAACAGGCAGGAAATCCAGCCTCTTCTTCTTACTGTGGATTGGAGTTTGTTTATTGACCAGTAATCGTGTTGGAGTGACTTCTACATGAATTTCTGCCTTCAAAAAGTCTGTAGGAGGAACTTGGAACTAACTTCCAGCAAAAGGTACACTTTCTCTAAACTTTAGGTAAAGAGTACGAATTAATTCTCACTTTAATTGACTCATCCATCACTACTATAGTTAAACTATGCAGTTCCCTCACCAAATCCATCTCTGAAACTGTGGGCCATTTTCTCAGCTAATAGAAACTGGTGTAGCTCCATTGACTTCAGTAGGGCTATGTCATTTTACAGTATCTGCAGATCTGTTCCTTTCTATTTTTTTCCACTTTTATATAAATTATCAATTTATGAAGGAGTTATATTTATTTCCAACTGGTAGAATCAAATATGTCAGTGGAATTACACCAGGTATAAACTGGGACCATTAAGTTACGTGGAGTTATGATGGTTTTAAGTCAATAAGTAATTACAGTGTTTCAAATACATGCAATTTGTTTCAAATACATGCAATTTGGAGTAAAATAAATTAAAACCATTATTGCTTGAATCACTGCTTCATTTGCTAAGCCTTTGGTTTCAAAATAAATCATTTACACTTCAGTTAAATAATAAAAAAGTTACTAAAGCAGCTCCAAATATCCTGGCACTTAAAATACTTTCACAGTATAGGTCACTTTCCTGACAAACATTAAAATGATACATATCATTCTGATTTTCTATCTTTGACTTGATGAAAACCAAAATAAATTATTGAGGCATTCCCCCAGTGGCTTCTTCTGAAAATATAGACCTATATCTTTATTTATGTCCGTAAACTAGTTTTCAACGGGCATTTAAGTGTCTATTTTGCCTACTCTCTTTTAGATCCCACCAACCCCTAGATTAAGCAAGCAAAAGATGTAGCTACTCTTTCTATAACGAATGTGCCCAAAAGTCAGAGAACGGAAATGTAGTTTGGGATCAGACCCTTACGCACAGTGATATTCCTGGCACAGCTTGCAATGAGTAAAAAAGGTTTTTTTTATGGCGTCTCTATTCTAGGGTAAGGTGGGAGACACTTCTCGAGCCAACCCCAACATGCCTCCTCTATTTGGGGGCATGGTGAGGGTGGTGTAGTTATGCTGGATCTATGCCGCTCAGGTATTTCCCTTAGACTAGGATAAATTAGCTGGTTATTTCAGACTTCTGGCTGTGGCTGCTCTGCACTGTAAGACTAGCTCAAACAACTGGAAGGGAAGCAGAGATTTGGCCCTACATGTATATTAACATGTTTACACCCATATAATGCAGTAACTTTTTTGGACATATGAAGCTGGGGGTGTTTGTGTGAACTGAAACACTTTTGCCCATAGCCACAGACCCAATCTGTGAGCAGAGAAAAGGTTAAGCAGGTGAAAATTAATCATACAACTTTAAATGGATAGTATGGTGCCAAAGGTATTGTTTCATTATTCCCTTGTGCTCCTCTGTCAGTCTCTGTATCCCTACAAACAATATTTATATTAATTTATGAACACCTGACTTCCCACTAATGCACTCTGAAATAAGTGAATAAATGTCATTAAATTCTCAATATAAATGCAGGTCATTTCTTTTCAACATGGTCCTTCATATCTCCTTTTACATTTGTGTAAGGTTTTTTGAATTACTGAATTGCTCTAAAGTTAAACATTTCAAGACAAACACTTTTCAAAGAAGCCTACAGGATAAATATTGAAAACTGTATTCCTGCCCCCACCCCTACCTGCCCTTGTCTAACCCTGTTTAGAACTTCAATATTGTAACAATACTAATATTGAACCACATTCAGCACTAGTGTAAATGACACACAATTCCACTGGCCTAGGTGGAGCTGCATCCCCTTAGAACAGGACTGAATTTCTCTCTCTCTTTTTGGTTTTGCCCTTTATATGGACATCTTCAGACGCACATGCCACACAAAAGTCAAACTAGAACATATTGTCATATGTTCCAGAATCTATTTATAAGGTAACGGTATTATGTGTCAAAAAATACACATACAGAGAGTTACTCATGTCAAATAACACTTTACCAACAAAAGGTCTAGAAGAAAATCAACAGCAGTACAGATTGAGAGGGTAAGACCAGTGACTTTAAAATAAACCTACAATTCTATATCCTGTAATGAACAGATCATAAGGTCTGAGGAGACCACCACCAGAACTGGCAAGAAGCAGCAGAGAGGCCTTAAGGCTGACATTACAGAAGTAAACTAAAGCTTTAAGAAGTGTACATTACACGTACACATTGGCCCAAACCTTCAAAGCATAATGCTATGAGGAGCTGTGCGTCTTTGGCTCCTACCAAAATGACTCGAGAGGCACTCAGCACCTTACAAGATCAGGCTTCTCAGTATCCTTTTCCTGGAATTTAAAAAGGAAATCATACCTCACAGGGTAACAAGGAGAAAGCACAATAGGAATGAGAGAGTCAACTACAAAAGTTAGGATGAGGAACAGAACTTCTGAACCAGTTATTCTCAGAAACAGTTCACACTCTTCTATTCCTTACTAAAGGTTCCTAATTTGTTACTTGGCATCTACCAAAAAGCTGATAGCTGAATCCAGAACACATTAAAGATAATATGCAAATTCCAGTATATTCTGGCATCATCAATGGCTAAAGCATTCACATCTTACTTTATAAATCACCACAGCATCAAGTATGTGTTAGGGGAGAGAGAAAGCAGTAGTGAGACTTGAGCTATCTTTTAATATGCAGTTAGGCCAAGGAGCCCTTTTTTCTGGAGACACTGCAGTACACACTCTCGCTGGATCACACAAATAGCCATTTGCTGGTCCAGTGTCAATCTGGAAACCATCTTTACAACAAATAATGCAGTAATCAGCTCAGAAGTACAAACCTCCATTTGTGAGAGATGGAAATTTCTTGCATGCTGAGAAAAACAAGCAAGATTCTTCTAGGTATTTTTTAAAAAATCATTTGAAAACATAAAATGTTGATTTTTTTGTGTGTGTTAGAAACACTTGAAGGTATTTATTAAGTCAATGACTGAGCCTGCTGCTATATGTGCATTTCAGTTACTTTGCATCAAACTCGAGCATTTGTTAACCTGTTATTTCACTTCAAATGAGGAGAAAGTATGTTCTCAGTCTCAGAAGGAGATTGGCATGTTTCAACTGGATTTACCACTGCATGTTCTGTTAAAATCTTTGCAATAATAATTACTTGAAGGTGGCATCTGTACTGGGCAAGGCACTGTCAGAAGCCAGGGTTGTGAGGAAAAGCAGCATGATTTGGAATTTTTTAAAATTGAAGCATCAACTCCTGTACAGTGGAGAGATCCTAGTACTCTTCATCTAATCCAGAATCCCTGTTTACTTAACAGTTGCACATTTAATTGCAGATAAACTGTACAAACATCACCAAGGCTAAAGGGGGAAATCTATAGATAGGCATGTTAATGATCATAGGGAAAACAAAGGACAGTTGAATGTCTTTACTGAGCTGTATGAAATGTATACAGTTTGATTAGTTATTTTAAAAATGATGGCCCAAGTAGATATTGATTGAAACCACTCCTGAACTCCTGAAATAGCTTTGGGAGATGCATGGCTCACCTTTCATCAATTTGCACCTCCTGTATTCCATGGTCTAAATGGTTCTTGTCATTATTGTCAGTATTCTTGGGATGTATCCTCTGCCAAAGTAGTTTTAATAAAATTTCAGTAGTTTTATCCACCTGCTCCACCATTATCACCACTTCTGAATAGATTTTTCTCATCTTTTTAGGTAGTTGAATACATTTCATGTTTTATAACAAAAATCAATGTTAAAGACTACTGATTCAAGAAATTAGGAATAGCACAGACTATGATTATTGTCTATTACCATCTGTGCTATGCAGTGCAAAGAGGAGAACCTGCTTCAAGAGTTTACAACTTCAAGTCCATTATGCTCCCTTAATATGTTAAAAAAAAAAGTAAAAGGAAACATGCTATATGGCCCTCATATAACCCCAATGACACCCATTTACAGAACAGAGCAGTTGCAGGGACTATGGATAGCTTGGTATATTCTGTATGAAAGAACTGTGCTTCCCATCAACAACCATGTAGTATGACCAAAAGCTGTGCTGTGAGGAACTTCGGGTCCCCAGCTGCTGTCTAGGATTTGGCAGAAGACAATGAGATCAAAAAGTAATACCTTTTCTCAGACTGGTAGATTGGCTGCAGTTTTAGGTGGGAGCTTGCTCCTCCATCAAAGCCTGCCCCACCCTTTCTTTCCATATGGCCTATAGTTTTGCTTAGTGAGAAAGTTGGCTAGGTGAATACTGGGCAGCTTCTTTCATAGCTATTTGCCTGTTTCACAAGCTCCCTCTGGCTATGTCTATACTGAGGGCGGCAGAGTTGCTGTCATCAGTGTGCTCTTTCGTGTTCAATTGAGTGGTCTGTTAAGACATGCTCAATCAAACACGGAACCGGAGCTGTACCTCCAGCTCCGTAACTGGAGTAGTACCGTGCCGACTGGACACCATTTCCGTTCGGCTTAGTGCAATGTGTATGGAGTAGTTAAGAAGTCGGCAGGAGATACGCAAGGTATTTTATGTACCTTACTTATCTCCCAACGACTGCCACTGAAAAGCGCGGCAAGTGTAGACTAGGGCTCTGTAAACTTAATCCCTTTTGCATTGTGCAGCAAGTGGATGAGCAGCATGTGAGTCTATGTGGCTAATATAGTCAATAAAATGAAAGCATATAGCTAAGATCAAAGAGGATATTCACTCATCACTGATGTTGCCTGATTTCTAGTTGTTTAGTAATTTGGATGGGGTCATGGGTTTAATCAGAAGTTATTGAGGTTCTTGTCTAGGAATCAGGCTACAAAGGGTTTATACGAGTACTACTAGTGTACATGCCTGGAATATTCACACTGATAACCAAATTACATAATTTTATAATAATAGCATAAAAGAGAAACAAATAATTATTTGAAGAAAATGAATAATCAATAATGAATATTAAAATTGATAATATTACAGTCTTACACTAAGATACATTGTATAAACCTATACTGTATGATTTGGATTAATATATTCACTCTTCCTTGATGATCTGGTTAAGAGAGATGTCTAGTAACCCAACCCTTGAGACAGGGGGTGGAGCGATTGACAATGTTAGAGCCAAGAGCTTTGGCTATGATTCCAAATAACAGTAAAACAAACTACCAAACAAAATAAACACTAAAGAAGCTCAAAAGAAGGAGTTGCTATTGACCACTCCCAAGTAACACAGTTTACTTCTTTTATACTCCCTAACCAATAGTGGTACTCTCTCTAAGTTTAAACTTAGCTCCTTCATCCCCAGATTCATAGGGTGCAGTTATTCTATAGGCTGGCAAGTTCATGGATATAATTGGTTTATTGGTCTTACCCTATATTACTTCTAGTGATTTTTGTGGCTCTGCAGTGTACTTTTGCAGGTTCTTTGGGGCATAAACTGGAAATCATCCTCCCTGTTTTGAAAAACACCCTCCTGACCTAAGTAGGGTGATATCTATCTATGGCTACGTCTACATTTGGCCAAATAAGTTGACTTAGCATGTCTACACTATAAAATTAGGTCGACTTAAAGTGGACCTTGCCAAATCAACTTAGAGCATCCACACTGGATGCCTAAGTCGATTTGTAGGGGCTAGGTGGACCTAGGACTGGTCCATGGTGGCAGGGGGGGGCACCCCTTCCAAACTGCCAGGGGGCTGAGCATTTGCCCCATTGTACTAGGGTACAATGGGGGCTGAGCAGGACAGGGACACTGGCAGGGCATAGGAGCGGAGTGGGCAGGGCTGTGTCCTGCCCTGTGGGTGGGCATGCCAGGCTCTGGCTGTGCCAGCCACCCTGACAGGGAGGTTGACTTAAAGCTGACTTAGGGCTAATCCGCGTCTACACTGGCTAAGTGTAGACTTAATAGAGTCAATTTAGCCAGTAAAGTCGACTTTAAAGTAGGTTTAATAAAGTCGACTTAAAATTTCCTTAAGTCGACATAAGAAAATTGTAGTGTAGACGCAGAGTAAATTAAGTCGACTTAAGCAGGCTTAAGTTGACTTAATTTACAAGTGTATCTTTCTATCTATCCATCTATCACTTCTCCAGGCCAAAGGCCTAAATATACGCTAACATATGCTGTATGCTTTAGCTTTTTCATGTAGGACGTGGCCTGCAGACCTCTTGCATTTCAACTTTAACATTGAATATGAATCTATATCTCTATTATATGCATAAATCTTAAATCTATAGGACAATACATATGTGCAAGGAGGCAGGCTAGTCTTATAGGCTACACTGAGCATCAATTAACATAGTTCTATGTAATAAACAAATGCCAAGGCCACTATCTCATTGGGGAAGGAGGAAATTAAAATCTCAGTTAGAGAATACAGTTCAAATTTAGATAATTTAGGAGGGTCCAATGGGAAATCAATTCAGTATTTTTAAAATTTCTAACTGGATTATTAACAGATTATGGTAGATATTATAACATATTGTTTATTATTTAGGTTGTAAATTCTGTAGGACAAAGACTGTCTTTTTGTTCTGTGTTTTCGTAGTGCCAGGCATAATAGGGTTATGGTCCATGACTGCAGCTCCTAGCCACTACTATAATAAAATAATAATGATAATATTGTTGAGAAGTTTTATGGAAGAAATGAATTTAAGGGGTAATGACTGCAGCATGCATGGGAAAGTCACACTGCAACATCTCTATGAAAAGGACAAAAATTGCAAATCTTGCAAACTCATGCAAATCTTTCTTCTCATGTCTACTGAAGGTATATTTTTCTCTACCTCCCCTGTGAATATTAAAAAAAATAATGCAGGTCATATTTTATTTAGAAGTATATGATTCTTCTGTCTCTTAGAAGCCTTTTCAATCGCCTCCATTAATCTCTTGGTTCTCTTATGACAATTATTTTCAGTCTCTTCTACAGTATTCCCTTCATTCTCTACTGTTACTGTTCTCTGAGTTCATTCTAAAAAATACTAGTTCTTCTCTATACATGAACTCTTCATATATCATACATCTTTCTTCTCTTAGCCACTCTCTGCATTTCCATAGTAAGCCTTTTCATACTAATACCTAAGTTTTGTACTATGCTTTTTCATGCACAAAGGAATACTTTCCATCAGAATGATCTTTATGTTAGTTTAAGAGATCCACACGAAAACCAAGAAATAATAAAAGTAAGGTCTCTTTAAGACAGACAACTGAACTGAATACAAAGATTGGCCACCACCAAAGAGTCTAACAGTTATATAACTACACATCCCAGACAATGTTTTCCTCCTCCATTTTGCGGGATGAGAGTGCTCTGTAATAATTTATAAATACTGTATGTTGACCTGGCTATTTACAAAATGAGTATGTTGGTTTAATTTAACAGAGGACTGTAAATAGAAACAAGCAAGAGGAATGAGGGATCGCTGAAGATAAGCTACCCTACAATAAACACTCAGTGACTGTTAAGAGACCGGGCTTGAGCTAGCAGCTGTTAAGGTTCTACCTCCTCACCATAGACAGTTACAGCGCTGGTTTTTGTCAAGTTGAGCTGTAAGTCCAGGAATGAACAAAAATCAAAGGATCTCTGGGTGGATAGAAAAAGCCTTTCTCTTTGCAGAAGGGAGTTTGTTGCTGCGGAGCTGACTGAATTCAGACTGCTAGAAGGTTCAAAGATGCTAGGCCTGCCTAGCCCAATGACACAGGACAGTAGGACTTGAGGTAAGACAGAGGTGTGTAGTTTGTTTATTGTTTTAAATCCTTCTTCTTGTATTCTATATTTGTTCCAGCTGTTAAAATGAAACTATGGTTTGGTTTAAGACAGTCTGTTTGGTCACTGGATTCACCGCTGGCCACAGAATCCCAAAGGGAAGAAACAGAAAGCCCAGTCAGAGCTGTCAGGTAAGCATGACTGATACACATTGCTGTAGTGTGGGCAGCACCATCTTCCCTGGGCTTCAGAGCCTGAGGAACAGCCTGAGCTGGAATTTGATACGACTATTTTTAAACATTAGCATAAACCCCACTACCCTGAGTCTATCACACCGCACTGGAAAGCTCTTTCCCATGGATTCTAAAATAGACCTATCCTATGGGCTTCACCAAAGCAAACCTATCTGTGACTCATTTAGCTGAGTCCTAAAGATGAAGCAAGAAAAATATATTCCTTTTTCATTTCCCCTTGATTCCCAAGAACCTCTATTGAAGAGAATTGAAACTTACGCCAGCCTCACTATATGAGAAACATGCCACGGAATTTTTTTTTTTTTTAATCTCCACTATATGACCTTAAAATGAGCCTGACTTGCTTTACAGTATGTTTGAAATCGGAAAAAAATGCTGGGTGTTGTTAAAAAAACAAAACAAAAAACTGGGGAACTGTTTCCTCTTACACTTCTACTTTTAGCATTGAGCGTGACATGACCTTCAATTTCCCATGATATAATCAGATATAAATATGTATGCTTGCTTTATTGTGATGAAATAATACTGATTACAGAGATTTTGAGTAAAATACAAGTTTTTCATCTAGACTAGTTACACATTTCCGTAGTTTTAAAGAACAAGTATTACAAGTATTCAAAATGGATGCCTTCTACTTTTTGAATTATTGCATGCACACATATCCAATCTAGGTTATATTGAGAAAATTCAGGGGGGAGGGTTGTTTTTGTTTTTTTCAAAAGTCATTTCAAAGAAAATACCAGATTCTATACTAGTGGTTCCCAACCTTTTTGGCTCATGGGCCACAAATGTAATTTTTACAATCATGAAGGGCCACCAGTATATTTAATTAAATTTAAATTAATTAAATTTTAATTAAATTTTTAATTAAACAGACTGGTGGCCCTTCAGGGTTGTAAAAATTATATTTGTGGCCCATGAGCCAAAAAAGGTTTTTTAAACATTTTTTTAAAAATTAAAACATTTAAAAGTTTTTTGTTTTTTTTTTAAGAAAAAGAGGGAGGGGATGGCTGGATGCCCATGAACAGGCCCCAAGCCTGGAGGTGAGGTGTGCGACCACAGCCCAGCTCCCAGGACCAGGCAGGAGATGGGCAGCCTCAGTCCTGCAGTGCCCAAACCATGTGCAGGCAGATTTTGTTACCTTGGTTTTTCTGACAGCAACAAAATCTGCCCACCCCCAGTTTTGGATGTGGCCGCAGCGCTGCTTCCAGCCAGCAGTATGGGAGTGCGGTCACTTTAAAAAGACTGCGGGCCAGGGGTTTGGAAGCCCTGTTCTATAGTATACACACAATGCAATATTCTAATAAATAGATGGACTAATTTATCAGTTAGCTAACACAATCATTTCACAGCATATGTCACTTCTTAACTACTTCCTCTTCTGTAAAATCTGAAGCAGATAACAAAACCACCATAGCTCTCAGTTGTGTCTTCCAAACAGAAAGAGCAGTCATATAATTAGAACCAAAGATGATTTATTTTTAAGTTAAGGAAAACAAGAAAAAAAGGACAAAAGTAAAGTTCCTATGGTATAAATGGGTGTGTGTATTTTCTTTAACAGGCTGCAGCTACTGTTTGCAAATGAGTTATAGAGCAAGAATTATTCACAGAAATTACTGACATATAATTTTGAACAAATCTTTCTGAGAAACCATGATCTATTTGTGGACACTTCTGAAACCAGAAAAGGTGTGAATCATCAAATAAATTACTCATTACTAGTTCTGGCCCTGATTCACCAAAACAGTGATATGCGTACAAGTGCTTTGCTGAATTCATGCCTATTCTCTATCTCCAGTCACCATCCAGAGATGTGTACTTCAAGTGCTTTACATTTTGATTACAAAAATTCCTGCATTTATATGACTTGAAGAAGACAGAAAACTGCATGTAATATGTTATGAGACTGCTGTACAACTAAGTGCTTTCAACCTCTACCCAAACTATTCAGAGATAGTTGTCTAGACAAAAGTGTATCTTTGGGTTTGTTTTCCCTTTGTTAACGTTTGTTGTTTTCCATCTCAAATTGTGAGCCTATAAAACAAACTAAAATGAAATTAAACCCATCCCTAAATAGATGGAGAAGCATCCACATACAAATACCAGCAATGGGTTGGATTATACAAATCCTAATTCATACTAGTATTCTCACTGAAGTTAGCAGAGCTACTTGTCAGCAGAGTCTTCACATGAGTAAAGTGCTTGCAGATTTGGGTGCATAATAACTTTAAAAAAATTCTATTTAGATTTCCCCAATGATAGGCTGGCTGGTTCCAATTTGCAGTGAAGCCTCACTATGGTCCCACAGATACCCAGGAGAGCCTGGCTTTTTCCACATAATTTCATGTAGCTCTCAACATTTACTATTATTATTTTATATCCTTGAGCATCTGAAAAATTTTATTTTAAGGCTTATTGTTGTTAATTTGCTGAATGTCCACTTTAACATTAGTGGGACCATGAGCACTTGTAACCTTCAGGTGGGCTAAAATTAATTCAGTTGCCCTTCTCCAGTGCCTCACAGAAATCAATCCCAATCCCTATGGAGAAAGCAGCTGGAGACCCAGGATCCAGTCTGTATGGGACTCACAACAAAGATTGCTCAGAGTTACCACCCCATATTAAAATACTACTAAAAACAAACATAACAATGAACTTTATTAACTACTAACTAAATAAACCTTATCCTAAGAAAACAAAATACAATTAACCAAGAACAATCCCTACAGAAACCCCCGCATGAAAGATACCCAAGAGTCCCAAAGTCCAGGTGGAGTTCACCCAACTCTCAGCTACAGTCTTTGTTCGAATGTAGAGGCTTGAGTGGCAAGAAATAGCTGTCCTCTTCTTCTTTCTTTGCAGGAATCTTCTGTAGCATTCCATGCAGGCTTTTCCTTCTCCTTTGCAACCAGCTCTCAGTCCCATATGCATGTCTGCAAAATCTGTTGCAGATGACTCCATTAAAGGGAGAAAACATCTTGTTCACTCCTGGCTCAGCTTCTCGCCTGAAAACTGAGCACATGGTCTCTCCTCAAAGCACCTCCTGCCTGCACAGACTGCTGCTCTCATGTGATCTGACTGACCACACCACCTCACACCAGCAGGGTACCCTGTGGAGCATGCTCAAAATGCTACCACTCCCTGCTTCTAGAAGTTTCTAGTTGTGGATAGCTAATCTGCCCAGCAACAGTAACCCACCCTCAGCAGGTCTCTTAAAGAGAGAGAGCCCTTTTTAGGCATATGGGTTACACACTCACTGAGGAAATAGATTAACTTCCTTACTGTTTCAATTCCATTAATTACTTGCTTTCTTACTCTCATGTATAATGTCCCTGTGCACTACGGAAGAGTTGCTATATTTCACACAAAAAGTGGCATGCAGCACTCTTAAAAAGACACTAAAAAATCACATTTGGGCTGAAATTCTTACCTTGTATTGTGGTAGGTAACACCTGACACTTATAACAAAAATAGCTTAGTCGTATAAAAGTATTTCTATCTTTTGTACATTGGACTGCACTTTGTCTAAGATTTTTAAAAAAAAGAGTTAGAGTCTTACATCAGTATTTAAGCACCTAAACAAATGCACAGATTTTCAAAATGACTGAGCACCCATAAATCCCATTGACTTCAATAGCTCTTCTCATGTGTTTAAAGTTAAACATGTAAGTGAGTGTTTACAGGATCAAGGCCTAAGATTTTAAAAATATGAGCCCAAAGTGGTTCCTTTTCTATAGAAAATAGCATCTTCAACTGATTGAGCTTTAAGAGACAATATTACTATTCATTTTTGTTCAGATCTAACAATTTTATTCAGATCTAAAAGTAATTTTATACAACTAAAAACATTAAGCTTTTTTGTCCATCCCTATTTGCTAAGAGACGAAGGCCACCGGACTAAGTAAAATGGAAATATACTGACCTTGGGGAAACCAAAAGCACTTGTGGGTTCATTTGTTACAATGTTTGGAATGGTATATGGTTTCTTCAAAAAATATAAATACATAAAATTGAATATTTGGACTTCAGATAATTCTTGGATCTTCCAATTTACGCTTTGCTTAATAGCTGAAGATCTTTGTTTATTTGAGTAAGAGTGCTCAATAATGCAGTCATAATTGTTCACAAACACATACATATGCAAAAAGAAAAGTTTATTCATTTCAGGCCTCAGTTTTTGGGTGGCCATCTTGCTATACCTGCAGGTGTCAAGTTTGGCACTCATAAAGTAAGATATCCAAAATTAATTGACACTGCAGAAAATGTAAACACGTTGCCTAGATTATGTTGTTTTAAACACTTTAGACAAATGTTTTGAGAATGCCCACTTGACTAATACAAATTCTAATCAGAGACTAACATATATGTATAACAAGCAAAGAGCATCTAAAATAGGATACTAGGAGAACAACATGTTGTGACAAAGCCCCTCATCTACCTTGGTGGGTACTGCGCTTCCCTCTAGTGGTGTGTCTATTTTCCTCAGGCCTCCAGGCCTGAGAAAGGTTCTTCCCCTCACCCCCACCCCATCTGGGCAGAGCTTTTTCCTTCCCCCAGTCTTTGTACCTGTGGGGCTCTTCCTGATCAGCATTCTGCTCCTTCTCCAGATCTGCCTGTATTCCAACCTCACCTCACCTCCTCTCACATACTCCTGTAGCTCTCCTCACTCTCACACTCCAGCCACTGAAGGGAAGGCTTTTAACAATTCTTTGGTGGGGCCTTAATTAGGCCTAGGTATGCTAATTAATTTGGAGTAACCACTGCCCAGCTACAAGTGGAAAAGGGCCTTGCTGAGCCCGGGGCTAATATACTGGCTTTCTAGAAATCTCCAGAAACCATCCAGTCTGGTCTTGTCACAATGTTTTATTTTAACATGTCTCTAGAACCATTTAATTTCATATGATCAAATGAATTGGAAGGTGATATCTGACAGTTTATCTATATTTACATCTCTTACGCTTTGCAACATAATCAACTGCATCCTCCTGTTTCCAAGATTTAAACCTTCCAGAGAGATAGAGGTACCATGCCATAATGTCAGGGTCCACACAGGCCCAACCTAAGAACTCATGTCCTTTCCTAGTGTCAGCTACAGGCTCACAGTGACATAGGGTTTGCATTAGTATCTTCCAGATCTTTACTTTTTTGCATGTATATTTAAAAAATGCAAGAGAAGAACTGAAAGTCACCAATACAAAATAAAAATAACAAAACTTTTAAAAATCAGCTTGGCCAAACAAACTCCACAGTGCTCTGTGCAAAGGCACAATAAAGCTACCTGTGATCTCTAGATCGCACATTACTGTAGTACCTTAGCAGCTGATAACACTCCTGGGAGGTAAGGAAGCACTACTATCCCCATTTTACTGATTGGGAACTGAACTAAGACACAGGAGCTGCGTCTACACTTGTAAATTAAGCTTGCTTAAGTTGACTTAATTTACCCTGCGTCTACACTATAGTTTTCTTAAGTCGACTTAAGCAGCTTGCTTAAGTCGACTTAAGGAAAATAAAGTCGACTTAATTAAAATTAAGTCGACTTTATTAAACCTCCTTTAAATTCAACTTAGTGCTTAAGTCGACTTCCTAGAGTCGACTTAAGCCAGTGTAGACGTGAGGTAACCCTAAGTCAACTTAGGGCTACCCCAGGACTACACCAATGCCCTCCCTGCCAGGGGAGGGCACAGGGGGAGCCTGGCATGCCCCCCCACAGGGCAGGGCAGAGCCCTGCCCACCCTGCCCCTATGCCCTGCCATGGTCCCTGACCCCCTTTGCCCCATTGTACCTATGTACAATGGGGAAAGGCTGAGCACCCTGGCATTTGGCAAGGGGTGCCCCCTGCCCCCATGCACCTGCCCTAGGTCCCCCTAAGCCCCTAGAAGTCGGCCTAGGCGTCCAGTGTGGACGCTCTAAGTCGACTTTGTAAGTTCCCCTTTAAGTTGACTTTAATTTAAGTGTAGACACACTAAGTCGAGTTAGTTAAAGTCGACTTAATATTACAAACGTAGACATAGCCAGGGTGTGCATCTACACTGGCAAGTTAAATCGATTTAAGAAGGCTTAAGTTGACCTAAACAAAGCCACGTCCACACTGGGCTTTTATTAAGTCGAGTTAAGCATTTCCTTAGTCGACTTAAGGAAAGCTTAAGTCAACTTAATAATACCTCATTTTAGGTCGACTTAAGCCTTAAATTGACGCCTTAAATTGACTTAAAGCAAGTGTGGATGGGGATTAGCACCTAATTTGACCTTATTAAGTCAACTTAAAGCGTTAAGTCGACTTAACTTTTCTAGATTAAGTGGTCAACAAAGAAGCCTATGACATAATGGGGATTCGAACCTACATATCTATGCTAATGCCCTAACCACTGGGCCATCGTTGCAACATGCCCTACGGCTGCTGCGCCTGATGCTCTAGTATGGTTGGCGAGGACTGGAAGCTGCTAGGGTACTAACACTGACAGGCATGCATTAGGCAAATGGAGCCACCCAGCCATTGTGATATGAGCATTAGCATTAACACTAGTACTGTAGGTACACAATTACAGTAGCTATAACTGGCACCTTTTAAAAGTCTTTTTATTAAACAAAACCTAGAATGTAAGCCTAAACTACTTGATTAATTTAGTGAATAAAATCATGTAAATGCAATTACATTATACTATGACCACTTAGTAAGAGTCACAGATATATCTGGCTTTAAAAAGTGGAGGGAGAGAGTGTCTTCTTAGGAGCCTGGGAGAATATTTACTGGCAACTCACATCCAATCTTCTGCTACCAGTCAGATAGCTTTGGTTTACAATCAGTGAATGGAAAGAGGCCAACCTTGTCATTATTTTATAGCTTTTTGCCAGGTTTTAACTTTTGGCATTGAATTCAACATGCCAGCTGTGCCCATCTGTGGTTACATTTCCTTCAGTGGTATTTTCATTGCCCCTGAAGGATTTTCTGTTTCATCAGTATTGACTCATTTGTGTAGCCATAATTTCAAGAGGATACGCTCATAGTTCCAGCCTCCCAAGGGAGTTCTGAGACTCAACCCCATAAAAAAGTTGTTATTGCTAGAAGTATTGCCGGAGCTGTTAGCCTTTCTCCATCCTCTTTAAGTTCAGTCTCCTGCTGTCTTGTGAAAGTGTAAAACACTAACAATGCAAGCAAGGCCCTGGGCACTCTGTCACTCAAACTGGACTTAAACTGCCACCAAAATCCTTGGTTTAATGGCATGCTTCGGTACAAACCTGGAAATTCTGCAACAGCTTCATTATATTAACCAACGAACATTTTTTATTAAATAAAATTAAATGTTAAAAGGATTGAGTAACACTCTAGTCCCTTGAATATTTATTTGATGCTAGGTGCCATTTATTTTATACACTGCCCAAATTTTCGCTTTCAAAATTGTCAGAAATATTTCCACTGACAATGTTAATAAAGGGCAGGTCTGCTATTACTGAAGTCTGTGTAAGTTTGACCTTTGTCTACAATAGGATAGAATTCCCTAAAATTTTTCATACAATAATTTTTCTTCCCCTAAAAATGTCATTTTTTCCCAAGCAAATTTTTTTTTTGCAAAAAATTATCATTGTCATCAAAATTTTCTGTTTTCACATTAACTGCTATATTCTTTGACTGAAATTGAGGTCAAAATTTTTATCAAGATCAGAAACACTCAAAATTTTTGTAAAACATTGAAAAAAATCACAAAAAAATGGAAGACTAAGTCCATTTCAACTCTGCAAAACAGAAACAAATTTGAAGTTTCAAAACCTGTGGTAGAATCATTTTCCTGGTTCTTGCTCAGCTCTATGTGACATAATCAGACCAGTTTTAAATGACTAACGTACAAGAACAATTCATTAAATGGAACTTTAACAACTTTCAGAATGCTGCTGAAAATCTTGGGGATACTGTAAAATATTACTCAAGCAAGGGGATTATTTTATGGAGGTGATTGTTAGCACAGTTTTCACTGTACTGTCAGCAAGACTTCCACTATAATTCATGATCACAGTGAGAAATTGGCTAAAACCTCTTTCTTGTCTTGCAATTATGTTTACCGGCAATGCAATTTCCACTAAAATATATCTGATTTACAAGGCAACTGTCAAACATACCATTAGAGAACTCTATAAGAAAAATAGTTAATAGATTAGTGTCAAGACCTGACACTGTCATCAGAGCTGGATTAAGACATGCTGAGGCCCTAAACTATGTCAAGTTTCAGAGGCCCCATACCATAAAAAAGAAAAAGAAAATAGTGTATTACATTATAACAGAAAGATAATGAAAAAAAAATGATAAACCATTATATTTGCATATATACATAAAGATGCAACAAAAAACTAAATAAAGCCTATATCTTGCAAAAAGCCTTATTTGCATTATCAATTACCTTACAAAAAATCTTCTTAATTATCTCTGACATATTTAGAGGCCCCTCATAATGTGAGGCCCTAAGCCATGGCTTACTTGGCTTGTGCCTAAATCCGGCACTGTATGTCATTACCTGCTATATAGGACAATTTAAGCACTTCTCTCTTGTTGCTTAACGTATGTGAATTAGCTTCCCCAGTTAATTTTTTTCTTCTTTTAGCTTTAGTCAGGAAGGATATAGAGATTTGTGTGAGAGCAAGTACAATTAATGGAAACAAACAGTGATTTATAAAATAAAATAATAACTTGCACCCTAAAATTTAAGTTTATATAGCTAGATACTTTTCTGTTTTATAGAGCAATACTCACCCAAAGTCCTGCCACTATCTCAGGCTATGTCTACACTTACAAAGTTAAGTCGACTTAACAAATTGGCTACACTTTAAGTAGACTTAATAAAGTTGACTTAGTGTTAATCCCTGTCTACACTGGCCTTAAATCGACTTAAGGAGTTGACTTAAGACTTAAGTCGACCTAAAAGAAGGTGTTATTAAATTGACTTAAACTTTCTTTAATTTGACTTAAGGAAATGCTTAAGTTGACTTAAGAAAAGCCCAGTATGGACGCGGCTTTGTTTAGATCGACTTAAGCATTCTTAAGTCAACCTAATTTGCCAGTGTAGATGCACCCTCAGAGACAGACTTGGCTGTGATCTTCTGTCTATGAGTGAAGTCACACTACCAACTTGCTCCTAGGTCAAAGATAATACCTTGCATTCGCCGCCCCCCCCCCCCCTGATTTTGTATAGTTACAGACTATTGTCTATTACCCAGAAGCTCCCTCTTCAGAGACTTAAATTGAAGTCCCTTTGTCTTTGTAAATTCTTAAATCTGCACCTAGCCCAGACAGTAGACATCTGATGTTAACTGTTCTATATGTTGACAGAATCAGCTCCGAGGCTCACCTGGACTCAGGTGCGAAGCTTTACTTCAACTGTTTTGGACCATAATATTTTATTTTTTACATATCTCCAACTATTTCCCATATAAACACCTAGAAACAATTAGGAAGATCAGTGAGCTACTAGCTCTTGATAGAGACCTTACATGCCACCCTTTGGTGAACTAGATAGATAGATAGATAGATAGATAGATAGATAGATAGATAGATAGATAGATAGATAGATAGATAGATAATCTTAATCAGGGGATCCCTGTAAAACCCTATGTATCCCCAGTGCCCTCTGCTAATTGGTATCTAGATACCCCTAACATACAGGGCTCAGACCCTTCAAGGTGCAGAGCATACCCAGTGAGGGGCTCAGCAGCCAAGACTAAGCTTCACTGTTGACGGGATATTCCGCACCTTAAACAGCAGGTTCTCTAAAGCCTTTCATCCCACTAGCATCAGCAGCAGTAAGATTCCTCTAAGATACTTACAAATACTTTTCTGTGATCCAGGAAGTTAGTGGAACTCGTGGAAGGTTCCTAGAATACAAGTATGTAATCTCTGGACCACAATGCACAAAATTAAGCAACCTGTGTCTCCTGGGGCACATTTCAACAGCTTTTACTGACTTCATTGAGAGTTGCAGCTGAAAAATCAAGGGATGTCTCTACACTTCTCTTTCCACTTTTACTCCTACTTATTTTCCTCTCTTGCCTTAATGTCCTCTCACTTCCTATCCATACTTGTTTCTCACTTAACCTTTTCCAGGCTTGCTTTCACTCTCTCCCTTTTGATTATTCTACCCTCTTCCACCTTCTACCTTTCTCTCCATTGGTTTCTCCCTACTTCCTTTAAGTCTCTCTGTCCTTTCCACATCAGGAAAAAATAAATGAAAAAAATCTGATATGTCTTTAAAAATCAGTTTAATTTAATTTGGTACCGTATCATAACACTAACATGCATTAATCATAATAGCATAGATATTGCATGATGCTACTGCTGGACAGAATGAAGATGGCTTTGAAGCTTTAATTCTGCATTTCTATATCATACCATATTTGGATTTCTTTTAAATTTAACCTTTATATGAGCTTCTCTGCTTGTTTGGAAAACAATCATACTACTCCTATAAAGCTAAATTACTGATGTGCAATCTCAAATTCGAAGAAGTTTTGGCTAGAATTATCGGTCAGAATATGGCAAACAATTTAGCTTTGTCAAGATTGGACACAGGTGATTATCTCCTTTCCAGAATTGGGGACTAAGATCCTAACATGATCTAAAAATGTCTTACTCTCCAAAATTAGATGCTATCCAATTGTCAAAACACATGGTTGTTACTGATACTTTTTATTAGTTTATTGCTCATGAATGTCCACATACCAGATGTCGATCCCCTTTCTTTCTTCAGGTAGCAACAGAGCAAGATTCCCCTCAGCCTGCAGCACTACATCTAGGGGTTAAGAGTAGCTTTCAGTTTCCACAACTATTCAGTCCTTGGTCTTTCCTTCAATTATGATGGTCACTACATATGTTTACTTGTCCTGCATTTCTTTTGCAACTAGGGACTAAACCGAGACAACATATTTACTGTGTAAAACTAATAGATTAAAGAGAATAACAACTTTTAGTTCCTTTGGCCCAGTGAAATATCCATGTTTAGTTACCCATATAGTTTCAGAATAATTTAGAGCCAAGTTCTTGGTCTGGTTTTTCTGTTTTATATAAATGAACAGTACCTTGGGGATTGGCAGCAGCTCTTAACAACTCTTTCCATAAATACAGGAAATGGTTGTATCGTCCCAAGTGTTCAGACCTTACATATTAAACAGGTGGGAAATCTGCAACAGAAATCTTTTGAACTTGAATAATTAGTGGTTTGGGTGGAGCATTGGTGTAAGGCTTTTCTTTACTGTACTGACCTTTCACCTCTGGAACTTGAGCATCTAGCTAGACTGATGTAACGGAACGGTCTTTAGAAAGGACATTTAATAACAGAACATGCAGTATGAAATTAGCTAGCAAAAGATAATAGTATCCATAATTACTTTGTCTTAGCCAATACATCCTAAGGACAGTGTATGGTTGAGACCTAATATTTATTTTGTATAGGTTTATATTTTTAAAGATAGCAAATGCTTAAATTAAATGCTATTAAGGTGTTCCATTTCTTTGGTATCTGCTCTTGTCTTCTAATGGGTTGCTGCCCAAATGCTCAATTCCAGAAAGGAGCTACAGGTACTATGCTGACAGTGGCTCCCTGAACCAGGGTGATGGATGATCTAATGTAAATGGATGCTTGGATTAAGAATAAATATACAAAGAATCCCCATGAGATTGAGATGGGAGAGACATGATGCTATGGAAATGCCCCCTGGTCCTGTCCTCTTGTGCACTCAGTCCAACCGTAGAAGCCAATCCCAATAGAGTGCAGGCATCGAGCGTCTGCAGAGATTGGGGGGCAGGGGAGAGGGGGCAGGGAGGGATGCCATAGATTCAACCCTTCTACACCCCACCCATGACCAAATCTCTAACTTTTTGCTTCACTCAGCTGATAAAAGTGGATGGAAGTCCATGCCTCACTATATCAAATTTAGTGAGCTATTACCTATTAAACAGTATTCCCTTAAAGGACTGGCCAAATGTCCTTGAAATTATTTGACCTACTACTCCCTCCAAACTGGCTAGCAGTGACACAGGCCTAACCCTCTTGAAGATGTCTCCTACTTCAGGAGTAATGTGTTAATTCTTTTAACATAAGTTTTTCATTGGCCTTAGGAATCTTACTGATATTTACGTAGGTCTCTCCGCTTGCAGGCTCCAAGCAGCATTGGTACCAAAATACCTTGAGAAAGGCTGTTTTTACTGTATTTTTTATCTTGCCAAAAGAAAGAAACCCTGGAAATCCTGCTAGAAAGGGCAATTCTCCTGAGATTTGCAGCCGGATCTCCAGAACAAAGATCTCAATAGCCTTTGGTTCTCTTGGGTGCTAACCTGAACCAAGCTTTTGACATTCACTCATCACTGCTACAGCTATATAAACATGAGAATTTTATATTCCTGACAACCATGTAAAAGCCTCACCATAAAACAGCTTCAGAGTGTTGTTCCTTTACTATGCCCATAACCAACAAGAAGAGAGTTGCCATCCAAACAGTGACATTAGCACAGAACCACAGATGAGTATGCGTTGCTGTCTAAGGCTATGTCTACACTACAGGCCCTGTTAAATCAATGTAAAGTCAACCTTGTTAGTTGACTTAACAGAGCATCTACACTTTAAGTCGACTTAAGTCGACCTTATTAAGTTGACTTAACAGAGCCTGTGGTGTAGACATAGCCATCTTCACCGGCTTTAAGTCAACTTAATAAGGACAACTTAGGCGTTAAGTCAGAGGTGGAGTTATTAAGTCAACTTAAGGAAGCGCTTAAGTCGACTTAATAAGCGCCAAGTGTGGACGCGGCGTTCTGTAGGTCAACCTAAGCGTCGTTAAGTCGACCTAAGGTGCAAGCATAGATGTACCCTAAATGACTCCCAAGATAACTTACACGCCACAACAAAGTAACTCATGTCACCACAGAACCCATGCATGGTCTCAGAGGTAAGACAAAATACGGTTAATAGAGCATGCAGCATTCGGTCTGCAATCATTGTCTTGAATAAAGTTCCAGGTCAGCAGGAAATATACCTCATTCACATTGGGTGGCTGGACATTAGACTGTGTGAAATGACTTGGTGGCCCCAGTATAACTTGTAACAAACAGGGATCCGTATTTCCAATACCACAATCACAGCTAAAAGTCTTTATTATCAAGACATACAAATACCAATACAAATTTTGGGATGCTTTTAGCACCACAGCTCATGCTGGAGTTGGTAAAGAGAAGTTCCATATAGGATCATCAATACACCTTGTGGCAACTTCACTGAAAAATATCTTACTTTAGGAAGCACCAAAAAAAAAAAAAAATCCAACTTCATCCCTCTCTTCTATAATCTCTTCTGTAATGTAGTGGTTTCTATTAAAATAACTGGTTAGAAGCCATGTGATTCTGATAAATTCTGCATAGTAATCTTGTAAAAGAACTACCTTTGCCTTGCTCAGCTATCCACAGATTAAGACTCCTACCTACAAATGGCATTAAAGAGAAATACTATAAATGGCCATTTTTGACAGAACCCTCTGATAAACAGATGCATGGGGGCAAATAATGATGCAAGTCTGGCATGAAATGAACAAATCAGACCCACCTTAGCTTTAGTTGTGTTCACCTTTGATAGATCTTTTGCTGCAAGGCAGAATTGCTTACAGATCACAGATAGATCTGCTTTGACATGTAATAATCCCACAAACCCACAACAAAGAGCTTCAAATAATAGCCAAAATATTGATGAAAATTTTCTGCAACATTTTCCTAGACACAGAACCATTTCCCACCCCTCCTCCCCCTTCAGTACTCCAACGAAACCCTTTTGGGTTGAGCAGCCTAGCTTAAAAAGCAAAGATTTGATCAATAAACCTTAGATTTATTCAGACTGTCAGCAAAGTACTTTATTTGTTTATTGATACTATTACATGCTGTGCTGTAATACAATAGAAGAGACAAAACATACTGTGATGACTTGAGTTAAAATGAAGATTTTTCTCATCCCCTTGTACATTTCCCCCCAGACTAGATAAAACTATCCCACTGTCTAGGCTTTAAATGAGTTTGAGACATCAGAGCTAACATGCATTGCATGAAAAATGTTTTTAATCTGTTAGTTCTGAGGGTAGGGCAATCTCCTGGTGCTGAAGGAATTCATCAATTTTAGAGCTAACCTCATTTGTAGCTCTATATCAGATTCACCCAGGCAAGTTATAGAAATATATTCTTTCTTTACACATCATTTTTTCCCAGTGGGACTAATACTTGGTGTTTCATACTAATATGTAATGAAGAAATCATGCCTACCATTCATATAAAAAGGTCATTTTCATTCTGACTGCTTCAAGTTCATAAATCATTATGGGTAAAACAGGCCAGGCTGGAAGTTCACATTTTCACCCGTAATCAGAAAAAAATCACTTTTTTGTTCTATGTTTGTACAATGCCTAGCACAAGGATGTCCTGGTTAACAGCCAGGACTGTTAGGCACTATGATAATACGAATAGTAAATAATAATATACATGTATCAATATATCACATTTTAGCTTTAATTGGATAGTGTGAACACTGAAAATAATTGCAAAAGCTGTTGAGCACTGAGAGAGGGTTTTACAGTGACACATTACTCCAAATAACAGTATGTATCTTGAATCTGATAACATTACAATTGGGGGTGCACCGTGGAATTCACAAATGTGACCAAATATTTGTTTTCTCTTATTTTTGTTAGTCTCACCGGTTTGAAAACAAGATAGCCAATATTTTCAGAAAACATTATTTTCCCATCTGAAAGGGGACTTCAAAATCAACTTAGTAATGAAAACTTTGATTTAAACACTAATCCTGCAAATATTTCAGCACATGCTAAATGTTATGCATAGTGAGCAACAGTCCGAGTCAAAACATGTCATTGAAACCGTTTTCCATTAAAAAATGTCATTTTAACTAATTGAGACATAAGGTAGGTGAAGTGATATAGTTTATTGGACCAACTTCTATTGGTAGGAGGGAATTCTTTTTAACAAAAAGCACTTTGATTTTAACAAAATATTTGCTTTAAAAGAATTGAAAAAAAAAACATTCTGATAATGTCCAAACTCCAATTTTGACATTTTTGGAGCTAAAAGTTCAGGGGTTTTTTGTTTCAAAATGACTTTTGTTGCATAATTTACTTTATTTCATGTTTTTAAAAATGTCAAAAGAGGAGTGAAATATTTCAAACATATCAAAACATTTTGACTGACCAAAAACAAAAAAAAAATTGAATTTTGTTTTAGGAAAAAAATTCAAATTTTGGTTTTTTGTCCCAAATCATAGAATCATAGACTCTTAGCGTTGGGAGGGACTTCATGAGGTCATCTACCCCAACCCCCTGCTAAAAGCAGGACCACCCCCACTAAATCATCCAAGCCAGGGTTCTGTCTAACTGGACCTTAAATGTTTTCTAAGAGGGAGAGTCCACCACCTCTCTAGGTAACCTATTCCAATGCTTCACCACCACTCCTAGTGAGAAAGTGTTTCCTAATATCCAACCTCGACCTCCCCAGCTGCAACTTGAAACCATTGCTCCTTGTGCTGTGCTCTGTTACTACAGAGAACAGCTTAGCTCTCTCCTCTTTGGAGCACCCCTTCAAGAAGTTGAAGGTTGCTATCAAATCCCTCCTAACTTTGCTTCTGTAGACTAAATAAGCCTAGTTTCTTTAGTCTCTCCTCGTAAGTCATGTGCCCCAGCCCCCTAATCATTTTCGTTGCCCTCTGCTGGACTCTTTCTAATTTGTCAACATCCTTTCTGTAGTGGGGAGCCCAAAACTGGACACAGTATTCCAGATGTGGCCTCACCAGTGCTGAATAGAGGGGAATTATCACATCCCTCGATCTGCTGGCAACACTCCTAACTGATGCAGCCCAATAAGCCATTGGCCTTTTTGGCAACAAGAGCACACTGTTGACTCATATCCAACTTCCCATCCTCCATAACCCCCAGGTCCTTTTCAATAGTGCTGCTTAACCAATCGATCCCGAACCTTTAGCATTACATGGGATTTTTCCGTCCTATGTGCAGGACTTTGCACTTGTCCTTGTTGAACCTCATGAGATTTCTTCTGGTCCAATGCTCCAATTTGTCTAGGTCTCCCTGAATCCCATCCCTGCCCTCCAGAGTGTCTACCATTCCCCCCAGCTTGGTGTGATTCACAAACTTACTGAGCATGCAATCTATCCCATCATCCAGATCATTAATGAATCATCCATGTTGCTATGAATGTTCCTGTGTGGCTCCCAGTTCTTAGAAGAAAATATTCATGCCCAAGACCGTCCTTTTGCTTCAAATTCTCTCTCCTTTTGGAGCCTCACCCCTCCCTCTTCAAACTCTCCCAAATACTGACAGGAGTTACTTTTCATGACCACAACCTAGTCATTCTTCAAATTCTTTCACTGACTTCCTCTCATCTTCACCATCCAATTTAAGACTTTTGTCCTATGACAGAGTGCTGGGTGAGAACAGTCGGAGTCATCCCTCTGCCCCTGGAACTCTAATTAAGGGGGAATGGGATCCATCCTGCAGCAATTGGGCTAATAGGAAGAAACTGCAGAGCTCATTTTAGCTGGGCAGTATGAAGAATACTAAGAAGGAACCAAAAAGAAGGCACCTGGTGATGGAGAAGCCACAGTAGGAGGGTGGGCACGTCTTGGGTTTGTGGACTGTGCAGCCCTGGAGGCTGTGAAGCTGGACCCAGTGTAAGTAGCTGGTGGTGAGCGGCATGCTGACAATAAAGAGCACTGGTCTGAACACAAAGGAGGGGTTTGTTTGTGAACGGAGGTTTGGAGTACCAGGGAGAGGCCCTGTGTGAACATGCCACAATCCTGATCCTGAAAGCACTAAATCCTTCTGACTTCTGCCTACCTCCCTGTTGTCCTCCTTGCCTCGTCAGTCCTTTTGTTTCCTTCTCCCATTTATCCATCTCCAGGTCTTTCTCCATGTACTACTATTTTGCTTAAAAAGTCTTCCTTGACCTAGTCTCCAATGCCTTCTAGTAAGCAGGGCCAGATAAATGCAGGGGCTAGAGGGGCTGAAGCTTCAGGCCCCAGCCTAAAGGGGGGCCCTGGGATCCAGCCCCCATAGCCCCTGCATGATCCGTCTCCCACCATCTGGCACAGTATGGGGGGAGGTTCTGAGAGGGGGCCCTTGCCAGCACTGAGGGAGGCGGGGTCCTGGGACCAGAAGCACAGCTCTGCATCACTCTCCCCCCACTCCTGGGCAGGCTGGTCCGCTGCTGAGGATAGGCAGGTCGGCGTGTGTTCGCTTCACTCCCAGAGGGCAGGGTCAGCTGGCGCATAGTGCGGACTCCAGCGTAGCCTTCCAGGGCCCAGCGTAGCCTTCCAGGGCACTGGAGGCTGCGCCACGCACCAACGAGCCCTTCCCCTGGGAGCAGATCAACTGGACTGGGGCTGTAGAAAGCAGCCTCTGGCCCCAGGGCCCCCCCAGTCCTGGCCTGCCCGCTGATTGCTGTGGTGGGCAGCTGGGGTCCCAGACTGGGGGAGGGGACAGGCTGGAGGGGGGGACCACAGTGGTGGGTAGCCCAGGGCCCTGGAGCCCCTTAATCTGGCCCTGCTAGTAAGCAGAAAAATGACAATCTCTCGGAAAAAAAAAACCAAACAAAAATCGTGGAACCGACACTCCTGCACTTTTATGCCATCTACCTAGGTCTGATTCAAAAATGAATGTTGAATCAAAAACTTAGACTATAGCTTCTTCAAGGAAGCATCCTGGTGTTTTGCTTTTATATTTTTACTTTCAATTTAGTGAATGTTTTTGGAACAAACAAATGTGTAGGGTATTTTCCAACTTTTCAGTGTTATCCACAGGACTGGTTCATTATTAGTTCTAAAGAAACCAGTGATGAGGGAAGCAAGCCAAGATTACATACACTTTTTTATTAGTAGATGGGCTAAGCTAATCGTGTTTACCATCCAAACAATGATGACTGAAAGCAAGAGGAAGGAAATGATAAAAGTATGGGAGGAACACATGGAGAGCCTAATGGCTTTTTAGAATCATCATGGTTGCTTTTAAAAATTACATTGGCAGAAATATTACATTAGTTTATTTGTGCATTATTTCACAGATTTAAATATGTAATGAGGCTTTTATAGCATAGGCCTTAAATAACTTCTGATTCATTGACCCAACTGCATTGTTTTCACACAACCAGGGCATGTAATGTTGATTGTCAGCTCTTTTGTTATCATAAGCAATTTTTTTTGTCATAGTTGCAGAAAGTGTGGAGCAGCTCCAGCTCTCAGTGCACTTCCTACCATTGTAATAAATCAAAACGAGAGACTTTTCCCTAGATGTACTCATTTGTAGATGAACTTCTTGGCTATAATGTGTTTGTTTATGAAAGTGTGGCGTGCAGTGAATATTGTAATTTCTTTCTCTGTGTTGTTAATGTTAAACTCAAAGATTTTTTTTTAAATCATCCTGTCCTTTTTCAATTTGTTTTCTAATGAAATCTGTTTTGAAAAGGGAAAAGCCATTACCTTAAAGTCATAGTTATAAAGTATCATGACAGCTAGGTTAGCACAGATTCATGTTACCTTTATTTTGCAATCAAAGCTTGGCTCACACTACACATTTTCTTTTAGCTTTTGTCCATTTCAATTTATTGATCTCCAATTACAGAATATTCTGCTATTAAATAACTGATAAATAATTCAGTCATACAAATGGCAAATTGTACAGTTAAGTCCTTTGCTGATGTGATTTTCTACTGTGTATTGCCTGTTGTATTTAAGTCCCAGGTTGTGAGCTCTCTCCCTATGGCAATTATAGTCTTTGTATTATCTGTGCATATAATGCCTTACACAATTGGGCCCTTGACTGGGATTCTTAGGTGCTAATGGAAAAGAAACAGCATACATTGAATTGGCTTTTCCACTACAAACATTAGACTTTAAATGTGCCACAGGACTCCTCCTTTGTTTTTCATTACTAACAGTGATTCTCACCTCTCTCGACCTCAACCTCACCACTCTCTAATATGTTATGTTTAAATCTATACTTGTTTGATTTGCTGAAGTAATCTAACCTGATGCAATCAAAAGATTTATCTTTCCCTACCATGCCGTAAGTTTTTTTCAATGTAAGTTTTCCTCATTCTGGCATCTGACGAAGTGGGACTTTCATGCGAAAAATATATTTGATAGTCTTCAAAAGTGCCACAAGACTCATTTTTTGTTTTGCTGAACTAGACTAACATGGCTATCTCTTTGGAATTTGTCAAGTTTTTGGGACACTTACATTACTGCAGTTCAATGCAAAAACTGTTTTTCAGTGCTTCCCTGATACAAAATGCTCCGTGGCTTGCTCTGACCATAACTCTGGCATCTGTCTGCTCAAAATTTGTGGCCAGCCTATCACCCTTTATGACCCAACCCCGGGGGAACATTTCACCATGTGTTTCACACAAATTATAGAGCACAGCAAGCCCTGATAACTGTTGGTATGTTTTTTTTCACTGAGATCAAGTCTATTGAGAAGACTTCACCTTCCTTCCAAATGCACATTTGACCACCATGCTGCACTTACTTAGCCTATTCTTGAAACATTCCTTATCACTGTCCAGGTGGCCAGTGTAGGGCTTCATTAGCCAGGGGAGCATATGGTAGACAGGATCCCCCAGGATCACTACTGGCATTTCAACATTCCCAATATTTATATTTGGTCAGGGAAGAGAGTGCCTGCATGCATCTTTTTGAGCAGATCTGAGTTCCTAAAGAAGCACACATCATGCATCTTTCCAGACCACCCCACACTGATGATGGTAAAAAAGTCCCTTGTGATGCAAGACTACTGAGAAGGATCCTTTGCAGTTTATGTACCCTGTGGCAAGATAAGTCCCTAAGGGTGCGTCTACACTTACAAATTCATTTTCCTTAATTCGACTTAAGCTGCTCCTTAAGTTGAATTAAGGAGAAGTTAGTTCGAATTAATAACACCTCATTTTAATTCAAACTAGCGCTTAAGTCGACTTTATTAAGTCGACTTAAGCCAGTGTAGACGCAGATTAGCCCTAAATTGAAATATTGGATTGACATTAAATTGGATGGGCATAATTTGTTCTTGACACATCTACATTGACTGTAATTTACAACCTTATTATACTCTAGGTGCTTACAAACTGTTGTATAACATTTTTTTCCCAGTATCTTTCCAGGTATCAGTGTTAGACTGACCTGGGTCTTCTTTGTTCCCCTTTTTAAAGTTGGATACTATATCTCCAGTACTCTGAAACCTCTTCCATCCTCCATGACTTGTCAGAAATAATCACTTTTGAGATTGCATCAGCTAGTTCACTATGTACCCTACTGACTTTCATCTAACTTAACTAAATACTCTGACCTGTTCTTTCTCTCTTCTGGCTTATGTTTCCTCTCCCTTGTTGTTAATATTAATTGTGTTACATATCTAGTCACAATTAACCTTTTTTAGTGAAGTCTGAAGGAAAATAGGCATTGAACACGTTAACCTTCTTGATGTCACCCATTATTAGCTCTCCCTCCTTGCTAAGTAGGGACCTACATGTTCTTTCATCTTTCCCTTGCTTTTAAAGTAGTTATAAAAACTCTGGCTATGTCTACACTTGTTCAAATAAGTCAACTTTGCTAAGTTGACTTAGTATGTCTACATTGTAAATTTAGGTCAACTTAAAGTCGACCTTGCCAAATCAACTTAGATCGTCCACACAGGATGCCTAAGTCCACTTGTAGGGACAAGGCAGACCTGGGAGTGGGGCATGGTGGGAAGGGGTCACCCAAGAGGTGCCCCCCTTCCTGAGGCACCCCTCCAAAAGTGCTAGGGAGCTCAGCATCTTCCCCATTGTACCAGGGTACATGGGGGCTGAGCGGGACAGGGGCAGGGTACAGGAGCAGGGTGGGCAGGGCTGTGTCCTGCCCTGTGGGTGGGCATGCCAGGCTCTGGCATTGCCAGACACCCTGGGAGGGAGGTCAGTGGGGTAGCCCTGGGGACCCTTTAAGTCAACTTAGGGCTAAGCCACGTCTACACTGGCTTAAGTCGACTTAATAAAGTTGACTTAATCAGTAAGTCGAAGTAAAACTAGGTCTTATTAAGTCGACTTAAGCAGCTGCTTAAGTCGACTTAATGAAACTGTAATGTAGAAGCAGAGTAAATTAAGTCGACTTAAGCCTGCTTAAATCAACTTAATTTACAAGTGTAGATGCACCATCTGATTCTAAGGACTGCTTACCTGAGCTTCAGGTTAGTAATGTTTTACAAGCACCAAAAGGTGCATGAGAACCCTCTGTAACATAAAAAGCATTTATTTACTTAAGATGTCATTCAAATAACTCTAGTGGCCAAGCCCATGATCACTTTAATGAAACAAGGAACAATAATTACATTTACCTAATTTAATTTGATGTAAAAGTTTCTTGATGACTTTCATAATTCAATAAAGGTACATTCAATTTAAGGCAAGAAACAAGATATGAGCAGACCTCTTTCTTGACAGATAAAAATAATTTTTAATTAGTATTGTAGAAATGTGATATTGTTCTTCTGAACCACTAAGCCTGACTAGAATTGAGTTCTTTCCATTTCAAAGGGCAAAACACCACAAATCTTCTACCATCTAAAAAGAGAAATCTCTCACTAACACAAAAATCATTGTATTAAAGAAAACTTTATGGCACACAGAATATACTAAAATCAAAGTGATGTTTCAAAACAAATCACAATAACTTATTCTTTTTCCATGTCTCCTCCATGTACATTCAAAATGACGTGCCAGTAGTAAATTACTACCATTATAATTGCCTTCTTAAAGCTGCTATCAGTTGGTTTGAGGGGGGAACATATAATTCACAACACAGACAGTTAATGAATGAAGTTTTTTAGTAAAGAAAACTGTAAAATAATCGAAGCTTGTATCTTCCAATAACTAGTTCTGCCAAAATATAGCAGCATCAAAATATTTGCTTTTAAATTGTTTTAAAGGGCTACATAGTACCCACACTCAGCACTGAAACACCATAGCCGTGTGATAATTTCAAAGATGTCATCATAAACACAATATTAAAACAGACAAAACTGCTCCCAAAGAAAAGATTAATAATTCTTAGGTACTGATTATGACCAGTTCCTAAGCTATTGCAAATCACCATAGCTCCTCTGAAGGCACTAGCTGCAGATGCAAGTCACAGTGTTGATATCATTTTATTTGCATCAGAGTTTCTAATAGCACTTTAATAGCACCCTGAGCTCACAGCACTGCTAACAGACATTAATGAATTATGCCTCCCAACAGCCTGCTCCGGTTAGTCTTATTTGCATTTCACAGGGAAACCAAAGCAAGGACTCATACGAAGACACATAGCAAGTCTGGGAAAAAACCATGACTAGAACTTGTGACCCAACAACTTCTTGATGCCAGCTGGACACAGGGGTGCCTAATGCTTACAAAGACCTCCTGGAGCGGGTATTTATATACTAGTTTACCAAAGACTACTATATGTAAAATATCTATTGAAGGCCAGTATCGCACTGGTCAACACAATCTTTGTCAAATGTACATACAGATAGTATATAAGGAGATGTGTATACACATTGGAAATTATGTTTTTAAGGCCTTGAAGTTAAAGGGAGGTCACTCAGATGATGTGCCTTGACCAGATATGTGGTGGGAGACACTTATCTCCCTAACTACTGCTATACAATGAGTCTTACAATGGAAGTCTATTTGCATACTGAGTCAAATACTAACAAAGGCTATGTCTACACTTGTTAATTTAAGTCAACTTAGCTAAATTGACTTAACAAAGTCGACTTTAAGTTGATTTTGTTAAGTTGACTTAGCATGTCCACACTCAAAAATTAAGTCGACTTAAAGGGGACCCTGCCAAATCCACTTAGAGCATCCTCACTGGATGCCTAAATCGACTTGTAGGGGCTAGGTGGACCTGGGACAGGTCCACGGTGGCAGGGGGGGGCACCCCTTGCCAAGTGCCAGGGGGCTCAGCATTTACCCCATTGTACCTGGGTACAATGGGGACTGAGCCGGACAGGAACACTGGCAGGGCATAGGAGCAGGGTGGGCAGGGCTCTGTCCTGCCCTATGGGGGGCACACTAGGCTCTGCCTGTGCCAGCCACCCTGGCAGGGAGGGCAGTGGGGAGCCCTGAAGCCCTTTAAGTTGACTTAAAGTCGACTTAGGGCTATTCTGCGTCCACACTGGCTAAGTCAACTTAATAAAGTCAACTTAGCCAGCAAAGTCGACTTAAAACGAGGTTTAATAAAGTCAACTTTAATTTCCCTTAAGTCGACTTAAGCTGCTGCTTAAGTTGACTTAAGATGCTGCTTAAATCGACTTAAGGAAAATGTAGTGTGGACGCAGATTAAATTAAATCAACTTAAACAAGCTTAAATTGACATAATTTGTAAGTGTAGACACACCCAAAAAGATTGTGGGGACTACCAGAGAAGAAATTAACAGGAATAGTGAACAGAGAAAGTACCCTATTTACAGGTGAAGGACAGACATCAAATATATCTAGGGGTCCAAAGAGACACCCCGGTATCCATCAGCTGGGAAGGCAAGCTTGGTTTTATGAAAGAAGGGTGTCAGCCATCCTAGTTTAAAAATGCTGAGAAGGACTTTGGTAAACAGTACCTTATTAGACAAGGAAGTATCTTGTTAATTACATTTGGGCACTAGAATGTATGCTATGATTTCATGTTATATATAACCCTCTGTTTCCAATAGTTTTGTTTGCTATCATTTGAAGCCCTGGTCTTTGTTACACCAGCTTACGCTTGCTATCTCAACAAACAAATCTAAGTAGTGTTTCTTAAGCAGAGCTGTATTCTAATTCATAATTAGTAAGCTGTGGTATAGTGTTCTTTTGGGAACAGTAGGTCTAGTATTCTGTGAGTATCCAGTGGAACAGGGGCTGGTCACCACCAGGGTCTGCTTGGAGAATCAGGGGAGGGAGTGTGTCTGTTGCTACCCTGCATCAGGGACAGCAGAGCCCGCATGGGCTGAGAGGGGAGTGTTTGTGCTTGTTGGGGCTGGTAAAGTCAGAAAGCTGTCTACTGGCAAGCCCTGACAAAGCTTCCTTACGCAACGGACAGCTAATAGCAAGGTGTCTCACAATCCTGGATGCCCTTAGGAAGCATCACAGAAACCCCAGTTGCCTAACTCCTTGTGCTTTAGCCTCCAGAGCACACTTCTGCTTTATTTATGATGTATCTTTCCTTGTGCCCCTGGATGCATTAACATTCTTAACAAAAATACCCAATGGTAAAAAAATAAGCTTAAATTACTTTCAAGAACCAACAGCATGTAGACATTCCCCAAATCAATTGCTAAATACCAGAAATAAGAGGAAAAACTCACATCATTAATCCTGGCCAGTTTCACAACCCTTCCTGCAAAATTTCCATATACATTTTAGAGGGGACATTTTGTTCATTTAATGGCTTGTTTTAATTAGCTTCTTCCTATAATTGCCCCATTTCACTCGATGGAGCTGCACTTATTCTATTAGACACAGGGTGTTAAAGCTCACTTATGCTTGCTCCATTTATAAGTAGGTTTTTGGTCTTGTAGAGTGAAGACTGGTGCTTGTGTTTCATTGAGGATCCCTCTGCTGTTCAGTTGCTGGATTTGCTCCTGAGTGATAATTTTTTGATGGGGATCCAAAAGATATAAAAGTTTTATAACTTGAGGGGAGGATGATTTATGTAGGATGTTGATGCTTTCAAAGATCAGTGTACTTTATAGATAAACACAGAGAAACAAGGCTTTGGTTGTGTAATATCCATCAGATTTAGGCCTGATCTTCACTAGAAAATTAGGTCGACATAACTACATCACTCATGGGGGTGAGAAGTCCACACCCCTGAGTGGCATAGTTAAACTGCTGACCTAAATCCCCATGTAAAAAAAGCTAGGATGATGCAAGTATTCTTCCATTGTCCTTGCTACTGTCTCTTGGGGAGATGGATTACCTATGCCAAAGAGAGAATTCCTCCCATTGGTGTAGGTTGTGTCTACAGGGAAGCACCTGTAGGAAACTCTCAGCTTCTTTGAAGCTGTGAAACTTCCCCTGTGTTATATAACCTATTGGGCTGCCATGTATAGTACCAGGGAATTGTGGCAGGACCATTATAAGCTTACATTCACACTGACTCTGTATAAGGTTTCTCACTATCTCTCTAGAACGTGTACACACACTTGCTTTTGTGTGTCAATTTTTTTGAACTTTAAAATTTAGTTCATCTATATTTTTGGAAGAATAACACACTTTAAAACTTGCCATTGACATCACATCAGATGGTGCTGTTGTGGGAACTGATGGGGTAAGAAATTTCATTAAGTATTTCTGAAATTATGAAATCAAGAAAAGCTTCTTGAAAGTGCACCTTTTTATTTGGACTGGCCAAACCACTAGCAAATATATTGCAGACAATAATCTTGCACAACATGGGGGAGGGACTAGAACCACCAACTGGCTTTTCTACTTCATTTTCTCTCTTTATGATTGATCTTTTCCTCCTAAAGTTATAGAGCCAGACTTAAGCTCTCTCCAGCAGGAACTGCCATTGATCGTATTGTTATTCCTTTTGATCTGAGCAGTTAGCCAATGTATGGGGTATTGCAGGTTGTTTCTTTTAAGAGAAACTGATGAGAGTCAAGTATTTCTTTGATGCAATCCTGTTTATGCACAAAGAACACTCACGAAGTTCTGTTTCTGTGAACATCATATGAACCAGGCAGCATTAGATTATTTCCGTTTGGTTTCCTACCTTCTTTTTCCAGCCAGCATTCTACCCAAAAAACACCCTCTCTCAGCCCCCTCTCAAGGTCACACTACAAATTCGTCTCTGGCCATCCTTGGCTTTCTTCTCTGTCTGCCTCCCTGCTCACACACACACAGAGAGTTCCACTGAAACAATCCAAAACAACTCCCAGACCCATGCATTTGCTTTCACCCCCAGTGAAGGCTGTTCACCACTGTAGCTCAGCTTCTGGCCAGCCCTGCATATAGCCCGTGTTTTGGACAGCAGCTCCTATTGGTTCAGCTACCTTATGCCAAAAAGAAGCTTACCTGTTTTTTACACTTATCCCAAATGAAGGACAGCTATTATACCCACCAATTTCAACGTTTCATGTAACCTTCAGCTTGCCAACATGTTTGTACAGAGTACCACAACAGGGCCTGCTTGAGGTGTGACGGCAACATCAACACTAAATAATAATAATTCTACTCTGTTATGTCTGTTGGGGGGAATTGTCTCCTCTACTGTGGTCTTTTTACACTGCTGGTAGCCATGTAGGTGGGCTGGTAGAGACCTCAGACTGGCCAGGGGAAAATCTCCCCTAGAACAGGTTTAGTCCAAGGGCATCTTAAGCTGCCCAATAAGGCTCCCACACAAATCAAGTAAGAGAAGAGGCAGCAAGGACTTGTTGGAGGTGGAGTCACAACATATGGCACTGCAGAGATTCCTCTCGGCATTCTTAGCCAAGGACAGATAGGGCCAGGCTGCTATAACATAAGCTGCCGCCCAGTGGTTTCCTAAATTATTCAGAGGGCTGCATCAACCTCTACATCAGCCCAGAACTGAGAGAACCAAAAGATGGCTTGCCTCTTCCCAGGATCATATTTTGACCTCACTGGGAGAGCTGTGTTTAAATCATCACAGCTACTCTCTCATTTTTGGCAAACAGAATGAAATATTTGCCTAAGTTCAGAGAGATTTAAATACTCTTAATACACATCTGATCTCTCCACTGTATTTGAATCTGGTGAAGTACCTGGAGTTTTACTTTATTTTTCAGTAAAACTGTTTTGGAAACTGTTTCATTCTACCAACAACATGAAGAAACTTGGATGCTGCTTTTGACAGCAGGCACAAAACAAACAGAAAGCCAGTTTAAACAGCAAAATTCCTCTGGTAAGAGGATGTGCAGGTGCCATAGGCTGAAATGGGCATGTACCCAGTACCCTATATGTCAGAACAGCTTGTGGTGGTACAGGCACATGGGCAGCCACTACAAAATAAAGTTGATCCAGAACCAAGGAATCACAAAGGTAATTAAAACCACTTCTTCCTGCCCACAGCCAAGTGTGGCAGAGAGTACAGAAGATTTAGGCCAAAGGCTTTTCATCAGATTTTTAATTTCTAAAGCAGTTTTATTTCTTCAGTTGTTTTATGCTCCTGTCAAGAAATCCAAACATTTCAACTCCATGTTTATAATATGGAACAGATGATATAATGTTCCTTTCTTTTTATCTAGATATAAATAAGAAATTGAATATCAACCAAACACAATTTCCGGTATTTAGTAGTCAGACAAATGTCTGTGAGGTCTGTGTCCTAATTTCTGATTAAACTGAAAGTCACTCATGTGAAAAATACACTCAATTGATATTTAGGAGGTAAACTCTCTACATCATCCAAGTGAATATTCTGTAAATTATGCTCTAGGCTTAGCCTTCCAGTATGTGTATATATATATATATATATATATATATATTCCACTTAAACTCCAAAGATGGAAAACTTTTGCCTTGATGTACATTTAGTTTTCATGCTTTAAAATCTTGTTACCACTGCTGAATGTTAAATAACTGGCATGAAATTTACAGTGGCTGGGAAAATAGCCCTGTTTCCAGTGGGGAGGGGAACCCAATTGTTTAAATACTGGGAAATGCTTTAATGAAGCTCATCAGTCACAGTGCAGCACTTAGAAATACTATCACCTCCTCCAACTGACAGTCTCTGCTGTATTTTCAGAACATGGGAGCGATGAAAGACTTCCTCTTTTCTCATCAGCATAGTAGCCCAGTATTTATTTTCTTCTTATTTATGTTTTCTCTGCACAAAGAATAACACTTATTCTATTGCCTCCTGCTGGACTTGCGGGGTATGGAATGAAAGGATAACTGTATAATATATTTCTAAATAACTCCGCTTTCCTTTGTTTTAAATCATCTGAGTTTATATAAGTTAGTTTACCTTGTAGAATAAAGTTTAGTTAACCTTGTAGACAACATAAAGTGAGTTTAAACTTGCTGAATGCCTGAGAATTGGCATCTTGGAAAAGAGAAAAGGGGGTTGGGCACTGTTCAGGGGACACACAAGTTTCAGACATTTATACTCTATGTATCTCAGAAATGCCCTTTCACCACACAAGCCAAAATCATTTTTCTGCTGTTTAAAGCTGAATCCTCACTGCATTCTTCTCAAAAGTTAAGATGTAGAAGCTCAGAGAAAAGTCATTTCAACGTAGACATTTTAGATCTCAAGTATTTGCTGCCTACTTTTTTTTTTTTTTTTGATTGTTTTCTTCTTTTAGGCTTTTAACGCTTCAGAATGCAATATTTGCTGAATTTTCAATCTTTTTTTAACTGAAGAAAGATGTTTTGCTTGATTCAGAATAATTGAATCATTCATAATAATTTAAGTGGAACTGAGCTCCTGAAGTGTGAGACCTCCATCTTGCAGAGCGTCTCCCCCAGCAATCACCACTTTAATTGAAGTTTCTGTCACTACTTACTCAGCCAATAAAACAAATACATGGAAAACATAAAAATCAATGAACTTCAAGTGAATTTGCTAAGGAAGCCTCTGCTGAAATCCTGCTTGACCATTCTGAGGAAACTGACAGATTTCTAACTCTGCTGAATGAAAACAGAAACAGGGCCTGATCCTTCTGTCCTGATGCAGGCAAAGCTTCTGTTTCCTTCAAGTTATGTATTACATGAACATTTTATTAACATTTTCCCTGTGTCAGGGCTGCATGAGAGCACTTATAATTTTATTATAAATAGGGATTTATTTCTGAAAACCAAAGATTCACAGTGAAACTCTGCTGGTAATCAGGAACTTACACCATATATACACCAGAACTATTACATAAAGATGAATCGCAATTTTCACTAGCTGTTTTTAAAACACCAGGCGGTTCCATGAATCATAGTCACATGAAGAATATTTTAAGAGGACTCCCCTTCCTGGATCGTGTTCCTGGCACAGAGCGTCTCCAAAGCAACAACAGCCCGTTTTGACTTCAGTTGCCAAATGCTAAACAAGTCCAATAAAAAATGGCTGTAAGATATAAAAGGAGTGTGTCATGTCTGTCTGGGGATAAGTGTCTGTCACAGAAAGAAAAAGTTGACTGAACAAAATGGCCAAATGCAAACTTAGAAAAAGTACAATACTGTATCTTAAAAGCAAAGTTTAATCAAACAGCAGTAGTGTTTGATTAGATGTAGATGACAGATGTAGATTATTAACTTTTCTAATATTACTAACTTTCCTCTAAGTCAAAATCAGTTACCACTGTTTGTTCCTATTGACTATATTTACTAACAAAGATGGGTGAAAAAATGGAACTATCTGGCTGAGTCCCTCTTCCCTCAACATGGGACTTGGATGTGAAGCAACCCCAGTTATGGTTCAGCAAAAGAAAAAACTTACAACACAGGTTTTGTCTACACTTGCAATTATGCCAGCAAAACTTTGTTGCTCGGGGTAGGAGCAATATGAGTTTTGCCAGCATCAGTGTGATTGTAGCCTTGCTTTGTCGGCAGGAGACAGCTCTCTCCCGCCAACATAATAAAACTACTTACACAAGCAGTGGCCACTATGTCAGCAGAGAGCATCACCCAACAACACCTGGGAAGATGAATATGAGCCAACAGTGTGCCCTTGTTGCGAAAAAGGCCAATGGCATATTAGGCTGCATCAGTAGGAGTATTGCCAGCAGATCGAGGGATGTGATAATTCCCCTCTATTCGACACTGGTCAGGCCGCATCTGGAATACTGTGTCCAGTTTTGGGCTCCCCACTATAGAAAGGATGTGGACAAATTAGAAAGAGTCCAGTGGAGGGCAACAGAAATGATTAGGGGGCTGGGGCACATGACTTATGAGGAGAGACTGAAGGAACTAGGCTTATTTAGTCTATAGAAGAGAAGACTGAGGGGAGATTTGACAGCAACCTTCAACTACTTGAAGAGTTGCTCCAAAGAGGAGGGAGCTAGGCTGTTCTCGATGGTAACAGAGGACAGAACAAGGAGCAATGGTTTCAAATTACAGCTGGGGAGGTCAAGGTTGGATATTAGGAAAAGCTATCTCACTAGGAGGGTGGTGAAGCATTGGAATGGGCTATCTAGGGAGGTGGTAGAATCTCCATCTTTGGAGATTTTTAAGACTCAGTTAGACAAAACCCTGGCTGGGGTGATTTAGGGTGAGTGGTCCTGCTTTTTAGCAGGGGGTTGGACTAGATGACCTCGTGAGGTCCCTTCCAATCCTATGATTCTATGATTCTATGTCCATGCTCACACTTATGCCAACAAAATTTATGTCATTCGGGAGATTGGGTGGGGGTGGGAAACAGGTTTCACACCTCAGAACGACAAAGTATTTCTGGCATAACCACAAATATAGACAGGGCCTTACATTATGTCAGATCTTTAACTGGTGTTACAACCAGGGCTTTATTTGTGATGGTAATCAGGGGTACTGAGTACCGGCACTGTTTTTCACAGCAATGTGGCCCCAGCTCCTGCTGCCGCTGGCAGCCCAGGTTCATGACTGAGTACCAGCACCTTTTCTTTTACAAAAAAAAAAGCACTGGTTACACCTATGTGAGATGTCCTGGGACAGATCTGACCATCATGAGACAGATCATGAAGCTGCAATGAGGAAAATAAACTAATTTACACCAGGTGAGGATTTGTTCCATTAAACATATTCTCCATATAGAAATTCAAGGTACTACTAATGAGGCCACAAACCCTTTCCTCAACATAGAATTTTCCTCAAGGAAGTGTAACAGCCTTTTGTTTCTGCAGAAATGACTAGCTAATATGTTCAATGTTGTTTGCAGTGTTGGTCCCAGGATAAGAGAGAGACAAAGTAGGTGAGGAAATATCATCTATTGGACCAAATTCTGTTGGTGAAAGGTACAGGATTCTGAGTTTCACAGAAGCTTCACAGGGCTCTTCTTCAGAACTGGGGAAGGAAATCAAAGTGTTTGTGCTAACTATATGTTGAGAGAGACTGTTAACCCTAACTGGTAAACGCAGTCTGTAGGAGACCACTTAACATGAGGCGGGCAATTAAGAGTTAACAGGCAGGGAGGTGTGTTGCAAATAGTTGTAATGAGCCATAAAACCAGTGTCTCTGTTGGGTCCATGGTTTTTAGCATCTGGCAGAGATTGTTGGACTGATTTAAATCAAGTGACTTACATGATGATTTAAACTAAAGCACCAAATGGAAAGCCTCAGTTTAAATTGATTTCAATCAGCTTTTCCATTTGTACTTCAGTTATTTTCTAAAGAAAGGTGCATTCTCATTGGTTAATATAACCATTAAAACATGTTGATTTACAAGAAAATAGAGCCTTTACACTAGATTTGGTAGATCTTTTTACTAGCTAAGACTCGAGTTATATTACAAAGATATGCTTTATTTAAGCAGTTATATATTTAATATTTTCAGATTCTTATTCATTGTACTTTTTTAATATGTTAGAAAATGGTGAATGATATAGTGCCTATTTACTACATAAATACCTTTTTCTTCATGATTTTTCTCAAGCTGTCTTAGGATGATAACTGGAATTGAATTAAATTAAACATGCAAAACAGCTTATAAAAGTTATTTGTATACTAAGCAAAACAACTTTAAAATATTTTGAACATAAACTTCTCTTAGAATCATAGAGTCTTAGGGCTGGAAGGGACCTCATGAGGTCATCTAGTCCAACCCCTTGCTAAAAGCAGGACCACTCTCACTAAATCATCCCAGCCAGGGTTTTGTCTTATCAAGACATGTTTCACATTGACTACAGTTAATCAATTAGTTGTAAATGAATTAAACTGATTTTTGCAGCTCAGGCTGAGAAAGTGAAAGTGACTGGAGCTTAAGTTCCTAGTCACCTAAGTCTCTTGAAAATAAGACAGGTACTTAGCCTATCATCAAACATTTAAAACCGTAGATCCTCAGACAATGGGGGGGGGGGGGGAGAGGACGACTAGGGGGTCACCTACTCTCCCCTGCCCTCCCAAGATGCATGTCCTTGTGTGAGCTGAGCTGAGCAGAGCTGAGGCGGACATGCCTAGGGCAAGCACCATCACGTAGCACTCCTGCTGAGCCCCACTAGAAGGCACCTGGGCAGGGAACAGAGATGGGTCTGGCAGTGCAGCTCCACCAGAGGGGCACAGAAAAGCCTCTGAGTCCTGTCCCTTCCTCACATGCAACTGCAGTTGTCTGCTTGCAGGAAGTGTCCAGAGCCTGTTCCAGCCCACAGAAACTTGACTTAGGGCTACCCCAGGACTACACGAATGCCCTCCCTGCCGGGTGGGGGGGTACAGAGGGAGCCTGGCATGCCACCCCACAGGGCAGGGAAGAGCCCTGCCCAACCTGCCCCTATGCCCTGCCAGGGTCCCTGTCCCCCTTTGCCCCATTGTACCTATGTACAATGGGGCAAAGGCTGAGCCCCCTGGCACTGGGCAAAGAGTGCCCTCCCTGCCCCCGTGGACCTACCCTAGGTCCCCCTAGCCCCTAGAAGTCGACCTAGGTGTCCAGTGTGGATGCTCTAGGTCGACTTTGTAAGTTCGCCCCAAAGTCGACTTTAATTTTAAGTATAGACTCACTAAGTCGACTTAGTTAAGTCGACTTAAAATTACAAATTCCAAAGGAGTAGCCGTGTTAGTCTATTGTAGAAAGACAACAGAGTCCTGTGGCACTTTTAAAGACTAACAGGTTTATTTATCGCATGAGCTTTCGTGGGAGAAAATCCCACATCGTCAGACGCTTTGAAGATGGGAAACTTACAGAATGGGAGGAAATTAAATGCAGGCTGTAACAGCAAATCAAAATAGATGTTAGAATTCAAACACTGGGGAACAGCACATAGAGGAAGGTGAGGTCAAATCACCTGTTGTAAAGAGAGAAAAATCCATAGTCCTTGTTTAACCCCAAGACAACTGAGTCAAATTTGCATATAAGTTCGAGTTCTGCAGTTTCTCTTTGAAACTGTGATTTGTTATTCATCTGTTTCAACACAGCTATTAACAAGTCATCAAGGGAGTGAGCAGAGAGATTGAAGTGCTCCCCTATTGGTTTTGTAGTGTTGCAATTTCTGATGTCAGATTTGTGTCCATTTATTCTTTGGCGCAGAGACTGTCCTGTTTGTCCAATATATAAGGCAGAGGGGCATTTCCGGCACATGATGGCATAAATCACATTGGTTGATGAGCAGGTGAACGAGCCCTTGATGGAGTAGGTGGCTTGATTTGGTCCTGTGATGGTGTCTTCAGTGTAGATATGAGGGCAAAGTTGGCAGCGTGGTCTGTTGCAGGGATATGTTCCTGCTTTAGTGTTTCTGCTGTATGATCTGTAGTTGCTGGTAAGTATCCTTTTAAGGTTAGGGGTCTGTCTGAAAGCAAGGAGAGGTCTGTCTCCCAAGGCTTGAGAGAGTGAGGGATCATCTTGTAAAATAGGCTGTAGATCTTTGATGATGTGTTGAAGAGGTCTGGCTTGGGGGTTGTAGGTGGTGACCAGTGGCGTTCTGTTGTTGTTTTTCATGGGCTTCTCCTGCAGTAGACGACTTCTGGGTACCCGTCTGGCTCTGTCAATTTGTTTCTTCACTTCTGCTGGTGGGTACTGTAGTTTTAAAAGTGCACCAGGACTCTGTTGTTTTTAAAATTACAAGTGTACACATAGCCCTGGTATTTTGAGTTAAGAATACTGGAAAGAAAATGAAGGGGAGTAAGTGCTTGAACCATTGGCTTTTATAACTGTCTGCAATTTAACTTTCTTGCTGGGTATTTCTTTCTTCAATGTGTCTTGAACTTCTTTCCAAATTTCAGCAGTTTGCCCAAGGCTATTGAAATAGCTTTTAGTATATTCAGTGTTTCTTCTACGTTTGTTTTTAGTCCAATGTTGACTATTTTGGCCGTGATCGTTCCATCTATTTTGTCATGATTTTTGTCACAAAACTGTCATCAGAATAGGCCAGTTCTTAATAAACAGCTCAAAACTGTCAACCATTGAATTCCTTCATGTATCTTGTGGGGAGAATTAGTTTAGTTCTACTGCTCTCTTCACTGAAATTGAAATGGTTATTACGGAAGCATTTTGCAATTTCAACATTTTCCTTTATTGTTGGAGTTGTACTGAAAGACATCTTGAATGAGCACCAAACCTGTGTGTTATAAATTTCAGGTTCCCCTCATTATCGTCTAGATTTCTTCTCATGTTTGCTACATTTGCAGCATTGTCTGTAACAAAGATACAGACATTAAACTTGCGTTTTTGTTCTCAGTTTTTTTTAGCTTTTTTAAGTATTCTCCTGCATGCGTATTTCCTAATGTATCAATTGTTTCTGTAAAATAAATAACCTTATCTCTTCTGACGTCATACAAGCACATATTAATGGGTTGTTGTATACATTATGCCACTCATCAAGGTTCAGACTAAAAAATTCCCTGTCAGTTTTTGGCACACTGTTTAGGTTCCCTCTCATATACTATACCAGCAACCTTCCAAACTGCTCTGCTGTGTAGAGCGTAGCCTGGTTGTAATGACTGAACTATGTCAATGTAATGGATGTTTTGCACAAGACAAAAGGGAGAATTTGTTGCATAAATGAACTAAGCAATCTTTTCATCTGTGGGTCTTGCTGGAATTGGCTGGTGCAGATTATGAACTCATCCTTGGTTTTACTGGATGATGGTGAAAGGGTTGGGGGGGGGGGAGGGTTGATACAGGTGTCTGACATATGTTTATTTGCAGCCCTGCTGGTGATAACACCAGATGACTCCAAAGTTTTAACATTGCAGATAATGAACATTCATAACCCTTTATGTCTAAGCTAGTCCTTGAAACAAAATAGTTGGGGAAAAAAAGTCACTCATCCCTCAGCGCATTGTTTCAAAAAAAAAAAAAAAAAAGAAAGATTGCAAATGAAAGATTTACAGCTATTTGAACCACTGTTTATATTATATAATTTAATCTAAACCCATTTTATTGGAAAAATATTTAATAAATCATAAGGTTTATCTAAAACTATCTAAACCCTTATCCCTAGCAACATACCAAACAGTTTGAAATTTTAAAAAATATATATTAAAGGTCATAAATGTCTAAAATAAAATTTACTTTTAAGTAGGAAATCTTCACCTAGGTTTGATTATATTGAGGAATAAAATATTTCAGAAAGTCCAGCAGTAACAGTAATAAAGCAATTAATATCTACTCCTGAAAAAAGCAACATATCAATTACATTTTGATCACAAATATTTGAAAAGCATTAAGTAATCCATCCAAAACAAAAAAATTATGAAGACAATTTAACTTTTTTGTCATGTTGTTGCAGCCATGTAGGCCCCAGGAAATTAGAGAGACAAGGGTGATGAGGTAATATCTTTTATTGGATCAACTTCTGCTGATGAAAGATAGATTTTCAAACTTTTCTTCAGGTCTGGGAAAAATACTCACGAGTGTCACTTCTAAATACAAGGTGGAACAGGTTGTTTAGCATAAGTAGTTAACACATACTGTATGAGACCACCTAAAGTAAAATGGCCTATTAAGACATTTGCAGTAATAGGGGAAAAAGATGTGGGAGGTTAGTGTATTACAAATTGTAATAGACCATAAACCACCATGTTTACCGTCTCCTGGACAGTTCAGCTATTAACGTTCTCTAGTCCCTTTAAAAGGTCAACAGTTTGTTACTTTAACTGGCATTACCAAACAGTTCACTTTAAATAAAATATTGGATTAGTTTCGATCATGGGTGGATTTTGGAGCTGCCTTCAGGGATATTCTTCACCGATGAGTTGTTAATTTTTCAAATTATACCTCACCAGTCTTATTTTGTACAAAGATTATTACAATAGCATGCAGGGATGTGAATACATGGGTGCTTTTGGTCACAGCATGTATAGATTAATGAATCCTGAAAGCTGTGTTGTGTGTGGAGGGGGGAAAGTAATTGACTATTTTAGCAGTGGAACTAGGTCTTCAGATTTTGCACTTCTTTTTCTGGAAAGATCTGGTGCCATTTTGAGTTGGAGTGACCTAGTCTCTGGGGAGCTTGCTTCTGATGATGAACTTGGCATGGTTGAGAAATTGTTTGAAGACCAGAAGAGGGGAGTCAGAAAAGATTTCTTTCAAGATGTGGTCCCGACAAAGTATAGGTCTTAACTGTTAAATTTAACTGTTAAATGACACCTCATATTGGTTCCATTCTGGATTGGTAGGTAACAACTAGGGGTATGCAGTCAAAGGGCTTTTTTCCCTTCATATTAAAGCAGGTCCTCTTAGGGCATTTGGATAGCCCGTTCCATGATGCTATCTACTTTTCTGGTGGAGTGCCCTTGTTTAGTGAAGGTGGTTTAAAATATGTTACGGTATATATCCCAGACTCTCCCCTTTGAGCAAATTCTGTGTTATCTGAATACTAAACTATGGGTAAAAGATATGTGGGTGGGGGGAGGGGGGATGATCATTGCTGGATGTATGCAAGTAAGCATGGTGATCATTGAGTTTCTTTTATATTCTGATTTGTAGGGTTCCATTGTTGAAGTTAATCTTGATGTCCAGGAAGTTTGTGCTGGTACAGGAGTACACCAGAAAGAAATTGATATATGGGAGGTGGTTGTTGACGTTCTGGTGGAAATCTCTGAGGGAACTGAGATCTTATGTGCATTGCCCATATCTAAAGTACATTGTTGATTTTGTGGTACATTTTTCCAGAAATTTTTCCTCAAGGTGGTTCGTGAAGAGGTTGTTATATTGGGGCGCCATCTGCTATGTCACTAAAACACTTTTCATAAAGTCATCACTCTTTAGCTGACTTCTTAGTACTTGTTCTGAAAGGAAACTTGCACAAACCTTCAAAAGGTGAGTTTAGAAATGTAAATTCATAACCCTGCTAGACACTAAAAATCATGGATTCAACAGAGATATTGATTTAATGTCTCATTACAACAATTTATACACACACCTCACTGCCTGCTAACTCTTAACTGGTACTTCATTTTAAGTGATCTCGTATAGCATGGGTATGTGAATTATGCTTAAAAAATCTGTCCCAACTTGTATTGAGATCAGATACTTTGGTTTCCTTCTCCAGACCAGAAGAAAAGTCCTGTAAAGCTTGTATATTCCATCAACGGAAGATGGTCCATTAAAAGATACTACATCGCCTACCTTTTCTAGCTCAATATGGATAGATTAGGAAGTCATCAAAGCTAATGCCAGTGAAGTTGTACCAAAATATTAGTTTGAAAACAATCACAAAAAATGATCTCATGCATATATATTGTTTGTTCATGTTCCTATAACTGCGAAGTCTTTTAATCTGTTATCTATTTAAGCCTCTGAGAAAAAGAGGAAAATGTTTGTCTATAGAGACAGAAATGGGAATACATGAATTGTGACCAAAATTCATTGAATCATTTTGTCCTTTCCATTCATTGGGCTGTGCCAGTGGAAAATTCCTACCATTTGTGAGAGTATAGACCTATAAATCAAACTAAATACAAAATGTATCTTCAAGCTGCCAATAAATAAGGTACAGCTGCAGTAGTAGTATTTTGGGAATGAATGGTTTAGTGTTTTCACTTTATAAACACCTTAAATCACTAACATTCATAATTCCAATTGTGCTTTATTGTGAACCAATCAACTGCTGATCTAGTTGGCTGCTTTGGAGAGTGAGTATGGTATTATGCAGTAAATCTTGGCATTATTTGGAATTTAATTTTAGACTAGCTTAAGATAAGTCATATGACCCTAGAACCAGGTTAGCTAGCAGATCTTTTACTGTATTATCTGATTTAAATGACAGTACCATCTAAGTTAAAATAAAGAAACGAAGGAGGAAAGAGGAAATTAGTTTCAACAAATATACCCCCAGCAGGACTGAATCAATAAATCAGGGCAAAGACACCATCAGAAATATGTTAACATTTTCACATAAGGTGAAGACAGGATGTTTGTCTCTGATTTCGTTCACTAATATTCAGTTACTTTTGTATGTACAGTTTTTTCATTGTTCCAATAAATGCAGCACTCTCGCGCGCACATATGCACACTTTTTGGCCAGCTCTTTACTTAGAAAAAACAAAATGTGTATATCCCTCTCATAAAAGTTGGAAATTGAAGATCAAAGGGTGAACTCCAACTCTGTGACATATTTTGGTCATTTGAACTTTATCCAAAGGATCAGCAGTGCTCTGTTTCCAAATAGGGAAAATAGAGGGCCCAATCCAAAATCCATTCAAGTCAATGTGCGACTTTCTATTGACTTCACAGCATGAGTCTTTAAAGAGGCAGAGATTTGGCTTGGAAGTAGAATAAAACTAATAAAAGATAGTTTAAAAAAAGAAGAAGTCAGTGGCAAAATCATTTCCATGGCCAAATTTTCAATTAGTCTTATAGTTTTCTTTATTCAGGAAAAACAGTTTTGTTTGTGTAACTTTCATATGTGAGATATTTCAATTTTCTATTGTAAGTGTAATTATAATTTGTGATGGAAAACTACTGTGAACGGAAAAGAATGGATTTCTGCTTCAAATAATTCAGGCACGCAAACCACTTCAATTCAAGTAGTGAGAAAGAAAGTCATTAATTATCTCTCAGTGCCACAGTTTATAAACAAAACAGAGATTGTTTGACTCCCAACAGGGTGGAGACGCTGCTTTTGAATCTCATTGCAGTCCACCCAGCATGCAAGGGAAAGAATCCCCTATGCTAAGCTATTGATGCACATTTGAAATCCAGTCCTTTGGGGTTTGCAGGGAAGTGCCAGAAAACAGCAGGATCATCAAAAAGGTTAAGAATTAAAACTGTCATTTTAAACCAGAACTCTCAGTAAGGGGCAAAGAGGCATAGCACCTTAATGGGAGTGCCCAAAGGCACTGTCTCTGATTAAGGAGCCTGCTCCCATATAATTCAATAGCAAAACTCAAATTGGCTCCCCAGTGGTGCACAGGAGTTCCTGATCTGAAACCCACTTAAGTGAATAGAGGTTTCCATTGACTTTACTGGGCTTTACCTCAGGCCCACTAGCACAATGCTTCCAGCATCACAGAGGAGCACAACCCAGAGTAGTGCTTGGATTTTGTTCTGGCTCAGTGGACCTTATTCAGGAAAACATCCTTACTGAGTACGACATTAAGCCTATGCTTAAGTCTAAACAAATGCTTCAATCTCATTGACATCACTGCTTAAGTGCTCTGCTGAACGGGTATATGCTTAAGCACTTTTCTGAATTAAGGCCTATAATGGGAAAAACAAGGTGAACTTGGTTTCACAGTATTTTATGCAAATCAAAATCAGTAGTCAACGTCCTATTTGTCTGAAAAGTATCATTGTCTTATGATAGCAACTACTGGACAGACTCAGGCTATATCCACATTATTACTTATAGCCACATAACTTATGTCACACCAAGGGTTGTGAATAAGCCACCTCCTCATGTGACATAAGTTACACTCATGGGTGGATTTTGGAGCTTTCCCTGGGGAAGGCAGCTCCATGGCTGACCCAGGCCCCACACCAGATTTTGCAGCATAGGCTTCAATGATCTGATTGGGGTTAATGGCTTCAGTAAGGTCACTTTTGATGTGTAGTAAACACAAATCTGACAGTCTCTTTTAACCAGTGTTTTCCCCAGGAATTGAAATTTGGGGGGGGAGGGGTTGAATTTACAGGGGGCGGTGGGGTGAGGGCCAATGAGGTATGGGGAGGCAAAGGCAGTGGCTCACTGCCATAGGGCACAGGGGGCATGTGACTCAAATGTGCCCAGCAGTGCCCCGAGTCTCCTGAGGAGCCAGAGCCAGCGGGTCCATTTTAAATTTCCTGCCCTGCTCCACTCTCAGGCACATAGCCTAGGGTGGAGTAGTGTAGGAAATGTAAAGAGCTGGGAGGAGGGCCTGTACCTGCCCCGCAATATCTGGAAGCTCCAGTCCCCACTCCACAGCACAGCAGGTAAGTGCTATGGGGGGGCGGAAGGGGGAGGGGGATGCCGCATGGGGCCCAAGGCCTGTGTGCCCCGAATATTTTGGGGAGGCTGTATAGTACCATGGTAAAAACTGAGAAGTGTTTCATGACCATTTGATTAGATTATCACACAAAGTTGACTACTCAAGCCTTCTGTGAAGCACTTTATCCACATCCTTCTGGGTTTTTTGTTTTACAAAGGGATCTTACAAAATTAGGTGCCTGGGCAACAAAATGGCAGATGAAACTGAATGTTGATAAATACAAAGAAATACAAATCTGAAAACAGAATCCCACCTATACATATAAAATGTTGGGGTTTAACTTAGCTGTTACTGCTCAGGAAAGAGATGTTGGAGTCCATTGTAGATAGTTCTCTGAAAAATTCTGTTCAGTGGCAGGAACAAAAGCTAATTGCATGTTAGGAACCAATAAGAAAGGAAGGGGATAAATAATAAGGCAGAAAATACCATAATGCCACTATATAAATCCATGGTACTTCCACACAGAGTCATAATACTGCATGTAGGTATGGTTGCCACATCTCAAAATATATATATATTGGTATTGGAAAAGGTATAAATGCAACTAAAATAATTAGGAGGATGGAACAGCTTCCATCTGAGGAGAGCTTAATAAAACTGGAACTTTTCAGCTTGGAAAAGAAATGACTAAGGGGAGATATGATGGAAGTCTGTAAAATCTTGACTGATATGGAGAAAGAGAATAAAGAAATGCTATTTAATACTTCACATAACACAAGAATTGGGTATCCCTCACCGGTTCAAACCAGCCCCCTAGCTCAGCCCCGGGGCTTCGGGTGGCGGCAGGGTCTCCCGCTGC
>ML685793.1:20344548-20386297 GCA_007922175.1 Pelusios castaneus | reverse complement strand
GCAGCCCCTGCCACCACCCGAACCCCTAGACTGAGCTAGGGGGCTGGCCCAAACCAGCTGGTTCGAGCCAGCCCCCTAGCTCAGTCCAGGGGAGCCGCTGAACCTGGCAGCTCCCATAAAAGTCAATTTCACTGCTCAGCCAGAGCGGTGAAATTGACATATTTGACAGCTCCAATGTCCCAGAGTGCCCTCGATTGGAAAAAGCATACACACGAGCATTACTGCGGAATAGCTGTTCCGCAGTAATGCTTACCACTCTCGTTTGAGTGGTTTAACTGTTGCGCGGCAAGAAGGGGTTGCCGCGCACAATAAAAATGATCGTATGTATGCAGGCAGCTTTATTGCGCAATAAGGAGCCTTATCACGCAATAAAGTGATCGTGCGTACATAGCCTAACTAAGAGCTACAAGCACTATTTGACAGCCAAATCCTTGTTAAAAGATAGGGCTTGTAACTCAGGCATCGATCCTCTCCACACCCTCATCTCTCTTTCAACTCTGAATCAATCTGGCATGGCATCTGAACCCCCTTACTCCTTTGTGAGTTCAGTTCAGTCATTCCCAAGTTCCAACCAATGACTAAATTGGTATAACACAATGTTACTAGCAGCTGACAACTGAGGGGAGTGAAGGGGACAGGTATGTTGGGAAAACTCAGGTGGCGGAGTTTAGGGAAATCCCTGCTTTAAACCCTATGTGGATCACGTACAGTTTTGTATATGTCACATGCAAAAAATAAAAGGTGCAAAAAAAAAATAGTAGTAAAAAAATGTATGGTCATTATAATTAACAAATAAAGGAGGGGTAAAATTAAAGATGGCTCAAATCTAGTGTGTAGCTGTCAGAATTTTTAAAAAGTAAACACCAAACTTCAATAAAATTAATAAAGTTTGAGGCTCTGGACCCCTCCAAAATATTAAAAAGCAAAAGGAGCTTAACAATGCGGATGAGGGATGTGATAATTCCCCTCTATTTGACACTGGTCAGGCTGCATCTGGAATACTGTGTCCAGTTTTGGGCTCCCCATTACAGAAAGGATGGGGACAAATTAGAAAGAGTACAGCATAGGGCAGCAAAAATGATTAGAGGGCTTGGGCACATGATTTGAGGAGAGACTGAAGGAACTAGGCTTATTTAGTCTACAGAAGAGAAGACTGAGGGGAGATTGGATAGCAACCTTCAACTACTTGAAGGGGTGCTCCAAAGAGGAGGGAGCTAGGCTGTTCTCGATGGTAACAGAGGACAGAACAAGGAACAATGGTTTCAAATTACAACTGGGGAGGTTGAGGTTGGATATTAGGAAAAACTTTCCCACTGGGAGGGTGGTGGAGCATTGGAATGGGTTACCTAGAGAAGTGGTAGAATCTCCATCTTTGGAGATTTTTAAGGCCCGGTTAGACAAAACCCTGGCTGGGGTGATTTAGTGGGAATGGTCTTGCTTTTTAGCAGGGGGTTGGACTAGATGACCTTGTGAGGTCCCTTCCGTCCCTATTATTCTATGATTCTATGATTCTAATTACTTAATAGAAGTAGTTGGATGTACACCACAAACACAACTGCTTGGTAAGGGGAGGAAGCATTATTTTAACGGACCAGCAACTCCCCAGAAGGGAAAAAGGGAAGAGGAGGTCCTAAAAGAGTGTAACTCTAAATTTGGTTCCAAACAACAACAAACCCCCCAAACCTCCTCACAGTATGAGCTGATAACCTGAAGCTTCCAAAGTTGGGATGGGCTGTCTTTAAAGATAATTATCACCTAATTTAGACCAACGGGCTGCTATTATTATGTGTCTATTGGTGTCACAGATAGCTTGCTCCTCCCTCTTGCTATTGCCTCTGCAGCAATCTTCAGGCAGAGAGAGCAAGGAAAAATACTTTCGCAGGCTACGCCTAATGCTTTCCCAGCAAAAACAAAGGCAAAGAAAAAATTTGGGGGAGCTATAGGAAAGATTTTGGGGAGGCATAGCCTTCCCTCCACCTAAAATAAAATCTGCCCATAGTTACACTGACCTAAGCGTCGGTGTGGATAGAGCTGTATCGATGGGAGAGCTTTTTAAGCTACCTAAACACCTATGCTTCCTAAGCACCTAAGGCTATGTCTACACTAGCAAATTAGTTCGAATTAAGGAGGCTTAATTCGAACTAACTAAAGCCATGGCTACACTAGGCTTTAGTTAGTTCAAATTAAGGGCTTCCTTAATTTGAACTAATAAGTTCGAATAGGGCTTCAGAAGTAAGGCTTTAATTCGAACTAACTAGTTCGAATTAGCCAATAATTTCTTAGTTCGAACTAACCGGCCATTGAAATGAATGGGGATCGCTAATTCGAACTAAGCAAGTGCCATGAATGGGACTTGCTTAGTTCGAACTAACTTTTTCTAGTTTGAATTAAGCTAATTCGAACTAACTAAAATTAGTTTGAATTAGTTAGTTCGAACTAACTAATTCAAACTAATTTTAGCAAGTGTAGACATAACCTAAGAGACCCAGATCTAGGAACAGTGACCAGTCACTACCTAGCCGCAGGAGGATTAAAAGCATGATGAATTAAACTATTGAACCCAATTATGACAAACTAGTGTCCATCCAGACAGTGGGGCAGAATCGGGTTGTGCCAACTACATTATAATTGATTCAGTTAAGGGGGGGAAGACTCAAGTCACACAATTCAGATATGGATTCAGAGTTCAAAATACACATGTGAATAAGGGAGTTGGATTAGGACTTATCTTTGGTTTCAATTTGTTTAAAACATTACCACTCTGTTTTCACAAGACCACCTAAAATATGCTGCAGTTATGAAATATGTAATTTTTAGCAGGATATACAATTTGAGATTGAACAGATTTGTCAGCTATCTACTTGAATGACCTACACTAAAACATCATTACAAAGCAGGGTAATATATATTGTTTCATGAAGCATTGTTTTAAAAAAAACCTATAGTATTGCTTTTGTCTTTGTTGTTACAACATCATAGTATTGCTGGTGTGTATTTACATGCTGAAGGCATCATTAATATCAGGCAATCAATGAGAGAAACAGCCAAGAAGTAACAGATGTATGTCTTAGAAATTATAAATGCAATTCAAAGATGAAAAAAATGAGATGCTTGCATGCAAGTAAATTTCCAGTTATAAATCTATTGCCAGATGTTCACCGTTTCAAAGCATGACTTATGCATTTTACTATCGTTGTCTGTAGAGTATCCAACATGGGCTCTACTGTGCATGAATCATTCAAGTTACTGCCTGTAAAGTAGTTAGCAGATGGATTGTGACTCTATCTATGTAAATTGGGGCATTAGTCTTTCATATATCATAGATTATATGAAATTTTGAAATACATTGCACCAAATATAGAGATGTATTTTTATGTCACAGAAAACTGTGCCCACAACTGAAATGTGCAAATATAAGTATTTTCATGAAAATTACCTCATGTGAACCCACAAGTAGTTTTCCATGCAAAACCTATTGCCCAGCTCTCTGAAATGTATGTCATTACAGTTTCTGGCTACGTTCTTTCAACTTTTAGAATATCTGGTATTCTCCATGAGTAAAACATAATGCAACTCTAAAATGAACTAAAAAAGATGAAAATGCACACAGAATATAGAGTGAGCCTATGCTCCCAGGAGAGGCAAGGAACAGAAGATTGGAACACATTACTTGAGCAGTATGTTGCCAAAAATGGTCAAAATATAGTACGACAACAACACACAACATCCACAAGACTCCAGAAGGACAATGAAATGGTGTTATGACTAGGCAGAAAGCAGAAGGAGTTTGTACCAAAAAGAGTTCCACCAAAATAGCAACCATCTGAAACAGGATGAGAAACAGGAAGATCCCCACAAACTGTGGCTTCTCCAAGAAGCTCTAACTTCTGATGCAGTGTGAAAGCATATCAACAAACTGCCAGTGAGCCAACCAATCACAACACAGAAAGGCTATGTCTACACTAGAAAAAGTTAGGTCGACTTTGTTAACTCAACTTAATAAGGTCGACTTTAACTCGACTTAAAGCCGATCTTATTAAGTCGACTTAACAAAGTGGACTAAGTCGACTTAAAGTTAAGTCGACTTAGTCCACTTTGTTAAGCCAACCTAACCACCCTTAAGTTGACTTAATAAAGTCGACTTAAGGGTTACTCCATGTCCACACCATCCTTAAATTGACTTAAGGAGTCGACTTAAGGCTTAAGTCAATCTAATAGGTGGTTCTTAATAAAGTCGACTTAAGCTTTCATTAAGTCGACTTAAGGAATTTCTTAAGTCATAGAATCATAGGGATGGAAGGGACCTCATGAGGTCATCTAGTCCAACCCCCTGCTAAAAAGCAGGGCCAGTCCCACTAAATCACCCCAGCCAGGGTTTTGTCTAACCGGGCCTTAAAAATCTCCAAAGATGGAGATTCTACCACCTCCCTAGGTAACCCATTCCAATGCTTTACCACCCTCCTAGTGAGAAAGTTTTTCTAATATCCAACCTTGACCTCCCCCACTGTAATTTGAAACCATTGCTCCTTGTTCTGTCCTCTGTTACCATCGAAAACAGCCTAGCTCCCTCCTCTTTGGAGCATCCCTTCAAGTAGTTGAAGGTTGCTATCAAATCTCCCCTCAGTCTTCTCTTCTGCAGACTAAATAAGCCTAGTTCCTTCAGTCTCTCCTCATACGTCATGTGCCCCAGCTCTCAAATCATTTTTGTTGCCCTCCGCTGGACTCTTCCTAATTTGTCCACATCCTTTCTGTAGTGGGGAGCCCAAAACTGGACACAGTATTCCAGATGCGGCCTGACCAGTGTCGAATAGAGGGGAATTATCACATCCCTCGATCTGCTGGCAATACTCCTACTGATGCAGCCTAATATGCCATTGGCCTTTTTGGCAACGAGGGCACACTGTTGGCTCATATTCATCTTCCTGTCCACCATAACCCCCAAGTCCTTTTCTACAGTGCTGCTACTTAGCCGATCAGTCCCCAGCCTGTAGCAGTGCATGGGATTTTTCCGTCCTAAGTGCAGGACTTTGCACTTGTCTTTGTTGAACCTCATGAGGTTTCTTTCAACCCAGTGTTCCAATTTGTCCAAGTCTCCCTGGATCCTGTCCCTGCCCTCCAGAGTATCTACTATTCCCCCCAGCTTAGTTTCATCCGCGAACTTACTAAGCACGCAGTCTATCCCATCATCAAGATCATTAATGAAGATGTTGAACAGAACTGGCCCCAGGACCAACCCCTGGGACACTCCACTCATTACCGGTTGCGAATTAGACATCGAGCCATTGATTCCTACCCACTGAGCCCATTGATCTAGCCAGTTTTCTACCCACCTTATGGTCCAGTTGCCTAACCCATACTTCCTTAACTTGCTGATGAGAATGCTGTGGGAAACTGTATCAAAAGCCTTGCTAAAGTAGAGGTATACTATGTCAACGGCACTTCCCACATCCACAAATCCAATCATCTCATCATAGAAGGAAATCAGGTTGGTCAGGCACGATTTGCCCTTGGTGAATCCATGTTAACTGCTCCTGATCACTCTATTTTCCTCCAAGTGTTTCAGGATGGATTCTTTGAGGACCTGCTCCATGATTTTCCCAGGGACTGAGGTGAGGCTGACTGGTCTGTAGTTCCCGGGATCCTCCTTTTTCCCGTTCTTGAAGATAGGTACTATATTTGCCTTTTCCCAATCCTCCAGGACCTCCCCGGTTCTCCACAAGTTCTCAAAGATAATGGCCAGTGGCTCTGCCATCACTTCAGCCAACTCCCTCAGCACCCTCGGATGCAGTTCATCTGGTCCCATGGACTTGTGCACATCAAATTTCTTTAAGTAGTCCCTAACCTGACTTTCCATCACCGAGGGCCACTCTTCTCTCCATTCCACATTACCCCGTGTAGTAGCCTGGGAGCTAATGAGTCAACCTAATGAAAGTCTGGTGTAGACAGGGAGTAATTTAGGTTGATTTAAGGGTCCTTAAGTCAACCTAAATTGCTAGTGTAGACATAGCCAAAGAGAGTCAGCCACCTTAAAGAGCATGACATTTCCTCTTTCCTCTACCCAAAAAACAACTTCAGCACATTCTTCAATGTTCTACTAACTGCAGCCAGGAATTCGAGCACTTTGGGATAAAGGGGATTATCCTGCTTGCTCTTTGCCGTCACACAGTCAACATGCTTCTCTATAACTTCAGTTGGCAGGCCTGAGGGTGGAGTCACGGTCCTTCATTAAAGTTATTATATACTATATTGTTATATATAGTCTTCCACAATTCTAACTAGCATGCTATCATTTTAGAATGCACTGTACCATAATAATAGAATAGTTATAACGGAAATAAAATTTTAAATGAAGTGTAGAGTATAAGTACAACAAGGCCATTGAATCCAGAGAAAGTAGCCATGTGACTGAGATGGGGAAAAAGTCATGATGACTAGTCTTCGGACCCTGCCTGGCAAAGCAGTTGGATCATCTTCAAAACAGGTGTCAGCTACAGAAACATACTATAACAAAAAAACAGAATCCTGTGGCACTTTTAAAGACTAAATCTGTTGGTCTTTAAAAGTGCCACAGGACTCTGTTTTTCTGCAATAGACTAACACAGCTACCCTTTTGGAACATACTAACAAGTTACCTTGATTGTTCATTTGCATCTAGGCCACAGGTAAGCAGTGATGGAAATTAATTGGTCTCTGAATAATTTTCATTTTGTGTCATCTGAGTTACTACAATGCCAGGCAATGAGTGTAGCTTCTGAAACGGTAAGCCTATCCCCTTCTAATCAGGTCCACAATTTTGCCACCTGTATGCACAAAAGCTAGTATCCATAAGTCCACCCAAGCTTTCCCTCTTCAGGCATCTGACAAAGTGGGATTTTCTCCCACAAAAGCTAATGCAATAAATAAATTTGTTAGTCTTTATAAGGGCCACAGGACTGCTTGCTTGTTCTGCTGAACTAGACTGATATGGCTACCCCTTTGGAATTTCCACACATTGGTGAGACATTGAATTTTATGAAGTTTGCCTTTCATGTTTTCCACCTACTGATCAGCGCTATACGGAAAAGTTCACCTGTTTCTACATTTCTGTTTCCTACTAGAAGTTGTAAAAGGACAGAGCTGTATTGCTAAAAGACAGAAGCCTAACTATTTAAACCTAAAATAACTTGGAATAGAACATTTCTAGATGTTATATGACGATTTGGTCATTTAAGACTTTTGCTTAGCATAGAAATGTTAATGAGTACTCTGGCTTATCATATCTCTTTGAAACACAATGTTAACACCTATTCCTTTCCCCTCGCTAATAATTACAATGCAAGTACCACTGTGCCTTTTTGGAATTTATGGCTTAAATTCTAATTCAAACACAAAACTAAAGAACTCCAAAGAACAAATCCTCACAACTGGATTTTATAACAAGTATTTTAGAGTGAAATACACCCAGCAAATTGTTCAAAACCCAAACTGAACTGCAAATCTTTGACCATTCACTCCTAGGCCATGTACACATGATCACTTTATCGCGCATTAACAATCATTACCGCGCGATACCAACAACAGCATACACATGTGCAATAGGGCTGTTGCGCGTTAACTGCCTTGTTCTAGCGCAATACAAAAACCACCTCAACGAGGGTGGTAGCAGTTAACGCGGAAAAGCTGTTGCGCCTTTCCACTCGTGTGTACGCTTACCACGCAATGATTGGCCTCCGGAAGTGTCCCAGCATTCCAAAGTCGTCCTCTCTGGTCTTCCCCCCACCCGCTCTGTGGCCGTGACGAAACAGTCCCCGCCCTGATCAGATTCCCGGGATTTTTGAATTTCTCATCTGTTTCACTTCCTGTTCTCTTCCTCGTGGAGTGGAGTGCAGCTCCGATCATCAGTAGCAATGGCGGCCCGTCGTGGAAGACGCGCACCCCTTTGGAGCAGGGTAGAGGTGCTGGACCTGATCAGCATCTGGGGAGAGTCCGCTGTGCAGGTGCAGCTACGCGGCAGTAGGCGAAATTATGATACATTTGGCATAATTTCTCGGGCCATGTCAGAGAGAGGTTATGATAGAGACACTGTGCAGTGCAGATCAAAGGTGAAGGAGCTAAGAATAACCTATCACCGAGCGAAGGAGGCAAACCACCATTCTGGATCAGCGCCTGCTACATGCAGGTACTATAAAGAGATAGAAGCCATCCTTAGTGGGCACCCCACAACCACTGCAAAGAGTCCCATGGACACATCGCCCCCCCCCCATCCAGTGAATGCCAGACCCAAGCAGGATGAGGATGTGATCGAGGAGGAGATGGAGGATGACCTGGAGGAAAGCGCAACAGCGTGTAGCCAGGAGCTCTTCTGCACCCCCACTGAGATGTCCACCCAAGACATGAATTGCAGCATGTCCTCTGAGGTGGCAGAGGGGGTTCCGGTAAGTTTCTCTTTCGTGCAGCTCTGGCTCCTGCTAAAAATATCATTGTCCGGGGTGGGGGTGCTTGCTGTCTCAGTCCCCGCTGTGCACGCTCTTTACTCAGCATTCATTAGAAGTGCATCAACACAAGCAGTGATTGTCAAAAAATCATCTGTATTTAGGTCAGTAAAGGTTTCCTCGATGTACCTCCAGAGCCTACTACTCAGGTTAGATGGGAGAGCGTTTGTATCTACGCTCCCAAAGACAGATACTCTGCCTCGCCAGCTGCAAAGCACAGCCCTGGGAACCATGGCAGCACACAGTGCAGCAGCATATGGTCCTGGCTTGCAACCGGTGGCATGTAGGATATGTATTCTAGTTGGCAGGGGCACTCTGAGGAGAGAGATATCGGGTTCCATCTGTGTGCCCTGTGCAGAATGTTAGCCCCCAGTAAGCTTTCTATTAGGACGTACCTTGTCTGCTTCAGCGAAGCATAGGATGTTGACTGCCCTGCACCTTCCAGTGGAATGTGCTACTGGAAGGTTACATTGGTTATCTAGGCTCTGTGTTAACAACAGCTTTATTATTATTTTTTTTTTAGATTCGACCTTCACAAGGCTGGTGTCTACCCCAGCTGACCGCATGAGAAACATTTGGCGGCATGCTCGAAGAAACAGGGAGGATATGTTTCAGGACCTGCTGAAAACAGCACAGGAATCCGCGAGGGAGAATCGAGCCTGGAGAGAGGAATCCCAACAGAGGAGGCAGAAACACAGGGACGATAAGCGTGATGAAGGAGCAAACAGAACTGCTCAAGAGCATGATTGCTTTGCAGACCCAGGCGATTAATCTACGGGCTCCACTCCATACAGTTCAGCCATGTCTGCCTCCCACACCCCGGAGTCTTTCAAAGAATTTCTTTGAAGGCTACCCGTCCCCCTAGTACACTGCAACATCCAGTCCCCCCCAGAGCTACTTTTAGAGACCCGCAGCTACACCCACCTGTAACCCCCCACCTTTAGGTTTTAATAAAAACAGTGACAAATAATTTGAAGAGTGGCTTTATTTGTACACATTGAAATTTATTTGTACACATTGAAATCCCTTATGCGAGCAGCTTCTCTTTGGGCCCCCCTAATACTCCTAGTGGCTGGCTGTTCGTATGCTTCCTCGAGGCGTTGTGCCTCCATAGCCCACCCCGGGGAAAACTTTTCTCCCCTACTTTCACAAATGTTATGAAGGACGCAGCACGACGCAATCACAGCAGGGATGTTGTCCTCCGCCAAGTCCAGCCTCCCATACAAACATCGCCAGTGCCCTTTTAAATGGCCGAAGGCACACTCCACAGTCATTCTGCAGTGGCTCAATCTGTAATTGAACTGCTTCTTGCTGCGATCTAGGTTCCCGGTGTACGGCTTCATGAGCCATGGCATCAGTGCGTATGCTGGGTCTCCAAGGATGACTATGGGCATCTCCACATCCCCCACAGTAATTTTTTGATCTGGGAAGAAGGTACCCCCTTGCAGCTTCCGGTACAGACCAGTGTTCCTGAAAATGCAGCCATCATACACCTTTCCCGACCACCCAGCATTGATGTCCGTAAAACACCCCTTGTGATTTACGAGTGCTTGCAGCACCATGGAGAAGTAGCCCTTCCTGTTGATATACTCGGTCGCGAGATGGTCTGGAGCCAAAATAGGGATGTGTATGCCGTCTATAGCTCCCCCGCAGTTAGGGAATCCCATGGCAGCAAAGCCGTCCACAATCTCACGAACATTGCCCAACGTCACCATCCTTTGTAGCAGAACACGATTGATGGCTCGGCACACTTGTGAGAGGGCTAATCCGACGGTGGACCTTCCGACTCCAAACTGGTTTGCAACTGACCGGTAGCAGTCAGGAGTTGCCATCTTCCAGACAGCAATTGCAACACGCTTCTCCACGGTTAGGGCTGACCTCATGTTGGTGTCTTTACATCACAGGGCAGGGGCCAACTCTGAACACAGTTCCAGAAAGGTTGATTTCCGCATTCGAAAGTTCTGTACCCACTGCTCGTCATCCCAGAGCTGCATAACAATGCGATCCCACCACTCGGTGCTTGTCTCTCGCGACCAGAAACGGCGTTGCACCGTGTGCAGATGATCGGTGAAGGAGCCGAGCAACCCAGTGCTGTTGCTCTGCATGGCATCGATCAGCCCCTGCTCCTCAGTGTCCTTGTCTGACTCAGAGCTCATTGCGTACTGAGCAACCAGCTGAGATGTATTTAGAATGCTGAAGGCAACAGTGGAGATCAGAGCAGGATCCATGCTGTCGCTGTTGTGATTGCTCGCAAGTAGTGCGTCACTGCACCGTTGAAAATAGGCGCGAGTTGCTACTGGCAACGAGGAAGACGCAAGGAGAACACAGTGCACCACAGGAAACTGAGATTTTTCCCATGGCACTTTGCGTTCCTTTCCTTCATCCCATGATTCCAAGCGCAGATTGAGGGAAAATTGAACTGTGGGATAGGTGCCCAGAATTCATTGTGCTACACCACGATATTGCAAAGAATTCTGTTGCGTTACAAGGAGCGACGTGTGTACACGCTATCCCACAATAAAGGTCACATGTTTTTTATAGCGCGATTGCCATGTTGCGCTTTAATCTGATCGTGTGTACATAGCCCTAAACTTTTTAAGTTAATGGCTATCTGTTGCATTTGCTAAAGCAAATTCAGTTTCATTGCTAGTAGAGCTGAAGCTTTTAAGAGACTAATTTCACAACAGGAACCACAAATCCCATCTCCAGAGGGGTAGTTGTGTTAGACTAGTTCAGCAAAAACAAACAAGGAGTCCTGTGGCACATTTAAAGATTAACAACATTTATTTGTCACATGAGCTTTTGTGGGTAAGAGATTCCATCTCCTTTCTCTTATCAATATCCATTAAAATCACATTTATTTAAACCATTTAATGTTTTAAACAAGCTGAAATAAGCTAACATCAAATCAGAGCCAAATTTTGATGGAAATATTCCAGATGGATCTGCTTGAATGCAAATGTATGAGCCTCTGTTGTGCCATGTACTGCAGGATTCAGTTATGCTACTTCAGTGTATTTACACATCATGGGCCTGATCCAATGCCCATTAAAGTTAATGGAAATTTTTACTGACTTCAAGATTAGGCACTATAACTGCATCTGCTTCTTATTTTGTCGAACATTTGGCCCACTCCGAAATAACTAAATAAAATTAGCATTAATAGCTTTGCAAAGAAATTAACTAAATGTAACTAATATTTTGTTTGCAGCATCTTCCAGAACACCTTGGCATTGAACAATTAGTAAATTTGAGCTGACTCTTTGTGTTTTGGTATGCAGCAGACCTCCTGTCATATTTTGAAACATATGTTGATTTTGCCTTTTTATAAACAATTTTAAAGTTCAAGTAACCTGAAGAACTACTTATCTAAAGCAACTTCCAATTTACTAATAAAAAAACCTATGATTAATGCTTGCATGCTTGATTTCAATATTTCCCTTTGAGCCTATCGTACTGAATACTTGGCATCTACTGACATATCCATAAGAATTTCATTACTGGAGGCTGAGATGCTGCTTCAAATTTCCTTAAACCAAAGTTTTAACCAACAATTGGATTTGCATGGTTAATAGTGCCAAGACATATTCCATTGGTTTAATCCACTTTCTCAGAAACAATCATTAAGCAAATTAGTGCCATTTCCAGGTTAGCCTGTGTCTTGTTAGAATGTGAAAATGGCAAGTGCAGACACCAAAAACTAAAATAAAGGTGGAAGTGAGATAGGGGCATTTGGTTGCTCTTTTGAAGATGAACTTTATATAGCAAAGGTTTTACATACGTTTGGTATAAGTAGCATTTAAGATCGCTACAGATTAAAGGTTAGGAAAATAGTGATACTTCCTATTTTTCAGTGTTACTTTTCACATCTGACAGTTTCATTGAGATATACAATAAAGTTAGTATAAAATTAAACACATTAAACTAATTTGTCAAAATCATCAGAGGAGTTGAAAAATATTATCCAAATAGTACTTGTTTTCAACTACCAAATATACTAGAACAATTTCAGTGAGTGAAACGTGTTTTTTGTTTTAAAAATATGGGCAGGCCATCCAAAATGAAGAATTTAACATTAAATAATACGAATGAAAGTTTATATAATATAGGGAGTTTATTTCTTTTTACACGCATGCGCACACACACCCCTAAATTCTCTAATGGTATGAAGAGTGCACCCCCATTAAAGTCAATGAAATTGGAAATATTTTCATTGGCACAAAATATGACATATGAAGATTTCCGTGGGCATGATCCAAAGCCTGTTGACTACAACAGGTATGAGATCAGAATCTATTAACTTAGTTCAGCATTTCTCATTGTGCAGCAAGCTAACTCTACGCGTTATAAATAAGTATAAATTTTGGTTCAAAATGAGTAGCAATTTTTGTGTTAAGAAAAATGAATGCTAAAGTTCAGCATAAATATTTCTCTGAAACACCAGGGCATGAGTAGCTGTAGATTTGAATACTGAAAACCAGCTGAAATATCGCTGTGCAAGCACTGTGTATTGAATGTACACAATTGTTTGATGTGATGTGAGCAAAGAGCCAGATTCACTCCAAGGTCGCTGCTTGAGCCCCTTAGGTTAAATTCTGTAGGACTTTTCCATAATAGAGTTCACTGGAAATTACTCTAAAACCCTATATGAATTTTAGGGCTGTCTACAGATGTTTGAAAGTATCCACAGTAGCGATATAACTCTGTATAAGGTCTAGAGCAGTGGTTCTCAACCACTGTATCAGTACACATTACTGTGTCACCACACAGCAGTAAGCGTGTCATGGAGAGCCAGGAGGTGGTCTGGGGGGGGTGGTCTGGTGTGTCCTGTAGTATTGCACATGCTGCCAAGTGTGTCGCAGCCCACAAAAGGTTGAGAACCACTGGTCTAGAGGATGGCCAAACACGCATTCCTTCCACAGAGAAACACATCACCACTAGGGGCAATGTATACTTTTCTATTATATTTTACAGGGCTTTGTGCAGGGTTCTCAGGGCTGTAAAATAATGTGCAGCTCTGACTGAGTAAGTTGCAGTATGCCCTGGACAGTCGATTTGGCACCTGCTCTTAGTGATCTACAGCAGCAAGGCCTACATGGAACACAAAGAAGGACATAGATGCTTCTCGCAGTCCTAACTTTTCAGGAACATAGTGGAAGAAACACAGCTTGCCCTATTCCACTGGTGATTCTTTCCTGGAGTGCAATGGTCAGGCTAGCATGTCGAGGTGCGTTTTGCCAATGCATCAACAAGGAGAATTTAGTCAAAAAGCTGAACTGCCACCTCTATTCTGGGTTTAGCCTGGAATGTTCTTTTCTGCAGCTAAATTGTATCAAATTCTACCTGTCAAGCTGTAATCATTGTGTGACTTCATTTTAACAGCTTCAATTACAGCTTTGCTCTGTCTCACCAGTATGACAAATCCTTGCTCCATACAGATTAAACATTTAAACACTGCATTTTCCATAAAATCAATTTCTCCTCCTCCTCCTCAACTGATTCATTTTTCTCAGATTTCCCCCCACGACTCACTTCAAAAGCCAAACGCTCCCTTTTCTCAGTCCCACCCATAATGCTTCAAACCACAGTGGGGAGCAGCACAATAGGACATGTTCTGGAGCTCATCAGCAATACACTTTCAGAACATCTGCTGCTAACCAATGTGGTATTTCCACCTCTGCACCCCATTCCAGGGGATCAGCATGCTCTATTCCCTGCATACTTAATTGTGTCCTTATCATAATAGAAAGAAGGGCTCAGCACCGAAGTTTATGAATGCTTATGTTAGAAATATTACTGGAGAGAAGTAGACCCTGCTGTGGGAAATCACCAGAAATAAAATTATGTTCTTGTTTATATCAGGCATAGAGATGGAAATAACTTTGAGAAATTATTATGGAAGGAATGGTGGTGGGCTATTGTAGTAAGGCATGAGCAGCAAGGAGATGGATATATGGTGTGCAGCAGATCACTGTTGAGTGTTCAGAATTAGTAACATATCAAGAAGACTTTGAAAACTTCTGCTACAGAGTTACCAATATTCAGACCTGAATACAGAGATTTTACTTGCTTACTTTTTATCATGGCATCAAGCATGCCAGAGCTTCAGCCTGACAACCAAAATCTCCCCGTATAAGAAAGGATGCGAGGGCAGCTGCTAGCCCACCATTCTGAGCATGGTACACTTTGCATCACACTCAGCAAGTGCACAGCTCTCAAATAAACCTCCTCCTTTGCCATGTAAAGAATTGCAGGAGCATGCGTGCATTGCACATTCCCATGGCTGTGATTCTTCCCAGTGATGCTCTGCCAGGGACAAAGCAGCTACATAGAACTTGGAATCCTCAAGAAGAATTCTGTTTGACTCAACCAGGATTTCTTCAACCAACTCCCAAGCAGTATAGCCCAGTACACCCGCACACACAACATACTCCCCACTCTGTGCCCAGCTAGCTCTGCTCACTGGGATGAAGGGGAGAAAAGCCAAAGTATGTGGGCCTTTGTTTCTTAAAATTATTAAAAATGCATCTCAATTTCATCAGATACATATTGGAGAGTATCTAGAGTAACATACACAACCCAGCTGATTCTCTGAAGGCTTTGATCTCATAAACAGACATTTTGTGCACATACTGAGGAAATCCACATGCAAGAAGACAGTTAGGAGCAGAATTACCCTCACATGTCCATGCAAAAGTCTGCAGGACTGCAAAGGTTAAAATCTACCCGAGAAACTGCTGCACTTTAGGCTGCAAGTTTGATCCAAGATATGATTGTTTGAAGGCCTCCTTTATTCTAATGTTCACTTTCTACATCACATTTAAGAACATATGCTTATTATCAGACTTGTTTCCTAGTGTAATTGACAATAATATGTTCAGTCTTGAAATACCGAGATCAAAATCCCCATAAATCATCAATATCTCTTCAATGACTGTGGCAGTCAACTCATTTAAAAAAAACCCCATCAAATAAACCTTTTAAAAATACTTTTTTCTTCTTTAACAAAAACCATGTTTCCTAGATCTGAAAGGACCTTTCTGTGCGATTCCAATGCCTTTTGGATTTGTGCCTTTTCTTATGGGCATGAAACATATTGGTGCCTTAACATATAATTTGAAAAGACTTAATTTAATTTAATTTTAAAAGGTTTAATGAATATCCAAAACATAAAGGGTGAAATCAATAGGAGTTTTCCCACTGACTTCAGTGGGTCTAGCATTTTGCCTGCAGTTTTCATTCTACCCTTTAATTCTCATCATATTTATTTCACCAACAATAACTAGATGGAGGCTACTCTTTGAGTCGTATAATCAAAAAACATTCTTTTATGTTTTAAAGTGAAATTGACATTATATGATTTTTCATTTTTGGCAGGAAGTTGAAGTTGATGCTTATAGTTTAATAGCATGTGATGCACATAAACATGGACACTCTGGAACTGGATAAAAATACTGATTCATTTTTGGTTGATTATTATCTGGTTCGGTTTATTTTTTTATTTGATTGCTTTTTAATTTCTGGAAAAGGCATGAGAGCCCACAATCATTTTTTTAAATGTATTTATTAAAAATGAACACAGATCAATTTTCACTTGGGATCAAACAAAATTTGAAATAAAAATAGGCAAATTAACCCTCTCCAACTTTTATCTCCTCAAATCAATTCCAGGGAAGTTCTAATATCGTAGCAGCGGAAGCGATGTTTCATTATAAAATAACCAAGACAGAGTGATTATATTGTAGATACATTAAATATAGATACACTGTTTACAGGGAGTCCTGGCTAGTGGGGCAAGGATTTTCCCTGCTATTGAATGTAGCTAGTTAGATTCCAAGTAGATATTCACCCACATCTTAAGTATGAGCTTAGAATCACAGAACATAGAACCATAGGATTAGAAGGGTCTGCAAGGGTCATCTAGTCTAACCTCCTGCCAAGATGCAGGATCTTCATATTTCTGCAGAAACTGTTCGTGTTCATGAAGAAACTTCATGTTTCTTTGGTTTAGAACTTATTTTCCTTTCAAAAGCAAATGCCAAAGCAGTCAAGATTTGGAAATTTGCTGCATCAACAACAGAAATAAGAGCTCATCTACAAAAGGATTTCATTAAACACGCTATTAATCATGTATACACTTCTTACAGCAAGTTTTTAAAAACAGTCTGAACAAGCCTTTGATTATGGAACAATAAATATTTACAGGAGCAATTTATAACATTTAAGCATCAAGATATGTAGTTTGTGGTGGCAATCAGAAGACCTGTGATAATTAAATAATTAAAAGGACTGTAATTTTACACCCATCACTAGCTGCAGCTGCAAAGTTAGAGGGAAAGTTAAAAACGTGGATCATACACATTCCATCACAGTTTAAAATGGTGACAATACTGTATTCCATAAACCTCTGTATTTTAAATCTGAATTTTAAAATAACATGTTCATAATAAAGTGTAAAAATCTCTCTCTTCCCATCCATGTGTATAGATATGCTTGTCCCTCATTCCTCTATTGCTCTATTAAGGTTTGAAGTTCCACTGCAGTCAAATAAAATCCATCTACACTGAGATCCTACAGTTCCATAGCCCAAGCACCGTGAGCCTCAGTTGGCTCAGTGGCTAATTACAGGGTAGATATAATCTCTGATAAACTTTTCCAGAGCTGAAGAAGAGTTCTGTGTAACTCAAAAGTCTCTCTTTCACCAACAGAAACTGGTCCAATAAAAGCTATTATGGTACTTCATCCACCTTGCCTCTCAAAATAGAGACATTACATTTTTCATTCCTCTTTTTTATAGCATTTATGCAGTCACCATATTCACTGTCTGATAGACAAAGAAATGTGAATGGGTGAGGGCATCAAGAGGTGTTCACTGCAGGAAGGGATGTTTTTCCTTCCAAAAACAACAAAGTAACTCCAATCTTGCACAGTGTATGTTGGCTACATTTTAGCAGTCTGTTGAAATGCACAAAGAAAAAAAAATAAAGTTATGTTCTCCTACAGTGCATGTAAATTAGCATCCTCTAAAAGTAAAGAAAAAATTTCTAAGATAACAGGGATTTAAAACACAAAAGACACTTCACCAATGCCAATTAAACAAACTAAAACCAAATTAGCAACCACTCCATTAAGAAATCATCTTGAAGATTTGTAGGTTGTCTTTCCCTGAATGCAGTTAATATCCAAGAAATCAAAAGCCAAAGAATGTAAAACAGTTACATGAAAATTGTCTTTGGCCTCTGTAATATATATTGTGCTTGACCAATTTGTGTTCAGAATGATTAGGCTAAGTTGAATTAGTGGAACTTTGTTAACCTCTGGGCAACGCTCTGTCCATGTTGCTTCCAGTCCAGCTCCCCACATTGCCTGTTTTCCTGGTTTCCTACTAATAATAGCCCCCCAACAAATAGAGGCCCTCTGACTACAGTTCTACTGATCATAGTTCATCTTCCCTGTTTTACAAACATTTAAACATAAACATTACACACACACAAAAAAAAAAATAGTTGGTGCCTAAACCCCACCACCACCAAGTCCCTTCAGTCATAGATTTCTAGAACACAGCCAACTTAGCATCTCATCTTTACCACAGACTCAGCTGACTATGTTGTCTTTGAGATAGTTTGGTGTTTTTAACAGGCAACCTGTCTCTCTCTCCTTCTCACTTGTCTTAAAATTCAGTACACTATCTGGGGAGTCTCCTCCCTCTTTGTGGGGATGGTCTCTGTCACTCCATTCATCAACAAGCTCTGCATTTCTGTAGATTCTCTCTAGATGTTTTCTGTTGGCTCACAAGGGCCTTCCTTTTGCTTCAGCCCACTTTTGCCTTTTCTGTAGTCACCTCCTGTGAACTGTGTGCAATTGTACCCTTCGTGATTCTTTCAGTCCACTCTTTATGATGTTTCTCTAATGACTGGATCCTCACAGAACTGCCTCTCTTCAGGGCTGGCAGGTCCTTGACTGATCTGCCTGCTCTTGGCCCTGCTTTCTCTGACTGTTGGTCATTTCTCAGCAGTATCTCTATTTGCCTCTGGCTACAACAGGTCTCCCCTCACTGCCATCAGTGCCAAAAATGCTAACAAAGAGTTCAAACCATGAGAAACAGCCTTAACAACAGTCCTTTTGCTGTTTCCACAGCTCATTCCATCTAACATTGTTACTCTGTGAGCATGCTGAGGAGAAGAGGTGGTGATAAAACTCCCACTGCATGCAGATTCCATGCATTCTTCTTAATACTCCCAAAGTAATGGAGCATTGCTTTTCACTGAAGGTAAATAAGTTTCCCCTACCTTTTCCCATGGTCAAGTGAGCACTTACTGTCGTAACAGTCCCTTTTTGCTAGCAGTTTTCACGTGACCAGCAGGTATAATATCCTAGTGAGAAGCATGTGTTTTTTACAAAAAAGTCGCTACCTAGTAGGGTGGGGGACAGCCCTCTGTCCTCAAAATATGATTCCATCCTGTATGGTCAGCTCATCTGCAATTTGAAATATGGTTCTGTTCCTACCAGTACTTGGCCTCCTAACTAGTATCACTCTCTTGACTGCAATTCAGTATCTTTTTCCTTAGCCTCTTTGGGTGTGTCTACACTAGCAATTTAGGTTGACTTAAGGACCCTTAAGTCGACCTAAATTACTCCCTGTCTACACCAGCCTTTCATGAAGTTGACTTAAGAAATTTCTTAAGTCGACTTAATGAAAGCTTAAGTCGACTTAATATGAACCGCCCATTAGGTCAACTTAAGCCTTAAGTCAACTCCTTAAATCGACTTAAGAATGGTGTGGATGGGGAGTAACTCTTAAGTCGACTTTATTAAGTTGACTTAAGGGGGGGTTAGGTTGACTTAAAGTGGACTAAGCCCACTTAACTTTAAGTCAATTTAAGAAATTTCTTAAGTCAACTTAACAAGGTCGGCTTAACTTTTTCTGGTGTAGACATAGCCTTTGATTTCCATCAGCTTCACTGTTGAAACTGGGTAATAGTGTACCAAGTTCCTGGAATCAATGTCCTGATTCCCTTAACCCAACTCACTGATGCTGGGTGCATCTGCAGTGCTCAGGACATTAGTAATGGCTCAGGATAGTATCTCTATCTGGTAGCACTAGAGGTGCATCCACAAATGCTGAAATCTCTTTGGAGCACTAGGAAGGCACTTCTGCCATGATTGTCTCTAGAGGCTTGAGGTCTGATTGAACTAATACTGGGTAGCCATTGGTATACTGATGGAATCACTTCACTGCAAATACCACAGCCAGAAGCTCTTTTTCTATTTAGACATGTCCCTGTTCAGTCTCTGACAGGGTGCTCCTGGAAAAGCACTATACCCTATCCTTTTTCTAGTATCAGTGGCTCCTCTGGCTAATAATATGTCAGGACAGGGACATCCATTATCATTTGTTTTGGTGTATCAAACACCGAACTGCTGGTGGGAACTGCCCAGCCCTATTAAACACCTTTCCTTAGGAGCTGATGTATGGGTTCCACTACTGCAGCAGGACAGAACCATGGATAGAATCTGCACAGAAAATAATTATTCCTAAGAAGAGCTGTAACTTTTTCACATCCACTGAAGCTCTCATACCTCTGACTGCTTTGATCTTATTGGAATCTGCTGCCAGACCCTCTGCTGTGGGCAGATATCCCATGTATGTCACTTTATGCTGTCTGAGTTGCACTTTTTCTGGGCTGAGTTTAATAATCTTGTCCCTGTTTCATTGTAGAAAAGCTTGTAGTTCTTGTCATGGTCTTCTTCAGCTTATGTATCATAACTGTCTTTCATCTACAATAAGGATCTCATCTGTAATTATTTATATTGGTCCCTTCTGATCTTAGAATCTATGGGTGCATCTACACTGGCAACTTAGGTCTACTTAAGGACGCTTAAGTTGACCTACACAAAGCCGCGTCCACACTGGGCTTTTATTAAGTCGACTTAAGTGCTTCCTTAAGTCAATTTAACAGCTTAAGTCGACTTAGTAACACCACCTCTGAAGGCTGACTTAAACCTTAAGTTGACTTCTTAAGTCGACCTTATTAAGTCGACTTAAAGCCAGTGTGGACGGCTATGTCTACTGTTAAGTCGACTTAAAGTGTAGCCACTCTGTTAAGTCAACTTAACAGAGTCGATTTAACTTTACAAGTATAGAAATAGCCTATGAGTTTAAGAGTTATCCTAGGTAGTCCTTCCAGCACTTGAGTCTTTTCTAGAACTCCTCTACTGTGGGGTTTATGCACATTGGTATGCACAGCCATCTGGAGTGACCAACGGGTGCTGCAAAAGTTATCAGCATCCTGGACTCTTCATCCAGGTGTCACAGGGTGGGCTCTGCTGCCCCAACTTCTCCTTGCCATCTCTGCTCCCCCACAGTCCCAAAGAGACTCACAACACCATGTACTATGTAAACTTCATGCTCCTTTATTTACACTGTTCAAGTTCCCAGTCCCAGTTTGGACCCCAAACACCCTAGAAGCTCAGAATTCTGTTCCCTTCCTTCCTGCCAGACTCTCTAGCTATGTCTACACTTGGCCAAATAAGTCGACTTTGCTAGGTCGACTTACCAAAGTCGACTTTAAGTTGACTTTGTTAAGTCGACTTAGCATGTTCACACTCAAAAATTAAGTCGACTTCAAGAGAACCTTGCCAAATCGACTTAGAGTGTCCACACTGGATGCCTAAGTCGACTTCCAGGGGCTAGGTGGACCTGGGACTGGTCCACGCAGGCAGGGGGCACCCCTTTCCAAGTGCCAGGGGGCTCAGCATTGGTACCTAGGTACAATGGGGGCTGAGCAGGACAGCGACACCGGCAGCACATAGGAGCTAAAATGGTTCAACTTTCCACCTTCTTTACAATGTTGTCCTAGTGCAGAGCACTTTATCTGCTTATACTGTCTCCCACAGAAAATGTTATAGGTATGAAAACCTGGCCACCTGCTCTCCTGTGCTGTTGTCTTCCTGAATACACTTCTGGGTTTGTGGTACCTTCTAGGACTTTCACCTCTCTCACTGCATGCCCCAAATCTAAGCATCTGTCTAATGTAAGATAGTCTTCCCAGAATGACCACTCCTGATGCTGGTGATCCCAAGTGCGGTAAACTAGACTGTCCCAAGTTAGGGTATCTGTCAAGGCCCCAAAATTTCAAGTAGCAGCCAGTGTGTATGAGCCAGTAAGAAAGGGATCTATCCCCTCCACTTCAGAGTAGGGTCTAATGAAACACCTGTGGTGTTCCACCATTTCATTCTGCTTTGGGAAGCAATAGGTCCCCAGGATTCCTAGGACTACTATGAGGCAGTGGTGAGCTTCAGAGTGCTGCAGATCTCTCTGGCTTGTTCCCCGGTAGAGTGAAACAATAGTTTGATTCTCCTGCTGTTGTCATCCTCCAGCATGGCCAGGTCTGTATACAGTTCAAACTCCCCCTTACACCGGGTCCATCACTGTGCTAAGTTTGGGTGCATCTACACTTAAAAGTTAGGTTGACTTAAGGAGGCTTAAGTCGACCTAAACTACTCTGTGTCCACACTGGGCTTTCCTTAAGTTGACTTAAAGAAAAGTTAAGTCGACTTAATAACACCTCGTTTTAGCCACTTTAATCCAGTGTGGATGGGGATTAGCACCTAAATCAACGTAATAAGGTTGAAAAGGGGCTATGTCTACATTAGAAAAGTTAAGTAGACTTTTGTTAAGTCGATTTAACATTGACCTTATTAAGTAGACTTAATAAAGTTGACTTAACTTTTCTAGTGTAGACATAGCCTTTGTGTCTTGCAAAATCCAGGGCTGTGGGGTCTTCAGACTAAATTCTGTGGTTCATGTTGTCAGCTGCCACCCGCTGCTGCACAGCACCTGCGAGCTTATTAGCAAAGAGGGAAGGTGAAAGGTTAAGTTGAAGCAAAGAAAAACTTAATGAAACTCTGTGCAATTTTCTGTCCATGTGGCAGCCCAGCTCCTCACAACTCCTGTTTTCTGATATTCCATCAACAACAACCCCTGAAGGGAACATTGGCCCTCTGACTCTAGTTCCATTGATGATAATACAAGAAGCAAGCTTCCCCCAGGGGACCTAGACAGTTTTGTAGGCTGACTCCTATGGGGGAAAACCAGTTCACGGATACGCCACCCTTTTATGCCCCTTTTTGGAGAATGATGAGAGAATGTAAAAGATTCAGTTATAAAATAAAACCTTCAGTAGGTCTCCTCAGATATGCCAAATGGTATTTGGTTTGGTATAACCAAAGCATTGTTTATTTTAGGAATCAACAATAGGAACACTGATAAAAGGATTTTAAACCAACACGACTATCCTACTTAATGTCTTTCCTTCCCCTGACAGTAAAATAGGCAGGGCTAACTTCTTCCCACAATACAACATCTCTCAGCTTGATTCACCCAAACAAGTAGCCCCATCTCTTGAGACTGAGCCTCTTTATAAACTGCCAGAAATCTTTTGTTCTTCTGCATTTTGATATTTTGATCTTTCTGGAAGAAACTAGTTTTGCTGGTTGGCAAGAGAGAAGAAATCTTCACAGTTCAACCACTGTACCTTAATAAACTCCATGGGTTTGCTGAGTGGTAGCTATTCATGTCCCTTCCTGCTTGTTTTTCCTTATAGTCCTCTACTAAATTAAAACAACATTTTTATACACCAAACAGCTCAGTTTTCATAATTTACAATATTCATAAATAATTACAAGGCAGCTTCAATTCCCTCACATCTTGGAACCGCAAAATTAAGTTGGAAATGTCATTGCTTTTCTGCAAGCTTTTTGGTATTTACTGCTTCAGGGCAGGTCAGAACAGAAATATTGTAAGAATAATCTTTCTTGAAGTGTTTTGGCACTTCCAGTCCCACCTGGAAACTTGAAGTGTAGTGATGCACAAAGATGAAAAAGAAAGTTGCTTGAAATTTTGAAGTTCTAAAAGTTTAAGGTTTTAATTTGGAGTTAATATTCAGCTTTGTTTTTATTGTATCCAAACAAGTTTCCTCCCATCTTTAGCTTACAATTCCATGACCTTACTACTTTTTTTCCCAAGGCTACTTCTCAAAGATTAATTATTGAATATTATGTATTTCTAGTAGGACTGATAATGTAGAAGATACATTACTTAGAAGACACAGAACTCAGCCCAATCCCTGCCCCGAGGAGGCCAATCTATGTTTCTTCCTGTTCCCACTGCATTCATCTCTCCCCAACATAACTTTGGCCCTCCCGCACAGACTCCTCAGCCTGGATCCTCCAACATTTCCCTCCCCTGCAGAGATTTCTCAATCCACGCCGACCTTTCATTGTATACCATTTTCAGTGTCTCCCTTCCACCCCTACCTTATACTATGGCTATGTCTAAACTTGCAAGTTAGTTCGAATTAATTCGAACTAACTTAACCCTTGGCCACGCTAGGCTTTCATTAGTTCAAATTAAGGGCTTCCTTAATTCGAACTAATAAATTTAATTGCTTAGTTCGAACTAACCTTTAATTCGAAATAGTTAGTTCGAATTAAGTCTATGTGGCCATATTAGTTCGAACTAACTGTTTAGTTCGAACTAATCAGCAGGTTGACCTTCCTGCAACTGATTAATTCGAACTAAGCAAGTGCCCTGCATGGACATGCCTAGTTCAAACTAGCATTCTAGTGGGGCCATGCTAGTTCGAATTAATTTAATTCGAACTAACTAAAATTAGTTCAAATTAGTTCAAACTAGCTTTTGTAAGTGTAGACATAGCCTATGAGTTTACACTCATGCAATAAATAAACTCGTTACTTAAAAGTGCCACAGGACTCCTTATCTGTTTTGCTGAAATAGATTAACACAGCTACCCCTTTGGAACTTGTCCTTTACAATCCTTGTCACTTTGAGATCAAGTCTACCCTTATATATGTTTGTGCAACAGCCATTTAACTTAATGGAAATTGGGTTTGTGCAACACATTTATAAAGTGTGTATTCTCTTTCCCTCTGGTGGCTAGACCATTATAGAAGCTAACAGCCTACTACTGCTGCCAGCTAATGGAGTTATCTTTTGGCTCAACTGGTAGAAGCCTGTGATTTGGTGCTACAGACACTTTCCACTATCTGTTACATTTTAAAATATCAAACTGGACAAAAAATATTCGTTTATGCATCAATAATGAATTTTAATATTAAATATTTAAATCCTGCTGATGATCTGTAGGCAGGATCACTACACCTGCAAGTCAGAGCCTTGGTTTTTATTTGAATTGAAAGAAAGATCAGAATACAAGCTTTAGAAATTATTTGTGTGAAAAACTTTGTTCTCTTTTATATTTTGACATTCAAAGTCCGAATAATATTAACAAAAGCAGCTCCTTTTATTTGTCTATATTTCTAAGGATTATTTGGTTTTGAGACAGGAGGACACCACTAGTAGAAAAGTACTTTGGTAGCAAGGAAAATACATTGAGTCCCAAACAAAAACTCTGTTTTGCTATTATAAGGCAGAGCCAACAATCAAAGGACAGGAAGATAATTAAATGCCTGGCTCTAGGCCAGGTCTACAGCAGTTTTAGGAGCCTCAAGTTTTCTTTTGTTTTCTTTAAAGCCTGTTAAATAGAAATAAAGTCTTCACATAACCAAGAAGCTCTAAAGATAGCGCATTTGTAATTTTGCAAAAGTGACTTGGCCTTATGACCCCATGGAGACAGAGGGCTAGAGCAGGCCTTTGCTTTTGTGAGGAGACAGAATTGAGATCCAGTGACTCTCTTTATAAGCATGGAAGTGGGCAATTATAACTTCACGGAATTTTCCCCAGTTCCCTGGGAAAGAGCTTAACCAAACTGTAGGAATTCAAAGAGGTCTTGCATCAGTGTTTACTTTGGAAACAGCAGGGGGTTGATACATGAGCCAATCAGTTTGTACTGTCATCCTTGTATGATCCAGTGGGGCTGTTCAAACGAATAGCTTATCAGGAATTAACATTGTCTGGAGCACCATTAATTCCTATTGGGTTTCTCCTTGTCTGCTACTGTGCAGCCACAGAGATCTCTCACTCAATGGCAGTATTGATTCTCAAGGAGTCATGCTACAAATGGAGGAGGGAGCAGAAGAGCAATGTAGAAGAGCCAGCAGCACTAAAGAATCCCCTTTCCCACAATTCCCCATCCCATTACCCCATCCCTACCCAATAAAACACACATATAAATAAGGAAAACAACAAAAAACTTTCCATCCAATAGCTAATGACTTTGAAAATCTATGGCTATGTCTACACTTGCAAGTTAGGTCGACTTAAGGAGGCTTAAGTCGACCTAACATATTCCCCATCCAAACCAGGCTTTCATTAAGTCATCTTAAAAAATTCCTTAAGTCGACTTAATGAAAGTTTAAGTTGACTTAATAAGAACCGTAGGGTAGGTCGACCTAACCCTCCTTAGATCGACCTAACCCTTCTTTAGGTTGACCTAGACACAGTGTGGACACTTAAGTCCATTTTGTTAAGTCGACCTAAGGGCAGTTAGGTTGACTTAACAAAGTGGACTTAGTCCACGTACATGGACACCACTTTGTTAAGTCGACTTAACAAAGTTGACCTTAAAAAGTCAACCGTATTAAGTCGACTTAACAAAGTTGACCTTAAAAAGTCAACCTTATTAAGTCGACTTAACAAAGTTGACCTAACTTTTTGTAGTGTAGACATAGCCTATGAGGCCAGCTGCTGAGAAGTTCTTGCTTGGGATCTACTGGCTTCTTCATGTAAAGGAATGATGGAGCTTTTGATTGAGAAGATAGCTTTTAAAATTTGCATGAGATAAGGGAACAAAGGAGATACAGTAGTGATTGGAGAGGCAGAGAAAAAGTGATTGTGAAGGGAAAGAGGTACAGGAGAAAGACTTCAAAAATGAAAGAAGAAAAAAGTGGGGGGAATGGAAGTTCAAAGAGAGAATGAAAGGAAAAGAAAGGAAGAGGTCAGTATTTAGAAAGAGAAAAAACAAAAAAGAAGAGAAATATAGAATAAAAGAGGAAAGTAAAACTGGAAGAAAAAAAGGATGAGAGAGTTTGAGAAGAAGTGGATTTAAGTTATAAGAAGTTGTTCTTAATGACAATTTAATTTTCATCAAAATTGCTAAAAAGATAAACTAGAAAAGATCAAAAAAGCATATATTCATATGGTTATAATCTAGTAGTCTATTACAAAAAAACTTAATTAATGGAATTTCAGTCACTACCTTTGCCCCCAGGGTACCTTTGCCCATTTTTGTGGTTTTCTTAAAGGAAATAGGAGGAGGAGGAAATAACTGACTTGACTACAAAGGAGAAACTGTGAAAAACACCATATAAAATGTGATGTCAAACACACGAAGTAAACAAATGGAAAAAAGAATTTGTTTCCGGAATTTTTTATTTATTTTAACTTTAGGTGTCACTTATAACAATAATAGGTTAAAACAAACTTTTGAAGACAGAGGAGCAAATTTTAAGTGGGTGTTCCTTTAAAATGAAGCATGGATGAACTAAGATTTAAAAAAAATCAAACTTTAACAGAACTTAAACTTATTCTATTTTGCTTTTTTAAAAAAATTCTTTATTTCTGCACTCTAGATTCTCCTGGAACTTGATCCACAAACTGGGAAACTTGCCACTTATCCCAAAGAGTTCGGCAACTGAGAGCAAGAGCCTACTGACAAAGTGGGATTTTCTCCCACAAAAGCTCATGCGAGTAATAAATTTGTTATTCTTTAAAAGTGCTACAAGACTCCTTGTTTGTTTTATTAGTTCATCAAGGTATTTTAGCAAGTGAGTAGCCCTATTTAAGTCAGTTAGACCACTCACATGCTCAAAGTTAGGCATGTTCCCAAGGGACAGAATGAACTGTGGCCTAATGTAGATTTTCATAGCTGAATTTATAAAGCTACTAAGTGTTCTTCCTAGCACAGTGCAAATCTATGAATAAAAAGCAATACAATGCCAACTTTTTCTAACGTTTATTTTTCTTTTGTTCTGTTTTGAATCCCCATCTGTTCTGCTGATGTGCCAACATGGAATCCATTTTTCCACAATGGTAATTTGTTGGTAAGGATGTCTGTTCCCAAGAGTTCACAAACTGGCTGACAAAGAAAAGTGATCTATAGCCTGGCCAGCGAATATCCTGAATATCAAAATTAAAGCCAAGAAAGATACTGCTCCCTGCTGGCTAATTCAGGTAAGATTTTTAGAAATATACCACTGTGAACATTTCCTTTTGCATTTCTCTAGCAAAACTAGAAGTTACTTTTTTCATCATTAAACCATAATATTGAACTACAACCCAATTCTCCTTTTAAATGTTCAACTACCCACAGAAATTTTGAAGTGGAATAGGTAAAACAACCAGTGATTGTACCCTACAAAGAAGAGAAATCAAAAGAGGAAAATGACAAAGGGTTTCTGAGGTTATTCTTGTTCTTCTCATTTAAGCATTATAAACAGAAGATGACTAATATCAGAATGTTCCCTAACTTAGAGATCCTTATATATTGAATTAGTAATTAGGGGATAAGTAAATTAGCTTGAAATAATAATTCTGAAATGTCAATAAAAGCTTGAAATAAAATGTATGACTTTCAGTGAGGACTAAAAAGTAGGAAAAATGAAATATAACCATTATGATAAAGGCTATTCTCACTGTATTTCAGTGTGCCTGGCTAGAATCAGAGAATACTTAAAATCTTGCAAGCCACAGCCTTTCTGAGATTTTTAACTTGATTTTCAGATCAAAGGAGTTTCATATAAATTGTCATGAACTTTGGATGAGCGTCTAAACTTTTGGATGCTTTTCCAAACCAGACCTCCAAACCTTGGGACATTTTGGACATCTGGTTTGGATATGCATTTCATCTCTGGAGATCTGGGCTGGCATCTCACTTTTGACAGTTTATTTAAATTTTAGGCAGTGAGGTTGTTTTTATTTGTTTCCATTTTTTTCAGATGTTAACCTGTAGAACTTTTACTGACTATTAGGGAGAGACGTAACCAAAGCCTTGGATTCCAATATACCTAAATAGTGAGTAAATTTGCATTTGGATCAAAAAATAGAATCAAAGGCTATGTCTACACTAGAAAAAGTTAGGTCGACTTTGTTAAGTCGACTTAATTAGGTCGACTTTAAGTGGTTACCCTTAACCGGGATTTATTAATTTGACCTAACTTCCCTTAGGTCGACCTAAGAAAGTGGATTTATGCATCCACACTGGCCTTAGGTCAACCTAAGGAAGGGTTAGGTCGACCTACGCAGGGTTAGTTCGAACACCCTGCAGTTCTTATTAAGTCAACCTAAGCTTTCATTAGGTCGACTTAAGGATTTTCTTAAGTCAACTTAATGAAAGCCTAGTGTGGACAGGGCTTAAGTTAGGTCAATTTAAGCCTCCTTAAAGTGACCTAACTTGCCAGTGTAGACATAGCCATAGAGGATTAGGGTTTGAAGGGACATCAGGAGGTCATCTAATCCAGCCCTTGCTCAAAGCAGAACCAACTCCAATTAAATCATCCCAGCCAGGGCTTTGTCAAATTGCAACTTAAAAACCTTTAAGGATGGAGATTCCACCACCTCCCTAAGTATCCCATTCAACTCCTTCACCACGCTCTTAGTGAAAAAGTTTTTTCTAATATCCAACCGAGACCTCCCCTACTCTAGTTTGAGACCATTACTCCTAATTCTTATCATCTACTACCACTGAGAACAGCCAACCTCCATCCTACCTGGAACTTCCTTTCTGCTATCAAATCCCCACCCCCCTTCCCTCCCATTCTTCTCTTCTGTAGACTAAACAAGCCTAGTTCCCTCAGCCTCTCCTCAAAAATCATGTGCTCCAGCCTCCTAATTATTTTCAATGCCCTCCACTGAATTCTTTCCAGTTTGTCCACTTCCCTTCTGTAGCAGGGGATCCAAAACTGGACACAATACTCCAAATGTGGCCTTACCAGTGCTGAATAGATGGGAATAATCACGTCCCTCAATCTGCTGGTGATGCTCTTACTAATGCAGCCGAATATGCTGTTAGACTTCTTGACAACAACAGCACACTGTTGTCTCATATCCAGCTTCTTGTTCACTGTAATCCTTAGGTCCTTTTCTCCATAACTGCTGACTAGCCAGTTGATCCCCAGTCTGTAACAGTAAAATATTTGTTTCTGATCCTTATTTTTATAATGGCCTGTACCAAACTCACCCTTCTAAGTAAATCCAACTTTAAGGAACTTCAGATTACATTCCAAAATCCGATTACTTTATTAACATTATAGTCATGATAGCAAATGCAGCACTGTCCTTTGCTTGCTTAAATGTCTGTGCTGGGATAACGTGTATGAAATGTACACTTTTCACAAAGTGATCATTCTATATCTGACCTATCAGTCCCCATCCTCAAAAGAAATGTGCAAACCACTTTCAAAGGACAGGCTGGGGAACTTAAATTCATAACTTTGGTACACTCACACTACATGTATGGCTTGTGATAACAATCTGTAACCCACTAACAAGCCCCTCCACGCTACCTCTCACCCTTCTCCCCTTCGTTGCTTTTCTTCCCTCTTCATTTCTCCCCATGACTGGAGGGGTATTACTGGGCCACTTCACCTTGAACTGTCCCTTAAAATAGGTGCTAACTATTTATGCTAAACAAACAAGGAGTCTAGTGGCTCTTTTAAGACTAACAAATTTATTTATCGCATGAAAGCTCATGTGATAAATAAATTTGTTAGTCTTTAAAAGTGCCACTAGACTCCTTGTTTGTTTTGCTGAACTAAACTAACACGGCTATCCCTTTGGAACTATTTATGCCAAGTAATCTGTCTGACCTTGTAGTTAGCTGTAACCAGTACTTTTTTGTTAAATAAAATAAAATACATTTTTTTAAAAAGGTGCCGGTACTCATATCTTGATAATAAATTTGAAAAATGCCTCTCCCACCGCTCTTCTTCCTGCAGCACCCCTCTTCTTCCAGCCACATACTCTTTTTCCTTGATGACCCTGCCCCCCTCCCCCCCATCTGGGCAGCAGGGCCAGCAAAAAAGGTGCTGGTATTCCATACTGTCACAAAAAAAGCACTGGCTGTAATTCAAGTTTCCCAGACTTGAAGAAGAGCTCTGTGTAAGTTCAAAAGGTCATCTTGTTCAGCAACAGAAGGTGGTTCAGTAAAAGATACCAACTTATCCACCTTGTCTCTCTAATATCCTGGGACTGATACTGATTGTATGAAACATATCCATTTAAACTACCACTGCAACAATGGAAGGCCTGAAATGGAGATTCAACTCTCTCGGACATGTGAAATGGAGGTTTACCTTTTTTTCTATGTAATATGATAGCACATATTTCTCTTACGATATGTAATAGACACAGGCTGCCAAATGCATACCAGTGCAGCCATGCTTCCGATCAGCTAAGTAGAACTAGAACAAAAAATATTGAGGTTCCAAATATTTGTCTTGACAGATTTGCTCACTGAATATTCCTAAATCCTGACATCTTGCATTACCAACTAAAAGATACCAACATTTTCTTCAAACCTGTTTTGCAAATCTTTATATTCCACAGTTCTATGAATGAAAAGAGAGATTCAAATTGTTGCCATTCAGTTGGCTGTCAAGTTTAATATCGTTCTGTAAAATTCCATTATCAATGAAGATGTTACAGTTTATCATGTTCCCTCCCTCTCACTCTGGCAACAATTCAGGTGACAAAGGAAATGAAGAGTTTCAGGATCCTGCCTTTTCCCAGCTACAGACATAGCTTTTTCAGCTTGAGGTAGAACAATAGCAGGAAATGGTGGAATTATGGCATTTTTTTTCCTAGAAGGGAGCTTTGAAACCTAGAAGAGGCACGCCTAGCAGTGCTCTACTTACACAACCATGAATTGGAGGAAACTGGCTACATCAAATGGGTTTAAACTGACTGACATGATAGAGGACTAGATTGTCACTTCCTGAAAGGGATGGACAAATACACTCCCCGGATGCACCTTCCTCTGACATTTCCTGCGCCTTTCCTTATTATTCATCCACTCCCAAGAGTCAATGGAAGAGGTTGCAACCTGCACTTTTAAAAGGAAACATAAAGTAACCGCCTGCATAGCAGTGGATACAGCTTTGTAACTGAAATTTCATAGGTGAGGGAAGTCTTGGCTGTGAAATGATGACGAAAACACATTCACCTTGAACGTAAAGCCTGCTGAACTCAGAAACAGAACTTCAGCTCACAAACCAAACTCTGCGTGGGTTAACACAGCTCGTCAGTTTAATAAACTATGCCTGGTAGTGAGGTTATTAACATTCAACCCTGTACATCACTACCGGTTATATGTTTCATTATAAACCATTACTTTATAGGCAAGATTAATAATTATCGAGAGTTTAAGAAGATGTAGTTGGAATTCTAGTAGCAGGGGAAATTTCAATTAAGTAATAAAGATCAAGGCACAGGGCATTTCCTGTGGATTAATGACCAGCTGGTAGAAGCTGATAGCCCTTGGCTGAGCTTCAGGCTATGAATTCCAACTGGTCATTAATCCCGGACCTCAATCATTATTGCTATTAAATGAATGAGCAAGAAAGAGAGAGTTTCTAATTAGGACATACTGTTTCGGTTAGTATGTACAGGGCATTGCAGGAGGATTAGTATCCTGTACATAAACCAACTTGAATCATTTCTCAATATGTCATTCTTCTTATATAGATTACATATGATATTACTTCTTGTTAGAGCACATACATTTGGTGCAGAACAAGTTTCTAGAAAGGAAAGTTCTAGGCCAGAAACTGACTTGGAATAAGCAAATGCATCTCCTATTGACTTTACGAACACTGGGTCAATAACACTAATTCTGACTTTGGCCCTAAATTCTTAGCTGTAACTCTTCCAAAATTATAAACAAAACACTCTTATTAAAGATAAAATACTTGATTCTTAACCTTGGTATTTTACTCTCCAGGCTCACAGAGCTGGAATAACAGCACAGAGAACATGCTAGACCCCTGAAGAGAGTTAGTGACTGACCAGGGAACATTTGGACTGATTAAGAAATGGCTTTGATGGACTTCAGAGAAAGTCTTATCCAGTGCTGTTTAAATTCAAGGGTAGTCAGGACTACCCCTGAGATTAGCAGATGGAAGTGAATGAAGGAGGACAACAAAGAGTGTTCTTCAAAGATGCTGTAGAGAAGATAGGAATATGAATCCAAAGGAAGAACTGGGTGCTTATCTCATCTGGGCTAACAGTAATTATGTTGGTGGCAGCTAAGACATTTCTCTAATTTTCTATCTATGCCTAAGATATGAAAGGAACTGGCTGTCAAAGAATGGGCAAAGAGCGATCCCAGTATTGGCAAGCTTTAATGAACATCTGGAAATGGACATTGGGGCTTTTCTCCTCTAGGTAACCAGCTGGAATCCAGCTCAGTCAGCAACATCACCAAAAATTACTATTTGACTGAAGTTTTCTGACTTGTGAGAAATGGGTTGGTGAACTTAATTTAGTTCCCATTCAAATCACAAACCCTACATCACAGTTAGTACCTCTGTTGATACCAGCACTTCAGTGCCTTTCACGGGAGGATTGCAATGTACCTTACAAACCTGAATTCTCATTTCTCCATTTTACAGCTAGATGTGTTGACACAGAAGTTAGGTCTTATACAAGTCAGTGGCAGAGATAGGAATAGAAAAGTCAAGAAGTTCTGACTTCTAGTGCTCTACTCTAAACACAAGATTGGTTTACATACAGGGCATTAGTTCTTAATAAATGTTCTCTCAATAGCAACTGAAACAGTGTAACTCACTAAAGCAACCTTAGGATTTATTTTATTTTAAATTCATAATAATAACAATGACCCCAACAGAGAAATCTTGCTGGGGATTTATGACTAGTTAGGACTATTGGCTAAAGGCACACCCCCCAATCAGTCAATAATTCCAAGTAGTTCCTCTATCGTCTTTGGCATCACTGAACTGTTATTATGTTACCTCCCATCTCCTTTAATATTATGGAAAGGTACTGTTACATTACAAAATGGCATTTTACTAGATGAAAAAGCTTCCTGAACTAGGATTGCTAACTTTTGGATTCCAGGGTGAAAGCTATCATTTGTTATATATCTGGGTCACCAAACCATGGCCCATGAGCCACACGTGAATCTTTTACAATTAAAATGTGGCTCACAGAGCACCCTGAACTTCCCCTCCTCCTGCTCCTGCCCCCATTCTCCACCTACTGGGGGTCAGGGGCTTATGCCCTGCAGCAGGCTAGTGGGACTAGAAAGGCAACTTTTGGGAGATCACTAAATCTGGCCACTCTTGCAATATATCCTTACATATTAAACTTTGAGTACAAGAATAGTGCATCTGTGAAAGCTAATATGGCCAGAAATAATACCAAAAGATGTAACCTGGTTCATTTGTTTGTTTCCCCCCCAATGAATTGTCTTTTCCTTTAACCAGAGGTTCATACTGTACAAACTGTAGCACTTAAACCAGGTGTGGCCTTGAATTCTGAAAAACAGCTGCAAGCAATTTTTTTTCGGTCTCCGCTTTCACACTGTGAGCAGTGAAGTGAAATTTTCTCCTTTTCCTCTCATGAGGAGAGCTCTGGGATGAATACAATTGCAGATTTTTTCCTCCCCCCCCCCTCCGCCTAGCAAAGTTCCCGCTTTGGTCTAATGAATAATACAAAGACAAGCAAAGGAAAGGGCTTATTCTATCATGAACAAAAAATAAAGAGAATGTACAACATGCAATGCTAGGTAGTTGGGATTCTGCACATTTTTTTAAAAATTACCATTATTTATATTAGTGTATTTTATATTTAATATTCACAAGGAGAATTTGAATACAATTCCTTTCCCCCAAGGAATGATGCATCTAATCTTTCTTGAAATGAAGTAACTGAATGGTAGTTGAGAGAGTAATAAACTACATAATAGTTATAAAACACACTAGGCCAGTTCAGAGAAATTTCAGTGGGTAGGAAGAGAGAAAATGGAATAAAACTAAACTGGCAAATAAGAGAGGAGACAGAAATAAAGCTTTGTATAGGAACATCCTGAAATTTGGGGAACTTTGTATCGAAATTAAGCTTCGCACACGTCCGTCTTCCCTGAAGGACGCTAACCCAAATTGTCAGGTCTCAACACACAGACTGTCAGGGAAGTTCAACTCCATAGCTGACCCCATTTGTATGGGAAATTCATAACAGATCTAAACTAAAAAGTGAATTATTCCAAGGAACAAAGAATTAGAGAGACAATTTTGTTGTGTAGGCTGATTCAACCAGCATGTTAACCCCACTCCCTCTACCACCAGGGACGTAAGTGGGACTGTTTTGGTGCCAGGAACAGCAGCTGCCAGACTGATGGGAAGAATGAATTGCTGTTGTACTCTGCAGAGAGAGTGACTTCAGTAGCCTGTTGTAGGCTGTTCTTCTGCTTGTATATTCAATAATGCAAGACTAGACATGGGGTTCTTGGTTCAGGCTGAGCCATGTGGTGATGTGAATTATCTTGGAAGTCACCTTTATGGCACTATGTAGCATAATATTTGGGTGCTGGCTACATCAATATGCTGTTTGCATCTGTGATACTGCATGATTAAAGATGACCATTTACATCACTATTGTTCTCACTATTACACAATTTCCATAAATCTTACACAAGATATGTCATAGAAGGTGTCAATGGGAAACTTATGATTTATTAAGTATGATTATATTATTTATATGCATGCAACATCTTTGTATTTGATTATATGAATATTGGCTATGTACTTGTATCTAAAACATGTATCATATTCCTGGATGATACTCCTCGGGTAGATTTGCATAAGGGGTAGACAGCTATGTTCCTGTGGCCCATTAAAGACACTGCTCTCTTTGAAGCGGCCATTGAAGAAACCCATGCTGTCCAGATAGCTCTTCCTGTGCAAGCTTCAGACAGCAAAGCATCAGTGGCTGCCCCTGTGATTCCTCAAAACATGTAGAGGCATGTGATATGCTCATGTCACCCTGGATTCCATCTTGGGCCAGTGACTTTTCATGCACCTTGGCTGTGGGCTTCATTTGGGTAAATTTCTATGCGTGTGGCAAGGATATAAAGTGTAATTGGAACATCTCTATTTTGCCTCTTTCCCGCTCTAATTCGCTGGGCTGTGGATCTACAACAAAAAGGAGCATGAACTATGGACTGAATGCTTAAGGGGGACTGTGTTTGGCTTCTGGTTAACCAGTGCAGAAGCTGTTTTGTTTCTGGTGCAGTGAATCTAATTATAGGATAAAGCACCATAGTTTGGGGATTATCTGTTTCTTGCAGTTTGCCCTAAGTGTGGCATTCTCAGTGTGACCCTTCCAGGCACCCAGTCACAGCACCACGGTCCTTGTTATTGTTTAGAAATTCCTGAAACAGAGACCATTGCTTTGTACAATATCAGTAATAGAATATATTCCAACCCCATCAGGGGTCACTGAACTGCTAGCAAGAGGCAGGGTGCAGCTAGAGTCCTCCCAAATACAGCCTGCAATGCAGGTAGGTATTAATTAGAAGAATCTGCTCTTCCACTGTACCAGTCATCAGAACTACAAATCCTTGGGAGACAACTGAATCTATCTGCCTGCATGCCAGTACCCAAAAAAGTATTCTGAGTGCACAAAATCTGCATAAACTGCTTCAAGATGCTGTTGATTAGTTTAAAAGACAATAAAGACCCAAGTGGTTTATGCAGAACCCTTATTGCATATTTCTTACATCAAACCCACACCATCCTAGGCCACACAAGAGCAACAGGGTAATGCTCTATGGTTTCTTGACATATAGTGCCTTTCAAGCAAAAGTGTACCAGAACACGTTTTCCCAGTCAGATACATAAATTTCTGAAGTGAGATTTAAGTTTTATTTTGAAGGGTAATGAAGCCAATCCACTTTATGCAAGTCTACACATAGATACAATTGATTTTTATTTATAAGCCTCATATAAGTACTTATTTTAAAGACCTCCTCATATAGGTACTTTATTTGAAAGTACTGAGCCAGCTTTTCTATAAGTTCTTTTTCTGAGAAAGAAAGAAAGAAAGAAAGAAAGAAAGAAAGAAAGAAATGGGAATCCAGGCTACAAAAAAAAGTGATGGCACATGACCAACACCACAAGTTCAGATCCAGATGTGAAACTAAATACTTGAACTTTTGGAAATTTTTTATCTGAATTTAACTTTGCAACTTGGGCTCATTTCTACTATTACCAAAGCCTGGTAGATTTAAGAAGTTTAGAGGATAACAGAGAACTCACGGCTTTCCACTCACATTTTAAAAAATGACTGATGGCCATAACAGGTGCCATTGTCTCATTTATTTTTATTAAGGGTTACACAGAGCTCTTCCTTCCCCGTGAACTCCCATTGATTTCTGTAGTTGTAAGTGAAGATGGAAAAGAGCCCTGAGTCAATTCCACAACTGACTCCTTACTTTATTGTGCTTATTTTTAATCTTTATTAAAAATAAAGCATTCTTCTCCCAGGCAAAAGCATTCAGCAGCACTGTGAGGGAGACAGTCAGAGATATTACAGAAGAACTGAAATGGGAAATTACTATGCAAATAAATGTTTATAAATTACAAGAACTTGGAAAGCCAGTATATCCAAAAGTAAGTCTCCTATTAAGTGAAAATTAACCATGCATCAGATGAGACATACTATTAATAATTGTTCTAAAACATGTAGGACAAACCAGCAAGATACAAAAATTAGTGTAAGGTGTAAGACAGCAGGGGTAGGGGGCAGCCAGAAACAGATCTTATTTCTGTTCTGGGAGGTGGGTGGGCAGGGGCCTACCCACTGCTAAAGGCCCCTCCCCCAGCCTAAGGGGAGGAATCAGTGCACTGAGGACTCAACAGATTTCAGGGGATAAATAATGAAAAAACAAAACCAGGAATAGATGTGGAGGGTCAAAGGGTCAGATGAAGGGAACCAGAAAGGGACACCAAGCAGAGAACCCCAGACTGCGCCCTCTGCCCTGAAAGATGTCTAAGGAGCTAGCAGACACTGCCCAAAGGAACTCTGCCCAGATCCATGAACAGATGGAGGAACGGAAATAGACCCCATAGTTGCAAAGCACCCCCTCAGCCAACCTTCTCTCCCTGGTCTTGTAGATGGCCACTTTAGCAACTGAGACCAATTAAGACCCAGCCAGGTGCCTTGTAAAAACCCCTGGTCCAGACAGGAGGCAGAGTGGGAGTAGTGCTGTTTTGTGTGAAGCAGAGTCTTGAGAAAGGTACCAGGACCAGGAGGAGGAAAACTGGCTTAGGCAGAGCTGAGGTACTCCCTAGGCACAGAGGTCTGAGAGCAGAACCCAGGAAGAGAATGGAAAAGGAACAAGTAGCTGAAGGGACAGAGGGGGAAATAGCCCAAGGGAAGGAATAGCAGCCTGGAACATTGTCAGCAGCGCACAGCTGCTATTCATAGGGCTCCTGGGCTGGGACTTGGAGGAGCAGGAGGGCCTGGGTCCCTTCTCCCTTCCCTCCCCACAGCACATTATTGGAAAAACCTCCTCCCCATAGAGTTGGCATAACTGGTGACTCCCTGACCCAGTATGAAAAGAAAAAGCATGAGACCCACTAGAGAGGATCTGGCAGTTTGTCACAAAGGCATATAAAGATAAGACTTCTTTGACTAGATAAGACAGCTGGGAATAGAACAACAGTAAGAAGATGACACCCCTGATATTACTTTAAAATTAATGTAAGAAAAAGTTATATTGCCTTTTATATTTGTGTCATAAAGAGGTGGGCCAAATTCTAAACAGAGGCAGCTAATTTAATTCTCCCCATAAAATGTTAATATTTGCTAAGGAAGCATAACCTATTTAACTCCCCCCTCCACACACACTAGAGTCTTCAGAATATTAATTGCAGTGCTCTGAACATGATTTTTTTTTTTTAATCCAACAGCCAACTCTTCAGCACAAGATGACCTACAGTACACCCTGTTACGTCAGTATTCAGCATGGCTTTTATCACTGGGCGTGCACACTTGATGTCTAAGCTTATGAAATTCTAAATTATATACTTTTTTCAATGGATTGTGGTAACAAAACACAATTTAAAAAGAACATACTCAAAGAAGGATTGCTTTTAAAGAAAAAATGCACAAAATTAACCATTATTTGTGATTTAGCTGTCTTGCTAAAATCTAAATATTATGTCTCATTGTCCATTATGTGTGTGCAGGAAAATCTTACCTAATGGACAGAGAACTTAATTCTCTATTATCCTAAAGGCATTTTATAGCTAAAATAACATCTATTTGAATTATGGGGTGTTTGGAACGAAAGTTTGGAAAATAGAGTTCTCCAGTGTATCTGCATGTTTCAGGATTATCCTTAATTTCATTTCACATAAAAATAATAGCAAATGGAAAAAAATTTAAAAGCCCAGTAGACTCTACAGTAACCGTACAATATGATCATTCTGTCCTTGGGTAACCTCATTCATTCTCTTAAGGCTTTAAATTACTGTCTCCATCAGTATCTCCCAGATTTTTTTTCCACCCTGACCACTCTCCTTTTGATCACTTGTATTTTGATTTGCCTCTAGATCAGCGGTTGTCAACATATGGGTCACAACCCCATTTTGATACGGTTTCCAGAGGAGAAAGCCCTAGCCTGGAGCTGGTCAGAAGCTGAATCTTCCACTAGGGGCTGAAGCCCAGCTGGGAGCTTCATCGGTCACTGATTTGTGTTTATCAATACAAGCTCACCCTTCCCATTAGGTACATATTTATTTTTATTTTTTATATAAAGATCGTCTTGTGAATTAAAATAGTTCGTGGCTATATGGCCATTTAATGCTTTTTAAAAAAATTTAAAATAGTCACTATCCTGAATAACACAGCATTGGGGTCATGTAGTAATTTTTCTTGTCAGAAGGGGATCGCAGTGCAATGAAGCATGAGAACGGCTGCTCTAGAAAAGTCCTGCTGCCAACTGAAACTCAGCATGTCAGACACAGAACTCATTCCTCCCAATTCCTTCTCCTGCCTTTCGTCAGAACTGTCAACAACTACATCATCCTCTCTGCCCCACAGGCTTTTAATACTGATGTCAACTTCAGCGCTTCTCTTCCACAACGCCTTCTTAAGGCACCAGTACTACAATGCGCTTAAGCATGAATTTAAAGATAAGTCCAATTGGCCTTAATAGAAGGAAACTATTCCCAATGAGGGTTCAAGAAAAAAAGTTGATCATGCAAGTGCTGGAAATAAGAAAGATTCATAAGAGGGCTCTGGCTAAACTGAGATGATAAGCAAGAAGAAATTGTTAGGACATTTTTGCTGGAATCAAAATGTATGTGCTAGGTGCAATAAGTTATTATCGTCTCCAGTTCGGAATAGGGTCCACTGGCAAACTCTCAGAAAATAATCTTCCTCTGCTGATGAACAGCATTTGTATAAACACATTAAAAAGAGAAAAATTCAGTCTGGATGAATTTACTTTTAAGGAGGATTGTCAGTTACAGGCCATGTAACTGGTATTCTTTTATCTGAAATCTTAAGATCCTTTTTCTTACTATTTCTATGGAAATAAGCATAGCTTTCGCATCAGAACATATGATTAAAATGACTATTTTATGGGGTTGTTTAACCAATTAGCCATCTTTTATCACTGCATTTTGTATAAAGTTTTTTTAAATCAAACTACAGAAATAGCCTCTCTGATAACCATCTTCAAATCCAGCACTGTATTTCAATAAAGTTGCTTAGTCCTAGTTTCCAGCATAGTGGGGTGAGATAAACATTTCTCCTCTTTCGATGAACCAAACAAAACGTTTCTTAGATTTTGCATTCCGGATAAGAACTGGTAGGCTGCAGTTTATGGATGTCTACCTCACTAAAATCAGCATGCTTATAAAAGAGGGTAATTTGAATGAGGGAACACCATGCAGTCAAAAATGAATACGCCTCAGATTTCAAGATTTAAAAGAGCACAGCACAGAGGACAAATGAATTACTTTCCCCTTAGAATCCAGCACTATTGTGTGAGGAATACTTGCTCTCTCTTGATTATTGGTGTAACTAGAGTATGTCGATATTTTTGATGTGATTCAAGAAATTCCTCACGTCAACCAAACATAGTGAGGCTAAATTCTACCTTATCATAACTATAAAGTTAAATTTAGGGAACAACTTCCTCAAGGTAATTTCATTTCTTCTCGTTCTCATGAATGCCCTTTGTTGTTAACTACAACCATCCATGTGGACCTTCTGGTGATACCATACCCATGTTTAAATTCTCTTGCAGTATAAGTACAGTATTAATATTGTCATCATAGGCTGACATAACAGGTGAAATGGGATTGTTTAAGTTAGATGGGGGGGGACATGACATAAGCACTCCATTTATATATACATACTTTAAGTTCTGTAAATACTATCGCACTTAGAGCCAAATATTATTCATCTTACTCAAGTTAGTAACCAACTGACGTACAGGGAATAGGATTTGCTACCTGACTGGAACTTGCCCTCTCAGACCTCTCTTCTAACCAGGTTACTATACTTATTTGTATAGGTCAGGGGTCGGCAACAGCGGCTCCGAGAGCCACATGCGGCCCTTTGACTGCCCCCTTGTGGCTCCCTGGCAATCCCCTCCAGGGAGCCAGGTGTGCAGTGGCTCCAGAGTTCTGGGCACAACTCCCAGGCCCCCTTGGCTCTGAGTCAAGCCTCACCCCACACCTCTTCCCTTCTCCAGCCTGACCTGCGCCTCTCCCCCCCCTCCAGTCTGACCCCGTCTCTCCCCTCCTCCAGCCCGATCCGCGCCTCTTCCCTCCTCCAGCCCGATCCGCGCCTCTCCCCTTCTCCAGCCTGACCCTCCACACTATGTTCCCTGTAAGCTCCACGGGTACGTGGCCATGCAGCAGCTGTCGCACCCCCCGTGCAGCTTAGGGGGACCCCCGCGCAGCCCAGCAGCCCCTGCTGTCCCCCAAGCCGGGGCTGTGCTGTGGCTTTCTCTTTCTTTCTTTCTTTCTTTCTTTCTTTCTTTCTTTCTTTCTCCCTCCCTTCCTTCCGGTGGCTGGGCTTCAGGGCTGTCCTGTGGCTGACTGGCTGGCCGGCTGGCTTGCTTGCTTTCTTTCCAGAGGCTGGGCTGCAGGGCTGTCCTGTGGCTTTCTTTCTTTCTTTCCTTCCTTCCTTCCTTCCGGCAGCTGGGCTGCAGGGCTGTCCTGTGGCTTGCTTGCTTTTTCTTTCTTTCTTTGCTTGCTTCTTTCCTTCTTCTTTCTTTGCTTCCTTCCTTTTTTCCTGCTTTCTCTTCCTTCCTTCTTCT
>ML685793.1:20294835-20344538 GCA_007922175.1 Pelusios castaneus | reverse complement strand
CTTTTTTCTCTTCCTTCCTTCCTTCTCTTTGCTTCCTTCCTTTTTTCCTTTTTCTCTTCCTTCCTTCCTTCTCTCTTCGCTTCCTTCCTTTTTTCTTTTTTCTCTTCCTTCCTTCTCTCTTTGCTTCCTTTCTTTCTTCCTTTCTCCTTTCCTTCCTTATTTTTTTCCTTCCTTCCTTTCCTTCTCCACCTTCCTTTCTTTCTCTTTCTCTTCCTTCTTCCTTTCCTTCCACCATTGAAATGTTTATATGTAAATTGTTTATTAACATCATTAAACATCATTTTTTGTTGTTAAAAATCAATATGCATCTCTGTTCTATTATTCAGTTTCTTAACCAGGAGGTTACCCATTGCGGCTCTCAAAACACTTGGTTATTGAAGGAATTTTTTAAAATGGCTCTTCTTATCTTTTGGGTTGCTGACCCGTGGTATAGGTGATTGGTTTTAAATTTATCCTTCAAAATTTGAATTTGAAGTGTAGAAGCTCCCAATTCCATTTACTAAATAAGAATTCAATATTAGGAAACCTAACATCCTTTGAAGTGTTGATCAATAAAGTGACTAAGTTAAAGCAAAAAAACATTCTTTAGTTTTGATGTTTTGGGTTTATTTTAAATATTCCTTAAAGATAAAGATGAATAAGCTTATTTAGTTTCTGAAAGGAACCAAAAAGTTTAATGCTGTGCTTGCCAGAAATATTGATGTTTTTCTGTTAGTTTTTAATGTTGCTATTCATTGATAAGAGGGTGGAGCATGTTATAGATGTGTAACAGTTACTGACCCCAGCTGAATATGCTGGCTGAACATGTTTCTAAATACTCATTTAAACTTATTTTAATACATCCGAAAATTCTATCACATGACACAGCTTCCCTTTTGGAAGAAAAGAGGTGCTTAGATTGCAGCTAGATCCTTTGTTTCCTGATTTTATAAACAATACCTAAAACTTTGACAACTTTGATTGGCAATTCAGGCTTTTTCTGAGTACATTGTATTTATCAAGCAAAGAACTTGCTGGTATCCTACTGAATAGTTATTGATTATTATATCTTTAAAAACACCTAGACGTTTGTTAAACTTACAGCCATATATAATATATTCTTAATAATAATTAAATTTGATTTGTGAGTATTGACTAAAGATTAGACTATTAAAAGTGATTTGGAACCTAAGTCCCACAGGATGTATTTTTTGAAAATTTTGCCCAAATTATTGCAAGAGTTAAAAGTTTCTGGATAATTTTTAAATGGTTTTCTGGGTTTTTTCATTGTTGTTTTGGGGTGGGGGACATTGTATGCTATTCACACCGCTCAAATTTTCCTTTTGAATTTTTCATTTTGCATGTTGTCTTCCCCTGTGACTCAATTTCTGTCTGTCTATTTAGCTCATAAACAGAACAAACATGCACACAGCCAAATGGGAATGTAAGTAGAACTAATTTCTGATTTGTTTAATGTTCTGCCAAACTTGGACTTCATCCTAGTTCTTTCTTCATATGAGCCATTATGTCATGTGGCTCAAGCAAATGAGAGAAAGAAAGAAAACTTGATCTAGTTTTAAAAGACAATAAAAAGTCCACTAAACATCCATTTGGATTTCCTGACATCTAAAGAGGTTTGTATAGCTTAATTTTATACCAAATTAGGGGCCCAGCCCTGCTTCCTTTGAAGTCTACAGCAAAATTCTCAAAGGGTGAATTCACTCTTCTGAAATAAAGCTTGATTATTCCAACTCCACTTTGGCGATGTGCAGAACTGTTGAAGAATCAAATCCATCCCAACCTTGCACCTCCACCCATGGCCACATCATAGAGCTGCTCCAGCCTATAATATGGAGGCCCTTTACACCAGTTGTGCAAGGTACTGGGCCTCTTCGTCTGGCTAAACATAGATTACAGTCACTGACCCTGCCTCTCTAGGGACCAGCATGGAGATTTTTTTCCCCAGCATGAATAGTCTGTAGTTGTTCAGCCAACAAATCCCTGACTAGGCTGTAGGCAGAGCTAACCAGATACTGAGGGCCATGTGCTGATTCTCATGACACACACTCTGTCGCGACAGCATCACACTCATCCAGGGTCTGACTCTGATTCACGTGCCACACAATCTGGTGACATTTACCTTAAAGCAGTAACTCTTCAACCAGCTGGAGAGTAGCAGCACTGTAAACACCAGGTTTCAAATTGTACTTTGTACATTTGAAACATGCTTTTCTACAAGAGATGACAATTCCAGCATGCTGATGAAGAGCTCCCCAAAAGCAAAAATCTGGAGCTATGTGTCTTTCTACTTTATTTTTATGGCAGTTCTGATTTTGTATGGTTGGGCTCAGAGGGGACGGGTTACAAACGGGGAAGGATCCTGGCCATCAAGTTGTATGAGAGCCTGTGCATGATACCATTCGAAGTAGAGCGTGCAATAGGGAAAATAGGGTGTGAAATTAAAAACATACTGGACTACCTAAGTAAAAGCAATGAGAACAAGAGAACTAACCGAAAAAATCCTAACGATTTATCACTGTGAGAAGATAGAAACTTTAGACAGCTCATCTCAAATTAAAGAAGAGAAACAGGAAGCCAAATGGGACAAGCACTGACATCAGAAACAAGAATGAGCAAGAGGATGTTTCTCAACCCTGTTCATACATGTTTATTTGAGTTCTTGGGGGTGTAGTTTGCTTTTGAAGACACACACAACCTGCCAAGTGTTTGCAGATTCAATGCCCTACTTTCTTCAATTCCTTTTAATGTCTTTTTAAAGTAAATTACTGTGTTCATGTTTATATCTCATTTACCTAATTTTTACATTTACAAGTTTTATTCTTTATTACTTAGTAGCATAATAATACTGGCATTTAAGAAACAGTTACCATACAGGGATATTATTACACTTTTCAAATATTAAGCCTTCAGGAAACTGTCACAACGTTTGGGTAAAGTGAGACACAGATGTTAAGTAATTTTATCAAGGTCATAGGATGAATCTGAAGCATAACTAGGTTACGAAATTGGGAGTCTTCCCGTCTCCCACTCGACTACTCTTTTATTCAGAATCTTTACAGTATGTTTTGAAACATGTTGGCACAAAAAAAGAGCCATTTTCCTTTTCAAGGCTCATCTGGACCCACTTATGATTTCATTCAGCACAACTGCACCAAACTAATCAAAAAAATGTAAATCCCATCAAACCGAGTACATTACAAAAAAAGCTAAGGATGATAATAGCAATTGTGTGGAAACAAACAATTGTACACAATATTTGGCTTTTGTTTCCTTCTTAGATTTATTGAGAACTTGGGATCCACAATTCACTTTTTTATTTTAATGCCAATACCTAGAAAAACATCTGGTTAATCTACATGGTATTATTACTGGAATCTCCAAATGGAGAACAGAATATCCTTTCACAGAGAGTACTGAATGTATCTCAGCCCCTGTTCAGGTTTTATTTGTTACAAAGATAAAGGCTATCTCAATGGTTTTCAACCTGTGGCCCAGGGACCAAAAGTGTCCCTCAGGGGTTTTCAAAGTGCCCTGTGGCTCCCCTCTGGCTGGCTGAAGAAGGGAACCTGTACCTAGGAAGCCAGGTGGAGCCCACAAGACTATAGGACATGTGTGGGGCTACACTGCTGGAGCCACAGAGACCAGAAATCATCAAGGAAGCAACCTCTGCTGAACTCCTTCTGTCTGGCTGCAGTGGGAGGGAAAGGGTCCTGCTGGCAGAGACTGGTGACGCTTCAGGCTTATAAAACTGATCTCTGTGGAACCACTGGGCTAGTCATTGCTCTTTTTAAATATCCTTCAAGAGAGAGAGGTAGTTTCTGCAAGTGATTCAAACTTCAGAGAGGGAATCAGGATTTCATATTTCCACATTTTCCAATGACTCATTGAGAATGCTGGGCAAGTCACTGGAAATCTGAGTTTCCTTCCCTGAGAAACTAGATTGTTGGTTTTAGTTAATGTTAGTAATCTGGGTTTAGACAAGAAATTGTCATTTAATTAATTTGTAAAGCACTGAGATTTGAAAGGTGCTTTTTAAATGCAAATTATTATTAGTTTGTTTGTTTTTTATGAATGAGCCATTGCCCAGTCTGAAAAGGGCAATAGGGAAAGGAGGATAAGAAATAAAAATTCTGTATCCAGATAGTTATTGTGCTGTTCTCAGTATTATGTGGGTTTTTCGTAAAACTGTAAGTAACTAATCAAAGCAAATGAATAGACAATGCAGAGATACATTGCATAGCTCAGTAAAAGTAAACTAGTAGCTCCATATATATGAAAAGATTAGTTTACTATTGTTGCAACACCTTTTCTTTCTGATGGAGTGGGGAGCAGTTAGGAAGTACAGTTATGAAGTATAAATAGTTCATGTACCTAGGGTTAAAGGAGAAAAAGAAACTGGGTGAAACTTAGGATTCTTGTTTATTTTGGCTGGTTGTAGACATTTTTACTGTATTTAAGAGTTTTAGCTAGAGATAGTCAAAGATGTGTCTGTGTCCATGTGTGAAAAATGTTCAAAGAGAATGAACAGCTTAGTATCATTTAGTCATTTTCTATGCTTTTGTTGAAAATTTTTCAACTCCTTTGGAATTTCGAATTTCATCTCCTGCCTCACACATTTAAAAATCCTTTCCCTTCCCATAATGTTTTTTAATCAAAAATGAGTTTTTGAGGCACTAAAACTCCATGATGATACATTGTGTCATTAGGCAGGGACCATCTTTTTGTTCTATGTTCACGCAGCACCTAAAGTAATGGGATCCTCGTCCATGACTGGAGCTTCCAAGTGCAAAGTCCTGCACTTAGGACGAAAAAATCCCATGCACTGCTACAGGCTGGGGACCGATCGGCTAAGTAGCAGCGCTGTAGAAAAGGACCCGGTGGTGCCAGATCTCATCTGAAATAACTCAACCAAGCAACATCAATATACGTCTTCATTCAGCAAAGCCCTTAAGCTGATGCTTAACTATAAATAGGGAATTGTCCTATTTCTGCTCAGCAAAACACTTAAAGCCAGTTTCACTGAAACATCGTGGCCTTGCACAACCTGGAGATCAAGTAATTAAAGTATTTGTATCTGCAGATGGTGTTAAAAATGTTTTAAAACTAAAAGACTTGTAAAATGGTTTCTGTAACATATATATTGAAAACATGATTTTATGGTGCGACATAAGAATTTTAACACAATTTAGGATAACCTGTGTAAGTCATGCTTGCCTTCACCTCTCCCAAGTTCATGTTGATAAAATTTTCATGCCACACCATTGTATATCTATCATACATATTAGTTTTATTAATGAATATTTATAATACTTGTATATACACACAACACTAATGTGCTTTTTATTCCAAGGCGAAAAGGTGATTTGGCTGAATTTTGAACTACTAATCATATTGTTGATTGAGGTGGCAAAAAGTATAGACTTTGGCAGCTCTGACCTAAACCCAGAAACCACAGAGGTCCTGGGCTTCAGAAAGCAATGTTCTCATCTCTAATTGCACAGGGGCTCTGACAAAGCCCTTGAATTGGGAAAACTATCAAGCATGAGAAATCCATTAGAAAAACAGCTATATTTACCCACCAGCATGCATGCATGCATAGCTACAACACTCTCCCTAAAAGAGGAGATTAAAGAACCCTGACTACACTATATCAATCACTAAAATGTATCAAACACACTTTTGCTTAGTATGTTTAACTTTGTATTTTTTGCAGTATCAGATATCACTGCCATTTCACCACAAAAACGCTTCATTTTCTTGGGAAAAGGATGGTATCTATGTCAAAACAGTGAAATTTTATCTGTGACCATTTGAGATTCTAGCAAAAATATTATACCTCAATTAAACCACTATGAAAAGTGGCATTCATTAGTGGAAACAACAGCTTTTTACCCTTGTAAGTCCTCTGAAAAAATCATTACAACCTCAGCTTTTGCATATGCTAGATACTGAAGTGGATACTGCTAGCTTCCCACAGATCTCCTTACCACAAACAGGATTACTTTATAAAGATGCAGGATGTAGAAATTTGGACAACTCTTCTAGGGATATTAACATGATTAATTGATTCTGTCGTGGATCTGCACCCAGAACTCACACTGAAGTCATTACGCATTTCTATATGCTTGGACTATGTATTGAAGGGCTGGCACAACGTGACTCCAAGAAAGTTTACTTTGCAGTCCAATAAACATCTAGTGTTTCTGAAACCCTCTTTCTTGGAAAAAATTACTCCCAATGTAGGTGATCAATAAAGGCCTGCTCCTCTCTCCCTAAAGCTGTTCTTCTCACTATCACCTTTGCCTGAATTATCATCACCACGTACATGTATCCAATAGCTTCCTCCCACTTAGATTTTGTCGAGCAACAGTGCTCTCAAATCTCATTTCTTTTGGCTGGCTTTCCACCACTAATCTCTGTTTTAGTTCTATGCAATCCACACTGACAATTCACAAACCATAAATCTATTAAATAAAATAACTTTCCTTGAAAATCTTGCTATAAGCAAATCTAATTGACACAGCGCTAAAGAAAGCTGCTGGATCTGGAGACCTCTCTATGCTAATTCTCCCATCGCAGCTGAACTGGCACAGGCAACAGTGGGAATTATTTTGGTAACAGTTTCTTATAGTAGATAAAGCTCAGAAGTACAAGCATTCTGACTGAGTCCTGCATAAATGCACTGAACTGAGAATGGATCCCTGTATGTTCTTCATCTGTGCAAAGGAAGACAGAATCGTTGGCACATGTTGAAGGGAAAGGGTGCATGAGGAGTTATAGCTCCTGACTAATATGGCCAGAATATTACCAGTGTAGGGTAAAGACAGGCATGCTGAGCAGGCCATGAGTGGATGTGGACTATTCATCTCCTTTTTAAAGGTGACCATGTGCTTCTCCAAAAACAAGCCTCCAGTCACGAGCAAGCAGACAACTGATGAGGGAGAGTGAGTCCATTTGCTCACCTGACAATGTTCCATGCTCAGATGTGATAGTCACTCTCGGTGCCACCTCTTAACCCTGCTCAGGAGAATAATCATTGGCATTCTAGCTGTCTTCTGTGCAAGTAACTAAGACAAAGCTCACCCTACATCCTCTTGAACGTTACATAACCATGCAGGGGCAGCCAGAATCTACCCTATAGACTGTAGGCTCCTCTTGTCAGAGATCTTGGGTGAAATCCTAGCTCTGTTGAACAAAACTCTCACTGACTTCAGCAAGGCCCGTATTTTACCCCCTTGCCTTCTTTTATCTCTATCAGGCATACCAATAGAGATATACAACACAACAATTTTACATTGATATTAATAAATATATTCAACTATAGTGATTGAATAAGCAATACAATGAAAAGTATCTGTACATCTACCAAATAGTCCCCCCTCCCTTGATAGATTACTTGATATATTACTGTATTTGGTTATAAAGTGTTCACTTTAATACAGCATGTTCCAAACATAATTTAAAAAAACAAAAAACAAAACTGGCTTCCCCATACTACTCTATTGTTATGCCTGTTCTACCAATTAATTCTTATTGAGAGAGACCGTATGAAAACTCCCTTCATCAGCCAATTGGCTATTTCCCACTCCAATCCCAAATTTCCTATCTTTGAAAATCTGTTCCTCAAATTGCGGTCTAACTTTTAATGTTATGCCTTAGATTTTACTTGCTTCTTAATGCATGGCTGAATATTGCATCTGCCTTTTGAAAAATATTGGGAGCAGCTGGAAAACATTACATTTTCTTTGTATAGACAAATATAAGATACCCATGAATTTAACATTGCATAAAAATGCAGTTATAAACATGGACTCCTGAAAGGTTGTGGATTATCATCACCCAGTGGCATAGCAATGGGGAAGGGCAGTGGGGGGTGCAGGCTGCAGGGTGGGAACACCAGGCCAGGGGAGGGGTTAACCCAATCCAATCATTCTGCAGCTTAAACTTTTAGCAAACCTGTTCTTGGAATCTGTTCTTGTTTGAAAATCTGGAAAACTATACATTTTAAAATAAGAAATCCAGGAACTAAAATACAGTTTTTTTTCTGCAACCTATCACTCAAATATGCCTAAAACATATGAATGTTTTTCTCCAGAACCCTTGGCTCAAATGACTTGAAATTCAGCCAATAACCCTGCTCTACCTTCATCTGAAGCACACCTGATTTCAGAGGAAATTCAACTAAGCATGCCGATTTTAGAGGAAAGAACATATTTAATATTCTGCAATACATAATAATGTATGTATTGTCTGCAAACAATCCCCTCCTACAATATTCTGTAATATTCCAGTTACTTTATAGTCAAATTCCAAAGGGGTAGCCGTATTAGTCTATTATAGAAAGACAACAGAGTCCTGTGGCACTTTTAAAGACTAACAGATTTATTTATCGCATGAGCTTTCATGGGAGAAAATCCCACTTCGTCTGACGAATTTTTCTCCCACGAAAGCTCATGCGATAAATAAATCTGTTAGTCTTTAAAAGTGCCACAGTTACTTTATAGTTCAATATACTGTACCACAGTAGTTAAACTTATGGTAATATAAATTCTTATGAGTTCTGAGTGGACAAAGAAACTCAGGTATCAGCAGTGGGTTATTTCTTTCCTCAGAAAGAAATGGGTTGAAGGCAGGATCCTGTATTCTAATCTGATTTATACCCAGACTACAGAAGACAAACTATACTTTTGCTTTATAACACGGTGTTATAGCACACCATTTCAGAACTCCAGCAAACACCTTTGGCTATGTCTACACTGGCAATTTAAGTCAACTTAAATTAAGCCACATCCACACTAGGCTTTCCTTAAGTTGACTTAATGAAAGCTTAAGTGGACTTTATAACTACCACTCATTAGGTCGACGTAAGCCTCCTTAGGTCGACCTAACCCCAGTGTGGACGCATAAGTCCACTGTGTTAAGTCGACCAAAGGGCAGTTAGGTCGACTTAACAAAGTGGACTAAGTCGACTTTAATAAGGTCGATTTTAAGTCGACTTAGAGTTGACCTTATTAAAGTCGACTTAACTTTTGTAGTGTAGACATAGCCTTTGTGTTCATGGTCTCAGTCTGATTTCTCTCTGTTGTATGATTCCAACTATTCCTCTCAAAACACGTTTAAACTTTTGTTAGACGCATATACAAGAGTTGCTATCATTCAAAATCAAACCTCTTGATCAGATGTCAGTCAAAAGAAGAGCTGATCAAAAAATTATCAAACAATCAAACAATACAACTAATTTATTCTCTATTTTTGTTTGCACCTGTGCTCAGAATGAATGAAGAGAAAAAAAGTTTAAAGTCAGTACATAAGATTCAAGGTGTGTCTCAATTGTTTATATTTTGTAATCCACAGGTATGAACCATACTCTTTGCCTCAATCTTAAATTAGGTCAATTAGCCACTCTTCAATACATTAGCAGGCTGTGATTGCTAAATGAAGCAATGGATGGGAAGACTGGGAGAAGGACATAATGAGCCTATTACTTTGGGGGGGTGACAATATTACTTTGTTTTCCGAGGTGCAAGATTAGGCCCAATATGAGTATAGACAGACATCCAAGAATATCAGATTCAAGGGGGTGAAACTGGAGAGGACAGAGGTTCCAGAATAAGTACCAGCAAGCATCACAGCAGAAATCATGTCACAAGAAAACTTGGAACAACAAATTCTTTGTGCCTCTCTTAACAGTACCTGCAATATGCAAGAGATGAATGAATTTATTACCACCTTAAATGGAAAGATAAGGAACAGTTTCTTTCAGAAATTCTTATTTTTAGGGGTTTATATCTCTGAAATATCTACTCAAAGATCTGAAATACTATGCAACTCCGGGATGTAAACTAAGGGATTTATGTCACTATAATATCTGATTAACAGCATGGTGGATTCACAGCTGGAGAGGGAGATTTATCCTATTCAAATAAATCATTTGAAGACAATGGGAATCATTGTAATGAAATGGTTCTCATAGATAATAGTACACATACCAACACACAGAAGCACCCGTCCTCTCCGGATAATTCAGGGGTTTCATGGTTTTGCTGTTAACTAAACTTAGTAGCTGCTCAGTAAATTATGTCATGTATTGATCACATCTGCTATTATACTATTTAACAAAAAAGTAAATGTCATTTTAAAACTGAATTGCAACAAATGAGATATAACCCTAAGAATTTTTAGCATGCCTCCTTCCAGGATGGGAGAAGTCCCTAATCTAAAATAACATGCAATTCCAGGAAAGTGCCTCTAAACCTCCTACAAGCACATTGACCAGCTTTTTGCTTTGTGCACCGAAGAAACATACAGAAAGCAGCAAATAATATTTGGCATTCTCCACATGTTTACAGATCATAATGCTCATTGTGGACCCACTATACTATTACATACTACTGAGCCACAGATATGATACATACTATGGTAGATTGTAAAAAGATCAATAGGCTGGTCATTAAAGAGACGAGGTGGGTGAGGTAATGTATTTTACTGGAGCAACCTCTTGTTAGTGAGAGAGACAAGCTTTCAAACTTGTGCAGAGCTCTTTTTCAGGTTTGGGAAATGTGCTCAGATTGTCACAACTATATATAAATGGTAACACATTGTTTAGCATAAGTAGTTAATGCACATTTCAAGGCTTCATTCAAGGCAAAGTGGCTCATTAACACCATTCCTATCATAATAGGGAAAGGAAAAAAAAGCTGGTGAGTGGAGGAATTAAATGGGTTATAGATAGTTGTAATAAGCCATAAATCCAGTGTCTCTATTCAGACCATGATTTTTAGTGTCTAACAACATTATGAATTTAAACTTTGAGTAAAAAACTCCACTGTTAATAACTAGTGATTCCCCAATGCCAGATTCAGAGGGATAGCCAATGCCAGAGACTCATTTTTTTTTCTAGAAAGGAAGATAGCCCATGAGAAACTAATACAATTTTTTAGCCTGTGAGACTGATTTAATCTATATCTTGTTGAAATCAATTTATAATGCAACATGCAAAGTTCCACAAGAAACCTCTCCACAGACCAATTATTTTGCTTTCATAAGCAGCTGAGTTTCTTGCAACCGTCCACAATATTGCCAACTCCCACAATTTTATAGGCAGACATGATATTTGGTGTTTCCTAAAGCACTAAGGACTTTAGAATATTACAGAATCCCAGCTTCCCCCCGCTCTCCCCGCCACCCAACCAAATAAAATGTTTCTAGTCTTCCTGGTTTCACTGATGAACTTAAAAATGTGAACCTTAAAGTTTCAAAAGCCAGAAAGTAAATAAGAACTCCTAATGCAGTATTTTTAAATCTCATGATATTTTTGGATTCTGGCTCATGATTTTTGAATGCCTGGGGGCTTGCAATAGCATCTCTTGTTAGCAATACTAGTATTCAGTTAGGATCTCACATATAATTTTCTGTACTTCCACAAGCACAGCTGTTTATATGTTTACTTTTAAAAAATTGGTGAGAATTAATGGAATGAAAACAGATTTGTTTTGGGTCCCAGGGTGTTCTTGAAAATTAGATGCTAACAGTGCTTTTTTTGCAAAAAAAAAAAAAAAAAAAAAAGGTGCCGGTACTCGGCCAGGGACCTGGGGCTTCCAGCAGTGGTGGCAGGAGCCAAGGCCACATCGCTGTGAAAAAAAAAAGTGCTGGTACTTAGTACCCCTGAGCACCATCACAAAAGAAGCCCTGGATTCTAACCTGGTCAAACAACATTTAAAGCAATTTAGCCTGGATATTCTGTTCCAAGAGGGTGAGTAAATATGCTTCAGGGCAGCACTGGCCTGCTGTATAGAAAAGATGATACCAGTTTCATTGCCATTAGTAGCATAGGCTATGTCTACACTTACAAAAGCTAGTTTGAATTAGTTAATTCGAACTAACTAATTTGAACTAATTTTAGTTAGTTCGAATTAACTTAATTCGAACTAGCATGGCCCCACTAGAATGCTAGTTCAAACTAGCCATGGCCATGCAGGCCACTTGCTTAGTTCAAATTAGTCAGTTGCAGGAAGGTCAATCTGTCGATTAGTTCGAACTAAGCAGTTATTTCGAACTAACATGGCCACATTGGATTAATTCAAACTAACTAGTTCGAATTAACCATTAATTCGAACTAAGCAATCAAATTTATTAGTTCGAATTAAGGAAGCCCTTAATTTGAACTAATGAAAGCCTAGTGTGGCCAAGGATCAAGTTAGTTCGAATTAAGCTTCCTTAATTCGAACTAACTTGCAAGTGTAGACATAGCCATAGAGAATGGGGAACTGTACATTAATTCTCTGCATTGGAGCTTCATGGCTGAGGCTTCTCACAATATCAACTGTAGAAGGCAAGAGAACAAAGTTTATATGGTGCGCCTATTACATGGTATTGATTAACACAGTGAATGTGATCAAAAGGCTACTGGGCATTGATTTGTCAATCTCCCAGTAGGATTAACAATATGAACTTTCTTTAGAGTCCTTGTCTAGAACAGCGCTGAAGAACTGTAGGATCAGCTCCATGTGTGTTCCTACTCAAAGGGGAAGGTCTCTCATGGGCTAAAAGTATGACTACCTTGCAAGACCTCACAGGGAACATTGATTTTGTTGCTCTACAAGAAACTTATACTGTAGGCTATTAGCAAGCTACAAGCTATGAAATTCATGGCTATGAACTCATTGCCACCATGAAAGATGTGAAGCACAGCATTGTCACATGCACCCGGCATGATTTTCTAGCTGAGTTGCTTCTGGAGAAATCCACGCCCATGGGAATCTCTATTGTTGTGATAATAATTAGAGAAATAGCCATAACAAACATCTATAAACCTCTGTATCTTGAACAGCTGAATCCCACATTACTGTATCTTCTCCACCCAGCTGTGTATCTTGGTGACTTTAATAGCCATCACACACAATGTGGCTATAGCAGAAATGATGCAACTGGTGAGTGATTCACAGATTGGGATTCATTCCCAGATGCCCTTGTTTCTTTTGACCCCAATTACCAGAGACTTTTCACTTAACCAGATGTAACACTGGCCGCAACCCAGACTTCTGCTTCATGACAAAAGACCATAGTAGTGTTCCTCAGCAAGTTTCACAGCAACGCTTGTAAGCCAATACTGCTTTTGGAGTCCCATTCCAACAAACTCCAAAACCCTGCTGGAATTTCTGAAAGGGAAACTGGGTTGAATATATAGCAACAGTTAAAGACAGGTCTAGCAGCTGTCTTCAAAACTTTATGGAGCTATAGGCTTTTGCTCATGGCATCAAATGCTGCAACATTATAGCTGGCCGCAATATTGAGCAACTGTAGACACTATGTTCTTTTGCAAATCAGCAAAGCATGCACTGTCAGCGAAGATCTACCTCAAGAATCCATGCTGGCTTCTTCACTACATCTATATTAATGACTCACCTGACACAATTTTACGTAAATTTATTTATGCTGGTGATACTGCTCTTGCACTATATGACACACCCTCTCCAGCAGCTTCAAGATAATGGCAGAATACTTTCAATATTGGAAGTTTTGCCCCCACACCTCCAAAACCTTGGTAACAGCTGTACACCTAAACAGGAATACTGCCAATAAACCACTCACGGTATTCCCTTTTTTGGTCAATGAATCCAAAATGAGCCCTATCCACAGTACTCAGGTGTAACCTGGGACAGAAACTCATCTTTAAAAACTAGCTGGAAAATATTTAAGAGAAGGTAAGAGCAAGGAATAGTCTTGCCAAAAACTTGTGAGCACAGCATCGAACGCCAGCGCACTCACACTTAGAACAATGACTAACACTGGTTAGGCTGTCTGGTCAGGCGGCTGAAATACAAAATGCCTGGACAGGCTGTTTAATGCAGTGATGAGAATCATAACTGGAACATTAAAATCAACATCTGTTCAGTGGTTGCCCACTCTGGCACAAATACTCTCACCAGAAATCCAGACAGGTGTGCGCGCACAGCTCTGGAATAGACATCAAAGTAAAAAAAGAGTATACACCCATATTTTTAAAAACATGTGAACAGACACATAGATGAGCTGAAATAAAAATTATAGCATGCAACTTTATCTAATGACAAACATCTTCATTAATTAGAGCAGCAAGTGTAAATGTCAGAGCTGTTCTAGACTATGGCTGTTCATACACAGAAATTATGACCGGGAAGCAAAGAATGACTGTCATACTAACTCACCTTCTGGTTTTGCTCAATAAAGAGAATGGCTAAATCTCCTTCTGTGTGCAAAAGCTACAATAGTTAGTCCAATGAGCTTTTTAGCTCATTACATTATTATCCTAGTCTATCACATGGTTGCACAACCTGCAGAATTTTAGATGAACACACACAGTCTTGACTGTGTCTTTGTGTAAGAGAAAAGTCGCTCCTGTTAAATCTCATTTCATTGTTTGGCTTTTTAAAATGCATTTTCTCTCATTAAATTTATAACCTGAGTAATAAAGGATTAATTTAAAAGGCTTTCAGGCTTCCTTTGCACAAACAACACTAGTAAACTCTTGCAGTACTGGCTTTTGTACAATTGTCATCTAACTTCCTACAGAAGCAGCAGAATTTTATAGCTGTTAATCTTTTGTATATTTTTGGCATTATTGTCATACATTTGCAGTCTGGGCAATAAAGAATAGTTTTAAATAGATCTTTGGCCTACTGCCTGCATGCAATATAGATCTTTTCTCTTCCAAGAGCTAAGCAAGCATAGAGAAAGGGAAAAGATCATTATCCTGCAATAACACAGAGCTTGCTTGGTCTGATGGGATGAAAAGCACAAACAAATAACTTTCAAAATCTAATTACCCCGCATATTGTACAACCTCCTAAGAATAATAGATAAGCATTTTGCCCCCACCTGAACTCTGGACTATAGCCTCTAGAAATTCAAAGCTCCTATAAAAAACAGAAGCATCCACACACATCCCTAGAAAGCTAGCTCAGCACTAGTAAATGACTAACAAGCCATTCGGTACATTAACTTCTTTTACTTATTACCATTAGAGGCAGAGAAATGGGTTCAGCAGTTCATGGTTACAATGCAGTCAGTCAAGATATTTAGGGTCAAATTCGCTGCTGGTATAACACCACTGAAGTGCACCAGCAGAGCGTTTGATCCTTCCTGTTTTGACCTCTATTGATATATTTTCTGCTTTAATGAGGCCAGTCTTGTGAGAAGCGCTGCTGAAATCCCATTGCAAGCATCTCACCAATCTCTCTAGGACAGATTCTGATTTCACTGGGTTAAGAAGTGTCTGAAAGCCCAGAAACAGGCCTCAAGTTTTTGAGGGTTGTAGGGCAGCTGTCAGTCAGCTTCAGAGTGCTCATCCCTCTTAGTAAGTCATGGCTATGGTGTTCATTGGGGGCAGTAGGGTAAGTGACAATAAGGAGAGAGCTGGCTTGATGAAAGAGTAGCACTGGAACTTAGAGACCACTGGCCTGATACCCAGGAGGGGCCTAGTCATTCTTAGAGCAAGACAGGAGTGGGAAGAGTTTACACCTTTACAGCTGCCTGATTTTCAGGCCAGTCAGTGGGACAATTTGGTGTTACCCATCATACGTGGAAGCAGCCTCCAGACTGCTCTAACAAATGACTGGCTGGCTGCAAACCCTGGAGTTAATATAGTTAGGAACACCCAGAGATAAATCTACTTTAGCAGAAGAAAAACCCAAGGAGGCCTAAATGGAATGAAGAATTGGATCCCTTTATTCTGCAGCCAAAATAAAGAGAGAGATTTTTCTACTGACTCAACATCATGCCCCTTAGTGCTCTGTCAAGCACAAACAAACAAAAATGTGTATGGCTGCTTCAGCGGGCTTCCACAAGAATCCTATTTCTGAGTGAATACAGCCTTAGAGAACTGATAAGAAAACCTGCATCTAAAATACCGTGATTGCAATGCCTGAACATGAGAAAAATACCAAGATAAAAATCTGCAAGCGTTTCTAAGTTTTCCCTCTTTCCAAGCTCCCTATCCCCTTGCATTTTTCCTTGCTTGATTGCAAGTGCTCTTGTGAGAACTGACAACACAATTGTTATTTTCCACAGAATTAGCAACTTTGCTAGGTTTCAAAGGACTCCACCTTTTCCTTTGGTGTATGTTTGTTTGTCAAACTCCAGTAAATTGGTGTAATAGGCAGCACATGAAGTTGGCTGCTGTTTCTTATTCCATCAACAAAGAGCACACAATAGCTGAAATGTGCAATTCTGGATTCTGCCTATTCTGTTAAGCTGCTCTGCAATCCTGTTCATCATGGCTTTTTGTATTTTAATAATCAAATTCACTGACTATTCAAGATTAAGGCTGTACAAAGAACTTCCCTCTGAAGTTAGATTACTTCCTTGAACGTTTGCTGCTCACTTATAAAAATAATAATTAAAAAACCCCTTTTCATAAACATTTTCTTGAAAAAGACTTTCACACTACATGATACTCTGGGTACATGCTTTCCAAATTCAGGATCATATTTCCACAGCAGGGAGTAAAACTTGATTCATATCATAAAAGCAAAATATGACAGGCTGAACAGTGCTGAAATGAGAAACTCAACTTGTAGGAATAAGAAACTGGAAAATAAAATACTTAGAAACACAGCTGTAACAGCAAATGTAAAGCCGCATTGGGGCATTTTTCTTTCAAATAATAATGGGTTTGTTTGCTTTTAAGCAAACTATTCAATGTTTAATGCAAGTGCAATTAAAAGCATTCTAAAAGGTGAGTGAGGGGATGAAATCTGCCTTTTAAGGAAAACACACAAAATACACAAATTATTTCCTCCCACACTCCTAATACCTTTGTCACCTTAATCTACCCCCAATATAAATGATTAAACATTAATTAAAAGAATGACGTAACTAACAAATATTTGAAAATCATCAAAATGACCAATTATTTCTGCATTACACTCCTTTCTTCATTCCTTCAGCTGTTTACAATCAACATGTAAACCCTTTAGGACAGGACTGTCTATTTGTTTCATGTTTGCATGGCACCTAGTATGAGAAAGTCTGATCCATGGCTAGGACCGGAGGCACTACTGGAATACAAATAATTAGTAATAATTTGTTTTATCTTTTAGATTGAAAACTGTTCAGGGCAGAGATTTTCTATTATCTATTTTTGTACAGCATTCAGTGGGGACCCAATCCCAATTATAGTCCTTTAGCTGTTGCCATAATACAAACGATTATCAGCCTTAATAATAATGGAGGATTTTGCACAGTTCTGGAAGATTCCTTATAAAGTGTCAGTCACTGGAGAGACACCCAGAGAGAGAGAGAATAGTGCCAGATTTTGTACAGAAAACAACATGGTCAGTGTTTGCTGTCACTGTTGGTGAGTACAGGCACAATCCTCTTACTTACAGAAAGGCCAATCCTGATCCTTTAACACATCTGAGCAGGGTTTTGCTGGGGCTACTGTATAGAAGAGAACCTTCCCCACAAGCTGCAGCAGGTGCTACAGCCCCTATGCCCTAGCTTTTGCATCTGTGGTGGCCAAATCCGACTGGTGGGTCTGGACAGTCAAGGATCCACCAGCCTTCCTTTTAAGATACCCCCTCCACATCAGAGTGCACTTGTGTTTCATGAGGGTATATAGATCTCCTCCACACCTACACATGCTGTCCTGCCCCACCACTAACCTATGGACCCTTCCCCAGAGAGTGACAGTCAGGGTTCCTCATTTATTACAATAATTAAATTATGATCAAGTGAAAAAACAATCAAATCATGAACAAGAGTATGCTAAAAAAAACCCGAAAAATCTAGTCTGAAATTTTGAAGTCAAATCAATGGGAGTTTTGCCATTTACTTCACTGAAGCCAAAATTTCACCTCTGGAATATGGACCACAACAAAATTCTTTGTGGCCACTGTTTTCTTCCATGGTAAAATGGGGCCACTGGTATCTGCTACAGCAGATTAATTAAAGTTGTGAGCAAGACTGACTCTTTTTAACCATAAGCAAAAAGCAATCATACTCCATGCACAAATTTGAAAGGCAGATATAATCATTAATTAAATCAAAGTCATGCTTATATAATGCAAGTTCACATTTCATGTTAAAGTAATAAAATTGTCAAATCAAATAAAAGCATAAGGAAGAGTTTGGTCATTTTTCAGTGATTTATGCCTACAACTCACAAGTAGGGCTGACCGAGTCAAATAAATCAGAGTTTGTATAAGGTGTATTGCCCATTTTTAGACATTTATAACCAAACCCTTTCATCAGAGTTTTCCCCTAAAAACTGGATCCTATTTGACGATTAAAGGGCAAACCTTGAAAGTATTTATATGACTTCCCTTCATACAAAAAAATAAAACCATCTGGTTTTACTAGAAGTTTGAAGTCTGTTGTTTGGTGCCAAGAGAGTATTCTTAAAGTTGATGAAAAGGAATTAGTTAAAGGTCATATCCTTGAAGAATAAACACTAAAATTCTATGATGAAATATTTCTTAATTATACATGGTTAATGTTCTCATGATTTGCAAATATTAGTTTCTTTGTTCAAACTAAGTTTTTTGAGAAAAGCAAAAGAATTTAACCTAAATTTTATAGATGCAACTCTATCATCCAGTCAGCCCTAACAAAACGTGATTTTGCCGTTATAATTAGGATTGGTAGAGCAAGTTTGGCTAAAATATGACCTCTCATTCCCTCAGTCTTTAATTCACAACTCAAGCTGAAGCAAAAATCTTTGAAGCTTTGTCAGCTTTTATAAAACATTTTCCCCTTTCAGCACCTGAAAAGCAATCACCTTAAGTGAAAGTGGATGTGGCATGATTTTTTTTAAAATTATTTATTTGTTGTGGTTTGGTTTGGTTTTTTAGTTACTTATTTTTTAACTTTAGTTTTTATAATTATAAGAAACATTTGCCTTGTGCTTACAACAGAAACAATTTGTGTCCTTTATTCAAATAAACTCTCTTTTGCCAACCCTGCATCTGCAATAGGTTGAGACTTTCACTGTAGTTTGTGTTATCGATCTAGAAATGTATTAGTACAGTCTTTGTTATACCTCCCAAGGTAACTGCACCTCTGACCTCTTCTTGGCCTCCTAGATGGCACCTGCTTAGGTTTCAGGCCTTTAAGCCATTAGCTTACTCAAGACATAGTCCCTCCACTCTCTTTAGACCAGGGATTTAGGCTGTAATTCCAACCCCAATTCACTGTCATCACCGTACTAGTCTGACTTCAGCTCAGCACTAGCAATTCTGTTCTCTTGGGGGCAGGGACAGGGTTAACCAATGACCAGGCAGCTTTCATAAGGCAAGAATTATCTATTCAGAACAAAAGCACTATTGAGAAAACATATCTTAAAAGTTATAAACAGCTTGTACATAGGTCTTAGGTTACTAGGCAGTCATCCACATGGGGACCCTGACAGAGATAAAGTATCTTCATGTCTCTCTCTTTCATGTCAGTTCTTAGAGCAAGTCAGAGTAACCCCTCCCCCATGTTGGGGTGGCCACTTTATATATGGTAGTTATATACTTTCTTTACCATCTCTTCAACCAAGTCAAACTAATCTATGCAATTTCTGCCATGGGTGAGGCTTCTCCAGACTCATTACCTGTCTAGGGATTTGCATTAATTATCCATCAGTAATTTCCTATAACTCCCCAATGAAACCAGAATGTAAATCCTAGTCCACATAGATACATATTTATAAACTTGATAACATCCTTTGAATATTTCATATGTCTATAATATCTGTCAGTCCTCATTACTATGGTAGCAGAGCAACTCTTTGTAATTTACCTCACAACATCCCCAATATAAAAACAGGCAACTAAGATAGATTAAGTGACTTGCAATTTACTCTGTAGCTGAGGCAGAAATTGAACCCATGACTGCTGGCTCCCAATCTAGTACCATAACCACAAGACTATCTTTTCTGTCCATTTTTAGCTTATTACTTTATGCAGTTACATGTATACTATGGATATTATATAGCTATGATTATCTGGGCTTTTATTATGACAATCCCTATATCATGGCTTGTAACAATATCTCCAGTGGATGTGTGCTCTCTTGATTTTTGGTTATTTTTAGGGCCAAAAGTAGAAGTGCCATATATACCATGGGAAAAGCTTCATACAGTATTGCTAGAAGCAGGAAATACCAATAACTCTTGTTGGATAACCATTCTCCTGAGATTTCCCACCCAATTTTGTTAAGTCAAGAACTTAAAATAACAGTCAAAATAGCATACATATTTTGGAGTATTTTTCTGCACCAAACATATTGGGAATCACCCAACAATAATACTATACATATTAATATATTGTCATGGCTTGGCCCAAAAATGACTCAATAATTCTTTCTGAGCTTATGATAAAAATGAAAAATAAAAACTTCTCTGAATGATCATCAATAGAATAATTGCATACTAGTAATTACGGAGCACAAGTCTGGAATTGTCTAGATGATCTTCAAGAGGGATAAGCGTACATAGTGCCAAAGGGTATGTCTACACTAGCAATTTAGGTCAGCTTAAGGACCCTTAAGTCGACCTAAATTACTCCCTGTCTACACCAGACTTTCATTAAGTCGACTTAAGAAATTCCTTACGTCGACTTAATGAAAACTTAAATTGACCTAAAAAGAACCGCCCATTAGGTTGACTTAAACCTTAAGTCAACTCCTTAAGTCGACTTAAGGACAGTGTGGATGGGGAGTAACCCTTAAGTCGACTTTATTATGTCAACTTAAGGGTGGTTAGGTTGACTTAACAAAGTGGACTAAGTCGACTTAGTCCACTTTGTTAAGTCAACTTAATAAGGTGTGCTTTAAGTCAACTTAAAGTCGACCTTATTAAGTCAACTTAACAAAGTCAACTTAACTTTTTCTAGTGTAGAGATACCCAAAGATACTTAGCGGAATGTGCTTCCTCCTGATCTGATGGTAGCTTAGAAGAGCATTCTTTTCATAGAAATAGTGTATCCTCGTTTCCGCAGGCAATAAATGAAACATGAAAAAAATAAAAACAGGCTGATGGATCTGTTTAGGTGGAAATCAGACATTACTTTTGAGAGGAATTGAGATGTGAAGTCTAAAAAATTCTTCTGGAAACAAGGAACGCCTCCATCAGAAATCTCTATTCTATGAAATGCGAGTAGTTTGCCATATGATTAAAATGAAATATTTCATCCCCCTCTGGCTTTCATTCTATTTATCCTGATTCAAATAAAATTTGGTTTCTACAGAATACAGCCACATTTTGCAGATGGAAAGATCCCCAACAATGTGGACTCCATGATTTATTTTTGGGAAATAGGCATATCGAGCACATTTTCCTTAATCACAATGGGTGCATCTACACTTGTAAATTGAGTCGACTTAAGCTTGCTTAAGTTGACTTAATTTACCCTGCATCTACACTACAGTTTCCTTAAGTCGACTTAAGCAAAATAAAGTTGACTTAATGAAAATTAAGTCGACTTTATTAAACCTACTTTTACTTTGACTTAAGCCTGAAGTCGACTTTTTGAAGTCGACTTAGGCCAGTGTAGACCTAAAGTAGTCCTAAGTCAACTTAGGGCTACTCCAGGACTCCATCACTGCCCTCCCTGCTGAGGGGTGGGGGGCACAGGGGAAGCCTATGCCCTGCCAGGGTCCCTGTCCCCCTTTGCCCCATTGTACATGGGTACAATGGGGCAAAGGCTTAGCCCCCTGGTACTGGGCAAGGGGTGCCCCCCCTGCCACTGTGCACCTGCCCTAGGTCCCCCTAGCTGCTAGAAGTCGACCTAGGCGTCCAGTGTGGATGCTCTAGGTCGACTCTGTAAGTTCCCCCCAAAGTCGACTTTAAATTTAGGTGTAGACATGCTAAGTCGACCTAAATTTACAAGTGTAGACATAGCCAATCACTTCTAATTTCCCCCAATAAATGCAACTGTCTACAAATTTCAGCACCTCAGTCCTTTCTCTGATCATAATCTATTCCTCTGATTTTCATTATTCCCAGTGGCAGTAGATCATACAATTCCTCTTGGTACATACCATAACCACATTAACACACCCAACTGGGATTAGCAACATGAACAGCCATTTTTTTTTCCTCTCTTTACTGGTTCCCATCAAATCCTAGGCACCAGTCACAAGCCACGCCAAGCCCACTTTTGCATTCCCCTGATAAAAGCAAACAGCCTGTGCTACATTATAACAGCATATCATCCAGTACATCACACCAATTAAAAGGGAGGTCAAACTCCAACTAATCAAACAGATGGACGTGCTTGGCCTGGACTGCAGAATTGCTTAAAATTATTTTAAAGAGTGGTTCTCAGCCATATTATCTCTTTAAAATCATAAAAAATTACATCTAGTCTTTGCCCAGCTGGGGGATTTCAACAACAGTGATGGAAACCACTTACTGTGTTTAGTTTGAGATAAAAGTTTACAATTTTCTAGCTCTGGCCTTGACTTCCTACAAGTTGGGGCTGTGGGTGCTCCTCTCACAGTATCCATAGCAGGAATCAAAGTAGTATTAGGGGATGGACAAGCAGAGCACTAATCCCAGGACTCAGCCTGAAGGAAGGGACAAAATGTATGCTCCAAGGAATTGTAGATGCGTAGAATCTGACTTGCTGGGAACAGTGACTGCTGCTTCCCTTCCCAAAGAAGTAACTGGAAGGGACCTGACTTCTGCTGGGAGCTAGACCTACCCAGGAACCAGATCTGTGGAGTGGCAAGAAGAGGCACAGTTGTAGGGAATAAGGGTATGCTTCAAAAAAGAAATGTGGGAGTCAAGGAAAGTGCCTTTGCAGTTCCTAGACAGGGACAACTTATTTCACACACTGGAGTGAGACCGAGGCAGGCTCCACTGCTCAGCACCTTCAGCATAAGGTAGCTCTCCCTGGCTCTCCACACACCCCGGTGGAGAGTCATATAATTGTGCTGCCACCACTGGGAAAGGACCTGGAAGGAGAGTAGGGAGAAAAAGGTGTAGCTGTACAGTCTGTGGGGAAGAAACGGTTCTGACAGTAGGCCAAGACCAAATGAAGGTCTCCTCTTCAGCATCATTCTTCTCAACATTCTTCTGAACTGAACTTTAGGCCAGCAGTCTGGGTGGCCACAAAGCAGGCATACATCCATTCCCTCTCTCTCACACCTCTCCCCTTTACCCCACTCCTGAACAATCCACATGACCCCATTACATTTAGATGTCTTTCAAGGGGGAAGAGGAGGAGGGGAACGTGAGGAAGGGTAGAGGCTCTCTAGTCCCCATTCCCTCCCAGAATATTTATGGATAGCAGCTGACTCATCCCCTTGCTCAATTTCTGTTTCATATTCCAGAGAAAAGCAGTGAGATATTGTGTGATACAGCTAGCCTTTTACACAGATAACAGATGGAGGGGGTTAAGAAATTCTCCAGATGTAATTTTATTACCAATGCTAAGAGCAGCTGTCCTGTGTTGCCCTGTTGAGTTATCTACATTGCTACTCATTCATTCTCAGCAAAAGTCACTATCGAGGTCTGCATGTGAAACTTAATAAGATTCAAATAGTTATTACAGGGTGTCTAAATCAAAAGAGGTTGGACATCACAACTGATAGAGCTGCACTTCCATCAGTCATTTTGGCCACACATGGAAAAATTTTCTCATTTAATAGGTCTTGGCTAGCCTTTTTAAACAAAGCTTAATATGTAGCTAATTAGCTTCATATGTCTGTCTCACAAAATACAAGCCAGCAAAAAATTATAATAATGTTGTAGAGAAAGAAAAATCAATTTAAATCTCAGATTTTCTGCCTATTCTACATGGATTAAAATCCTGGTATGGTTTGTGTGCATCTGTATGCATACCCATGTTCATAAACATCAGATAATATTTAAAAATATACACAATCATAGCTAGATCAGTCTAGAAAATACATGATGGAGTTATATAATATAAAGCATGATTTTTTATCAGTATGAGTTTGGGAAACCTGTATTACATGTATTACTCATTATCTACTGTAGTACTTTGTACTTTCACAACTCTTTTCAACCAAGGATTTCAAACCGTTATGCAAACACTAATTTAGTTTGGTAGCATCACTGTGAAACCATTGGCTGAAAACATTATTAAGAAATATTTATTCTATGTTAGAGTTCAAGAGCCCCAGTTATGCTGGTTAGTGTATAAACAAAGATAAAGAGACAGCCCTACTCCAATCTCTCTCTCTCTCTCTCTCTCTCTCTCTCTCTCTTTAAAACACACGCACACACACACATGAAAACAAAAAACAGATGGTCAAAAAATAGGGGGGAAAATGAAAAATTAATTTTGTGGAACATTTGTACATTTTTAGTCATTTAGTCATACAAATTTGAAAGTGTTAAACTAGATCTAGAAATGAAAGTGATGATGAACCGGTAGCTATAAGTGAAAAGTACTATTGCTAATTCTATTAAAACCTTTAGAAATTGCAGTAACCCACTTAACTAACAACATATTTCTGAACATTAAATTGTACAGACTATGTACTTTATTTTTATAAAAATCTAAAGCTCTTGCTGATCACTTCTCGCCTCCCAGACCAGTGCGTACAACACTGAACACTGGCAATTCCATATGTAGTACCTTTTGGCAGTCATTAATTAGAGTCCTATCCCAAGTAAGGAGTGGAACGTTGACAGGCCTGAAATTATAGCTGTAATAAGATGACATCGTCCTTAGAAGATATTAGGAGCTTTTAAACAGATGAATAAGAAGAGGCATAGAGAAGATAAGGGCCTGATCACTTCCCATCAAAGTTAATGAGCATCTTCTCACTGACTTCAGTAGAAGTTGCATTGGGCTCTCCCGGGTGACTTGCTCAAGGTACTAAACCACTGGCAAAGATAGGAAATAGGACTCAAGAATCCAGGGGGTGGGAGGAATGGAATGGGGATGAGATGACACATTAGCTGCCCCAGGATCCAAGGACAAAGCATGAGCCTGATTCCATTACTTGATTATCACAGTTGGCCCTGTTGGGAATAGGTTTTACATTTTAGTAAGTTATGGGTTATATTACTAGGGCTTTAATTAGTACCATCTATAAGAAGCTACTGCAGATTTTTCTAGCAAGGGCTGACACAAAGCCAGCATCAGTGTTTGCCAGAAATCTGGAGATGTTCACACCTTTGATTACAAGCAGCAGTGTAATTCAGAAGTTATAATACTTCTCAATTTGCCCATGAGTTGTTTATTTCTCTAGGAAATCAAGAGACATGTCCATGCCACTATAAAAGATTACTAGGGGGTTATTTGCATTTGAAAATGAATTGTTATGCTTGTGTTGCACTTGCAAGCTGGTAAGCAATAACATTTCCTATAGGTAAAACAAACGAGAAGTCCTGTGGCACTTTTAAAGACAAACAAATGTATTTATCACATGTTAGTCTTTAAAAATGCCACTTTTTTGTTTTGCTGAAATAGACTAACACGGCTACCCCTCTGAAATTTCCTATAGGTGTTTACTTAATTCAGATTCTCAGTGAGCCCCGCCCGTGCCTCATTGAGAATGAAACCTAGGACTGAACCTCATCACAATACAAATAATGGGATTCTTTCCTCAAAGATTACTTCCTGTCAAGAGGAAATTAAATGTTTCTTCTGGCAGACAGCAAAGTATACACAGGAATGAAAATTAATCTGGGGCTCAAGCTTATGTACCTCCTAAAAGTTAATTAAAAGAATCAGTTCACCCAAGGTTCATGAAAGGTGGGATACCACCCCAGGAAATTATTTCAGCGTATAGGAAATGGAAAGTGAAAAATTGTATTTGTTGAATAGATTAAGTTACAACAAAAATGGATTATATCAAAAATTAAAGAGCACCAACAATAGCCATGGAACTCAGTGAAAGATCTAAACAAAAACGTGTAGTTAGAGCAGTAGCAGATCATCATTAGAGAGACATCTAGTGTCCAAGTGAAAAAAAGTGACAAAGGATTAGATGACAAAGACAAAAACAGAAGATATCTGATTACTGAAACTCATGAGCTGCCAAGGTATTAGCAACCCATCCACTGGGTGATAGCTTGTCTAGTAGTTATCCAAGGTCTAATAAGTGAAAAAAGCTCTCAAGACTCTATGTGAAATGGAGAGGAGAAACCAAACTCAGTAGTTTTAACAAGCCCCTTAGTATATAGGAAATAGAGAAGAAAAACCGTACCTTACTTATGTTAAAAAGTTTCTTGGAGGGCCACTGTTCTTGCAATTTTTACTATTTTCATCTGAACCGTAGATACTAGGGACTAGAGGTGGCCTTTGGCTACTGGAGGCTCAAGGCAAAGGCCCATTGCGGGGCCCCCCATAGGCCTGCAGGGGCCTTCTCTCTGTGGCCTTGGCTCCTCACCACCACCACCCTCCATCCCGCCACTAGTCCCGGCCCTCCCTCCAGCTCCAGTTCCCCGCCATTGGCCCCTCCCCCATGTTTGTCCCAGCTCCAAAGGCCAGCTCCTCCTCCTACTGCTGCCGATCAAGACAGATGTGGGTTTTGGGGAAGGCGAAGCAGGCGATGGGGCCCCTTACTGCTCGGAGCCTTTTGAAATGAATTCTTGGGAGCTTTTTCCAGAAATGTTTGAGTGATGGGACTCACAACAGAATGAGATTTTTAAGTCTGGATCTCCTTTAGGAAATGGTTCCTGATGCTTAACTTTTCTGCAATTTTATCACATTATTCTAAATTAGGAGCCTAACTCCCTTATATACCACATATGAAAGTCACAGTGTGGAAATCTTTTATCTTTGTACTTGTACAATACATTTTCAGTTTAAAGTAGGGAAATTAGTTGAAAGTCTTTTAAAGATATTTTACTTACGTTGTCTGTGTAACACAATTGTTTCTTTTCATTGTTTACACTGGCATATTCTTCAATTATACTTAACAGGGGTAAAACAGAATGACTTACACTTTTTGACATCAAAAAAAGAAATAATGTATATAATGCATAGGAATTAAACTAGATGAATGGGCAATAAACTGTAAATGTATTACTAAACCATTTCTACTCAAAGTAAATGTCAACAATTGTAAGAAACTGTTATAACAAAAGGTGAGGAGACCATTTTAATTGCTCTGTTAAACAGAAACTTGTCCTTAATAAACGCCTTGAAAAAAATCTGTAGAAAGCAAGGTCGAAAATAATTATATAAGTCAAAGAGTTTAAAGGGTGTTTTATTTTACACCTTCCTTTTAGTAGCTTTTACTACTACCCATTATCTTTCTGCCACCTTCAGCCAGATTTGCAAAGTGCTGACAACCTAGAAATTCCAAATGTTCTTATTGAAATAATTAAATGGAAGCTGGTGAATTAGTCACAACTGACTTCATACTGACCAAATGTCAAATTGATGCAAGCTCTGGCACTTGCACTATTATACTATTTACACACAGGCTTTCTGAATGACATACGTCACTATTGAATATGCCCAAAAGAGCCTTCAAAACTTGATCATCCTAGTTTGCAGAAAATGTTTCAAATAGAAATGCCTATTTACATTTTTGTTTGTTTATTTTTGCCAACTGGGAAGGATTCATCAGAGTAAAATCTAAGAATTTCTAAAATGTATCTAACAGATCTTCTCTTGGAACTTTGGAAAACTTCAAAGCATGTAGCTTCTTTTTTTTTTTTTTTTTTTTAAAAATCTGTTTCCATTTTCCCCATCTGTTTCCATTAAAAAAAAAATCTGTTTCTATTTTCCCACAGAATTGAATACCATCATCTACCAAGCTTGAACTGTCACCTGCATGCAAAATCTGGTAGCAAAATTACTATGGAATTATGATGGAATTTTTTACAAAGCCATTATTTTTTAGATTGGACCTCCCCTATTCTATGCATAAGTTTACAAAGAGGGGCATCCTTATCACCAACAACATAACAATTTCATGGTGTATTAGAGCTGTAAATCTGTATCTTTTAAATGTATAGATAATTGAGGATCAATTTCTTGACATCAGCAAAACAAACAAGGAGTCCTGTGGCACTTTTAAAGACTAACAAATTTATCTATCGCATGAGCTTTCATGGGAGAGATGCCAGTGAAATGGGATTGTGCCCACAAAAGCTCACATGATAAATAAATGTGCTAGTCTTTAAAAGCGCCACAGGACTCCTTGTTTGAATGAGGACAGGATTTCATCCTATGTGACCACTGGTTTTAGGACTGGTTGAAACATTTGGAATGAAACATTTTCCTGTCAGAAGATGGAGTTTCATCACAATCAAAGTCTTCCATAAAAAAAAATTGATTTTGGCAGAATTCTCCCATCAGGAAAACTGCAGTGAAACATTTCTTTCAACCCAAACCAAAATATTTAGGCCTGGGTTGAGTCAATGTTAATCACTGTATCTACCTGGGCTGCCATGATAACACAAGGGAGTTATAGTTTTAGGTCTGTGATGTTCCCTGTTTCCCCCTATGGCTTTGCTCCTTACATAAACTACATCTCCCAGGATATATTTCAGCAGCTCAGCCACACAGAGAGCCTTTTTATTCCCCCAAATGTTTTAGTCCTTGTTTTTCAACCAGTTCTAATTAATTTATATTAAAAGCTTGTAAAGTATGAATGTGACATGCTGTACCCCATGTACACCCACATTGTGTGATTTGGGTATCTTTCATGTTCACCCTTCTAGTGTAAAAGTGTATTGTCTGGTGCAAAGGATGCCATGTAAGGTTTTTTGAATGCTCATGACATGCTGAACATTATTGTTATGGTAGTATGTTTCTTGCACTGTCATACATATGTGCAGATATGAAACTCTGCTGTGTCATGTCCCCAAATATGTCTCCCCCATGATTTGAACAGATGCAGACAAACACAAAACTGAGAGTTCATGCCTTACAGAGGCATGCATATGGGGACAATATACTGGACTGAGCACCTGATGACGCTTATTTGATGCAAGTGAGGGAAGGTGATGCTCATTTGACGCAAGTGAGAGAAATCGTGTCTATTGCCAGACATGGATGATCACTGACCTCAGGGAGGAGTTGAGGAAACTTGTTAAAAGAAAGAGGCATGTTTGTCTCTGAGCTATTACCTGGAATAGATCTACATAGAAACATCAAGGATTCTGACAAGTGCCCACAGGGGGGGTGGGGGGGGGAAGCAGGTTAGGGGGTCTACAAGATTCATCTCCAGTCAACTGTGGGTAAACTAACATTACAGACTGAAAAGCTACTGAGATGTTAAGCTTAGTTTAGGATGCAAAATACCTTTTTAGTTAATGGTGATCAACTCCTTGATTTATATTAATCTCATCATTTTTTTATTAATCACTTAATAAACTTTTTTGTTTGTTTTACCTACAACAGTGCATACGGATGGATTGTGTGTAGAGACTGTGCATGGGCTGACCCAGGAGTGGATGGTTCATACAGCAAACTGGAGTGAGTCACACCCCAAGAATGAAGGATTGGGGTGACACAGCTACACATCAGTCCATATTACAGGGTGGGAACATCACATTAAATGATACATCTTTTCCAGGAAGGATATTTCTGAGATCTTATATATTCAACAATGTATCATGTCTACTCTGCAAAAACTGAAATCTTCTCAGTGTGTTGTACCATAATAACAAATAATTTAACAGCATCAGCAACTTTCAGAACGAGTTCATGGCTGGTACATACAGAGATTCCCTCCAATTCAGTAATGCACGAAGATATCCATCATTAAGTGCCTCTAACATATGCCCAACTCAGACAGAACATCTGAGAAAACAGGACTGGCAATTACCTCTAGGCCATCCTACAGAGATGGTAACATTTCCCACAGACAGCTAATTATTATCCACAAAGTGGAACAGTTAAATAGAGTAAAAAAAAGAATAATTCACAACACACCATAACTCAGTGGAAAGAAAGAAAGAAAGAAAGAAAGAAAGAAAGAAAGAAAGAAAGAAAGAAAGAAAGAAAGAAAAACTTTCTTCCTGCCAAGTTTGGAAGTGTTGAAACTTCTTGCCAAGTTTGGAAGTGTTGGCCTTCAATAAAATTAATGAAGAGGTATAGCAATCAAGAGGGAAAAGGTGTTGGTGGGGTAAGAAAAGTAATAAAAGTGGTACCCAACAAGCTGCCAAACTACTGTAATCCAGGCCTCCTGGGATAACAACCTGAATATGCAAAGATCAGGGCAAGCTGCAAAAAGGAGAACAGATTCTCCTGGGTTACCTGGAGCTAAACTCCCTAATCAATCACAAATAATGCTTCTCATAGACTTAAAGGTCAGAAGGGACCAGTACGATCATCTAGTCTGTCCTCCTGCAAAATGCAGGCCTCAAAACCTCACCCACCCACTCCAGCAATAGGCCACCAACCTATGACAGTTATTTACCTCCTTAAATCATGATTTAAGGACTTTAAAATACAAAGAATTCACCAGCAGGTGAGCCATGCCCTGTGCTTCAGAGGAAGGCGAAAAACCCTTAGAGCCCAAGCCAATCAGCCCTGGGGGAAAATTCCTTCCCGACCCCAAATATGATGATCAGTTATACCCTGAGCACATGGGCAAGTCTCAACAGCCAGTTACCCAAGAAACAATTCTCTGCAATAACTCAGACCCCACCCCATGTAGCCTCCCTTCTTAGGCCACTTTTATATCCACCACCCGTAGCCAGAGATCAGTCAATTTCCAAAATAGCCTATCTAATCATACCATCCCCTCCATAAATTTATCAAGCTTAGTTTTGAAAGCAGTTATAGTTTTTGTCCCCACAACTCCCCTTGGAAGGCTATTCCAGAATTTTACTCCTCTAATGGTTAGAAACCTGCATCTAATTTCAAGCCTAAATTTCTTGATGGACATTTTATAACCATTTGTTCTGGTGTCCACATTAGTGCTGTACTCAAATAATTCCTCTCCCTCCCCAATATTAATCCCAGACACTGGATATCAAGAAGCCATCATAAAATATACTCAGCCCCTTTACTGCATTTCAGCCACTCGTCCTCAATATGGCCACTGAGTCTGGTAAAGAGAGAAACTGCTTAAAACTCCAAGCTCTTTACCCAGAAAGGTTTCTCCTGACCCCAAAGGATCAGCCACATTACACAAGAACAGTATAGGTTTGGATCTTACCCAAAATACCATGCTGCCAGCCAATCCTTTAGTAACTAAAACTAAAGGTTTATTGTACAAGGAAAGAAACAAACTATGGGTGCGTCTACACTTACAAGTTAGGTCGACTTAAGGAGGCTTAAGTTGACCTAAACTACTCCGCATCCACACTGGGCTTTCCTTAAGTCAACTTAAGGAAAAATTAAGTCGACTTAATAACACCTCGTTTTAGGTTGACTTAACACTTAAATTGACCTTATTAGGTTGACTTAAGCCAGTGTGGATGGGTATTAGCACCTAAATCGACCTTATTAAGTTGATTTAAGAAGGTCGAAAAGGGGCTATGTCTACACTAGAAAAGTTAAGCTGACTTTTGTTAAGTCAATTTAAGATTAACTTTAAGTTGACTTACAGTCGACCTTATTAAGTCGACTTAATAAAGTTGACTTAACTTTTCTAGTATAGACATAGCCTATGAGAGTACTGTTAAAGGATTGAAGTAATCACATACATATAATGATTTGAAAATCCAATACATCAAGTCTCCAGTAGAATTCAAAGTTTGCAGATCGTAGGCACACATCCAATACCTGGATGGGTTTAAGTCCTTGTTTCGCAGCTTCAGTTGTTAGAAATCCAATTCAAAGGAATATAGACCAAATAGTCCGGGTGCAGAGTTTGTTCTAATTCTCCCATGAGAATTAGCAGGGACAATCCAAGCCGGTGGTGGCTAGGATCTCAATCCTATGGCCCAAACTTTCCCTGAGAAGCTTGAACAGATGTGAGACAAAGGGATTATGTTTCCAACTTCCTTTACCTAGGTGGGCATTTGCATTTGCCCTAAGGATTGGGAGGGGATCCCAGGCTCTGTGGACTGGGACGGACACCCTCCAGACTTGCCTAGTCCGGAGTACCTGACCCTCCCAAGGAGCCAAACGAGGTTGACAACCCCAAGGGACTGCCAAACCCCTGGGACCTGGAGGAGCTTCCCTCTGCAGAGGAGGTGGATCAGCCAGCGGCAGAGGACCCCTGTGACCTGGAGGAACTGCCTTTGGTGGACAGGCTGGAAGCCTTCCCTGCCCTGCCGCCCCCAGACCACGAGCTACTTAGTGGGATCCCCTGGGCAGTTTACCCTCAGGACCCAGCGGAATATCCCGCTGACAGGTATTTGGGCACTGGTAAGGGGGGTGGGGAGAGGAAGTATCCCAGAGGCAGTGGGAGCGTTCTGCTGGAGTCGTATCCTACCCTGGCGGGAGCTCCGCAGACCCCAGTGGCAGGCTGCTTTGCCACTGGGTAGGGCCCTGGGCTGGGACACAGTGGAGTCGGGTGGGCCTGCGTCCCCCTTTCCTTCCTCCCACTGTCCAGTAACCCAGCCACCCGAGTGCTTACACCCCACCGACCCTGCCAAGGGGTTCGAGGGTTGTACCCGCCCTGCTGCGCCCTGCCTAGGGGCTGGGGGCAACTGACTCTGTGCCCGCCCTGCCCTGCCTACAGGCCGGGGGCAACTGACTCTGTGCCCACCCCGCCCTGCCTAGGGGCCAGGGGCAACTGACTCTGTGCCCGCCCTGCCCTGCCTAGGGGTCGGGGCAACTGACTTTGGGACCTCTTCCTCGCCCTGCCGGAGGGCTGGGAGGCAGCTGAGTCAGCAGAGTGGCCTCGCCCTGCCTAGAGGGCTGGAAGGCCACTGACTTTGGGACCTTTGCCTCGCCCGGCCGGAGGGCTGGAGGATTGCTGACTGATTGCTTCAAGGGCAAACGAGGTTCCCCATCGCCAACAGAAGTGTCTTACGATTTCCCTTGGGCCGAGACCAAGGAAGGTTCGGGTCACCAGGACAAGCGGCTGATCCCCCTACAACATGCCTAAGAATGAACAGCTGGGTCTCAGATCTCTGCCTCCTGACCAACCTGTACTGGGTACAACCTTTGGTCACCAGAAGATGGCTCATTATTTATCAGATCACTTACTATAACAGGTAAAATCCCTGGCAGGGTTGATTAAAACACCACTCATTCAGTAAAATACAGTTTTCAATAACTTGACATGGTGCCATATTCATGGTGACGAGTTCCACAGGGGTAGCCATGTTAGTCTGTGTACAGCAAAAACAATGGGAGTCCTGTGGCACCTTGAAGACAAACAAATTTTTTCAGGCATAAGCTTTTGTGGGCTCCCGGCCATTTCGTCAGTGAACCATACTGTCCTGGAGCAAAAACCTTTCCTATTACAGACAACCTCACCTGTAAGTATCTGAAAGAAAATAATTATGTGGTAGTATCTAAGCCCATGAAAGCTTACGCCCGAAGAAATTTGTTAGTCTTCAAGGTGCTACAGGACTTTCGTAGTTTTCAGTAAGATGTTCAAGTGCAGAAAAATAAGCAGTTTGTGACCAATAATGTATGCATTTTAAATGGCTCTGGTACTGGCAAACAACCCAATCTGATTAGCAAATATATATCAAATTAGACTTAGCAAGACTGGTATAGTCAGACAATTAATTAAACAAGTCAGATATGTAGGTGATATAACTTATGTTTTAATTCATACCATTTATCTTCAGCACAGCACAGAAAATCCTTTTCCCATACTGAGCTAGCAAACTGTTTCAAAGAGGGGGGGGGGGAAAGGAAGCAAATTCTTTTAAATAATCAACATTCACCATCCTCCTAAATAGACTCAGCAACTGGAGGTGTGACTGCCCGAGCAGCTACTGAAACAGTCTCAGCTTCTCACTATTATTCTGTTGTTCAGTGAATGTCTTCCTGCTATTATAAATGCTGTAACTAGTACATAGTGTTCTGCAGATGCATGGAACAGAGCTGCAGAGGTATTATGGCACTGTGCCCTATGAGGCATCACCAAAAATATATTTTACCACTATACTTGGGAACAAGTTTTGACCTCAGTGAGAAGTGCATGAACTCACACGAGTGTGTTATTTCACTCCAGGCGTCATGTACTTAAGAGCCCATTTTTCAAAAAGCAAAACGCATTTGCTTTTTATCATCTTCCTCTTGACCTCACTATGGGTGCATCTACTCTGGCAAGTTAGGTCGACTTAAGAACTCTTAAGTCGATCTAAACAAAGCTGCGTTCACATTGGGCTTTTCTTAAGTCGACTTAACACCTCATTTTAGGTCGACTTAAGGCCAGTGTAGATGGGGATTAACGCTAAATCAACTTTATTAAGTTGACTTAAAGCCAATATAATGGCTATCTCTGCTGTTAAGTTGACTTAAAGTCAACTTAAAGTGTAGCCACTTTGTTAAGTCAACTTAACAAGGTCATCTTTAAGTCGATTTAACTCTGTAAGTGTAGACATAGCCTAAGAGAAAACTTTTCACTACTCCCCATTCTCCAACCATTTTAAGAGTATCAGTAAAGGGAGCAAGAGCCATAATAGCACATTTCCATAAAGGGTAGAACTAGTATCACTTATTTGCAAACATTTAGACAAATTTTCTGTCCTCCTGAAAAGCAGGAGGTGTCTGCATCTTGATTTAAAATGTCAGGTTGGGTTTAAAAGAAAGAGAGGATGACTACTGCATCTTTACATGAAACAGGGGCATTTTGCTGGACCTGCAGAAAACAAAGGGGAAAGTGACATTTTCCATCATTTTCTGATCTTATAGGCCCAACACTCAGCTGTACCTCCTCAGTTCCAGGAAGACTTTATACTACTAGAGAAGTATATATGGACCTCAGGAAAACAGTGAATTGGGCCCTTAGAATTTAATAAAAATAGATGTGCTAACTTGCTTGTTTCAAGGTATATACAGAAGATTTACTAATTGCTCAGATTCCCCATGCTAAATCTTGCCATTCTTCTTTTCTTTGCTCTGATTTATTAACATAGTGTGCACCTTTGTCCTATGTATTTATTCTTTAGTATTTTTTATGAAGTTGTAAAACATCATATGTCAGCAGTAGCCTTAATAATGCTATCACAGGCACACTAAAAGCTGCTGTATTGCTATTAAGTACAATGACATTTATTATGTGATTACAACATGGGATTTGTAGTAGGTCGGAGTTTAATTTCTTAAGCATCATAGATTACCTGTCAAGTATTTCAAAGCAATTGTTCAACAGCATAAAAGTATCCCACCTCAGAATGATTTTACATGTGTAGAAAAAATTACTTAAGCTTTAAGTCCTCACATGTGGCATACCATATTACCTACTGTTTGGTGTGGCACAGTGTAAAAGTTGTATTGGCCATATTATTCCCAAGTGGCAAAACCACAAGTGATTTATGCAAGTCACCCCAAATGAATACCAGAGAAACCTATATACAACACCTCACTACATCACAATGGCTATGTCTCCACTTGTAAATTTAAGTCGACTTTAACGAAGTCGACTTAACTAAGTCGACTTTAAGTTGACTTAGTGTGTCCCCACTTAAAAATAAAGTCAACTTAAAGGAGAACTTAAAAAGTCGACCTAGAGCATCCACACTGGATGCTCTAGGTCGACTTTGTGGGGCTAGAGGGACCTAGGGCAGGTCCACGGGGGCAGGGGGGCACCCCTTGCCCAATGCCAGGGGGCAAAGGGAGTCAGGGACCCTGGCAGGGCATAGGGAAAGGGTGGGCAGGGCTCTGCCCTGCCATGTGGGGGGGCATGCCAGGCTACCCCTGTGCCCCCCCCCCAGCAGGGAGGGCATTGGTGTAGCCCTGGGGTAGCCCTAAGTCGACTTAGGGCTACCACATGGCTACACTGGCTTAAGTTGACTCTAGGGAGTCGACTGAAGCCTTAGGTCTACTCAAAAGCAGGTTTTATAAAGTCGACTTTATTTTCCTTAAGTCGACTTTATTTTCCTTAAGTCGACTTAAGGAAACTGTAGTGTAGACGCAGGGTAAATTAAGTCGACTTAAGCAAGCTTAAGTCGACTTAATTTACCAGTGTAGATGCAGCCAATGTGTTCTGTTCTCTGCGCATTTAAGCAAAAGAACTTTACAGATATCCTAGAGAACTTTAAAAATATGATGTGGTCAATTTTCTACATCCATCTGTCTGCAAAGCAAGGTGCTTTAGTTATCGGTCTAACTTTGCATAGTTCAGAAGGAGCCATATAAACTCTGAAAATTAGCTCTAAAATAGCTTGTCTCAATGTAAAAATGCCATTGCTAGAAGCACATTTTGGGCCCTATTGGTAATGTCTCAATTTCAGTAATGTAATGCTGCTATTTCTAGCCACAGAGAATTGCCACTTTAAACATAACTCAGTAAAATACTCATCACTGTATTTTAAAGTTAACGTCACTCATGGTAACAAGGAACTACATGTGAGCTTGTGGCCAAGTTACAGCTACCATGTTAGCCCACATAAGTGAACGCATAGTCAGTCACTGGACCACTGACTATACAGTAGCATTGGCACAGAAAACTGGAGGGCAGCAACCAATATTCTGCCCTATGGGCCAGACCAGGGGCTGTCTCACAGCTCTGTAATTCACATGTTAGGGAAAGAATTCCATTTACCCTGACTCTTCATAGATATCCCTACCCAGAAACCTACTCTTTTGTTAGTCTTTAAAAGTGCCACAAAACTCCTTGTTTGTTTTGCTGAACTAGACTAACATGGCTATCCCTGTCGAACTTGAAAGCAGGTTGTCCATTTTGTCTTATAGGCACATTATTTGCTTCTTCTCAGCACTGCCCAGTTAACTGGGAACAGTAGGGAACTTTTTAATGATCATCTTCTGTCTATAGAGACTGCTGGGCACAAACTTCAGTTTCTAATCTAATCTTTTTTCATTTTTCACAAGAATGTTAATTAATCTAAAACTTATTTAAATAAATAAATGCTATTTTATTCTTCTTTCAGGGGCCACATAACTGCTATTATTATGAAGAGGATTTTTGTACACCGACTAAAGAAATTGACCACCGTTCGAATTCAGACAAAGGACAAGTTTAAGTATGGCAATGATTATAAGATAAATATTAAATTGTAGCTGTATTGCAAATCATAAAGCAGTGCTACGCCTAAACAGCTAAAATTGCAGAGCCCTGGTAAATTGCAGTATTTGTTGCTGTAAGATTGTTGGGGATTTATTGTTGTCAGGGTTATTTTTTTATTTTTAAAAGATGCAATGAAGCATGTTGACTATCTTGCAACACCAGCCAAAACAGTAACTAATAATAATAATAATAATAAAGTTAATGCTGCATTAATTTCCTAATGATAAACAATAGGAAATGGAAAGAATAAGATTCTTATAGAAATGATGACATGGGCTGCACTGAATATATGGACTATTTCTATTTTTATTTTTCCTGCTAAAATCCATAACTAAAGATACTATTTACCATAGACGGAATGGGCAATTTGACGCATTTCATGACATCCCCTTACAACATCTATCCCTCTGTTATAACAATACTACTTTCATTTTGTATTTAATATTTCCCTTCTTTTAAAAAACTGTTTAATTAGTATTTATTATGAGTGCATCTTCTTATCGTGACTGCTGTCTTTCCACTCATTCATGACCCTATTTTTTTTTTGACTCAACAGGTCATGTGTGAAATTAGGTCACAGCCCTAAAAGTGCATCCATAGAGCTAGACCCCCACACCTGCATAAAGTCTCTGATTTTAATTGAGAGGTTGTGGCTGTAGAATAGACAAGCGGTTTTCAAACTTAGGGTCCGGACCCAGTACTGGGTTGCGGCGCCCCCTGCTGCCACTATCAAAAGACTGAAATAAACTGCTCAAAGATGTAATTGTTGGGTCATGGACATTTTTTTCAACTGGGTCTCGAGGAAAAAAGTTTGAAAACCATTGGAGTAGACTGTAACTTCAAGACAGGGACCTCAGGAAAGTAGTCTCAATTAGGGTATCTGCAGTTTACACCTCACTGAGATGAAAGAAGGGACAGATGGCTCATACTGTGCAATTCATTTAGGTAAATAAGGAAGGAGAAGAGGTGTTTGTGTACCAGCCTTTGCTGTTGCTACTGTTTGCCCCAACCTGGTTTTATGTAAAGACAGGCTTATATAACAGCAGTGCCTTAAAATTCCTCTCCAGAACGTTTGCCATTTTGTATTCATAGCTCTCCCTGTTATATCACAGGAAAAATAAGCAGTATCTTACTCTGGAGAGCAGAGATCACAGCGCCAAGAAACTAACATGGTCACTCTGTTGTACTGTGCTAGTTCCAACAATTGATAAAGCATATCCCTTAAAAAGACACACTATTCAACATGTAAAAACACTTTGAAATAGTTCAGAAGAATTTTACAACTACTTAGACCTAATGACTACACATGAGGGACTTCTTTTTGACCTGCTCCTAGGTGCTTCCAGAATCAGTATTTCATTCTTAAGTTTCCATGCTTACAGAGAAATCTATACTGGAGTTGCCTGCTTGAAACATGAGACAGCTCTCCCCCTTAGACCCATACTGAGCTTTAAAAAAACCACAACAGGTGTTATAACATATCAGACTTGAATGGCTTTCTTGGTCTTTTCCACTTGAGATACAAATATATATGAAAGAGACTGGGAAAGCTTGTGCTTGAGTGTTTCTATATATATTCAGGGTTATTTCCACATACACAGACAATATAAGAAACCACGGTTTTTCTTTCATTTACCACAGCAACCTTCCATTTACCGCATGGCAAATGGTAATTTTCCCTGAGATTTTTCTTTACACTGGCATTGACTCATGGTACCTGTAGCACCAGGATAGCAGATAGACTAAAAATTAATTATAATGCAAATATTTTAAAGAATAATAAATGCTTAGCCTGCCTAAAGAATTGTAAGATAACTGCATTTTTCATTATTATGTTTCACTTATAACCTGAAAGACCAAGTTCATATGGCTTGATGTGGATATAGGACAGTATCCACCTGAAACATGATTTTTCCAATCCTAGGATATTCAAAAAGATATGAGGAAAAAAATCCTTATTACTTTGATTTTTAAAGATTGAAGCTAGTAATTAATGTATTATCTGTCAGTACCTAACATAACTTCAGTAGAACTACCCGAATGTATACACTCAAGCATATATTTAAGACCTTCTGGATCTGGACAGTACAGAATTTTATACCCAAAAGCAGTGCATCAATATTCACAAGAAGCAAATGCACTGAAGTATCCATTCATTGGAATCTTCTGGTCCTTGTTATTTAACAAAATAAAATCATTTTAGGGATTATCTTGTGACGTTAAGGCTGATGATGTATCTAAAGTTAAATACTAATTGTGACTGGGGCCTCCTGGGATACCTTCCTGGACGTGCAAAAATCAGGGCAAGCTGCAAAACCGGGAGCCCAACTCCTCACACACTGATGGGTGGTACTTAAACCAGTCTCCCTATCAGTCACAACCAGGCTTCTGGTTCCCCACACCGGGCACCAAGAAGTCTGTCCAAAATAGAAACAGCTCCCTTTATTGCACTCCAGCTCCTCCGGCTCCCACCTAGCCGCACGGTCCCTTAAAGATATAGGTTCTCCTGACCCCAAAGGGCTAGCCACAGCACACAGAACAATATAGGTTTGGATCTTACCCAAAATACCACACTGGTAGCCAATCCTTTAGCAACTACAACTAAAGGTTTAATATAAGAAGAAAAGAAGCAAAATATGAGAGATGTTAGAGGGTCAAAGTGAATCACATACATACAAATGATTTAAAGTTCATGAAAAGCAGTTTGCAGGCTTATTCCTCTGGTAAACACCCAGCATCAGGGTGGGCCTCAATCCTTTGTTCAGTCTCAGAGGAATAGTTCCAGAGGTGGGTTTTGGCTGTAGACTGAGGACTTGAGAGCAAGATGGAGTTGGGGTTGCTGCCTTATATCACCTCTGGCCTTCTCCATGCTGTGTGCAGTTCTCTCCAATCAAACTGGAGTTTAAGTCCTAGTGGCTCAACAGGTTTTCTTCTTCAGCCCATTATACTGGGGAGCTTCCTTAATGGGCCATTAAGGAGACAAAGGCTGGGTAGACATTCAGTCTGGGAAGTTTCCCCCAGCCTTACACAAGTCAAAATATAACAATCATATTCCTAACTTCTAATATGAATACAAATCCTACACATAAATTATATAATCATTCCCCACAAATTATTACCTTTCTATTGACATCAAACATGGCATAATTCCTATGGATTATAACAATTATAAAATATTAATTCCAAATAATCTCATAAATGGTTCCCTAAATCCGGACAGCATCACACTAATAAAAAACACAGATTACTTATTCCTCTCATGTCTCTGCTGGATCAAATCTAAGAACAAAAATTAAGGTGCCTAGCACAGGGAAAGTAGAGAAGCATCTCAGTTTTTGGGAGGAGGGGGGAAAAGCCAAAACACCATTGAATAATTTCCTATACTTCACTAATTAGCTGTCAATAGACTCCACATTTATAGAAATACAGTATTGTGAGGGGGGGGAGATGTATTTGTTGAGAACACTGTTTCATCTAAAGAGGACATGGACAAATGTAACTTCAATGGGATTGCTTAGGCTCAAAGTTAAAGCAAGTGTCTGCGTGCTTTGCGGGAATAAAGCTTAAATGGGCTGGATCCATAACCAATTCCTGTTGCAATTTTTCCTGCTACAGCTCATTCTTCACAACCAACCTGAGAAGAATTACTAGAATGGCTATTTGTTGTATAGAGAACAGTGGAAAAAAACTGAAATGGAAGCACAGTTATAAAAAGTAAAGCACCAGAGCTCTCTCTGAAGAAAATGTATATTGGCCATCAGTTTTAGGAATCATTGAAGTGAAAATTTGGTTAGATGGATCAAAAACTAAAATTTCCAAAGGCCATGTTCTACTATTGCTCTTGCATGTGCTGGCGTCTTAACCTTAGTTGCAAGGATCATTTTGGAAAAAAGTACATTTCTTTCATTTTGGTTTATCTTTGCAAAGATAGTAAAGAATTGCACACCTTTTTTAATGTCACTTGGCCTCGGGCACAAATGTCACATTTTGTGATAATCTATATAAAATCTGACCGAAGTATTTTGGTATTATAATGCCTGGAAGAATCTGTTTGGACTTTCCAATGGAGAAGTTTTCTTCTGTGTGTGTAATTGATTTGGGGCATTCGCTGTAATCAGAAGTAAAAGTCCAAAAGATCACCACCGCAGTTGTCATTAACATTGACAACTATGTTGAGAAGGACTACTGAGGTTTCATATTCAAAGTCTTGCTTACTGAACTCTGTGGGTGCATCTACACTTGTAAATTAAGTTGACTTAAGCTGCTTAAGTCAACTTAATTTACTCTGCGTCTACTCTACACTTTCCTTAAGTCGACATAAGCAGCTGCTTAAGTCGACTTAAGGGAAAATTAAGTCGACTTTCTTAAACCTCATTTTAAGTCGACTTTGGGGCAAAGGCCGATCCCCCTGGCACTTGGCAAGGGGTGCCCCCCCCCCGCCACCGTGGACCTGTCCCAGCTCCACCTAGCCCCTAGAAGTCGACCTAGGTGTCCAGTGTGGACGCTCTAGGTCGATTTTGTAGGATCCCCTCTAAGTCGACTTAAAATTTGAGTGTGGACATGCTAAGTCAACTTAAAGTAGACTTTGTTAAGTCAATTTAGCTAAGTCGACTTAAATTAACAAGTGTAGACATAGCCTGTGATACATAATAAAAATCTGTGTAGTGTCCTTAGACTGCAAGCCTTCTGGAAGATGGACCTTCTGCATCTGCATCAGCTAATGTAATTATTCTGATCAGAATCTCTGAGCTACCATAACATTCATATGTAATAATAACTGCCCTCCCTCTGTGGAGTCATGAATTTTCGGTTATTGTGATAATTCAGTCTTTAGTAATCTCCGGGTCAGTTCCAAGAAGATCAAGATGATGGTCAGCACATATGAGTTAAAAGCTGCACTGCCAAAGAAATCCTTTAAATAACATTAATTCTTGGTATGTGAAAGAACCCAAAGATGAAAAAACTGGTGCAAGGATATCATTATGCTCTTCAGTTACTATGGTTCATTAGGAATAAGGTGCAGATCCTCAGCTGGTATAAATTGTCATAAGTTTATGGAAGGCAATGGGGATACAACAATTTACGCCAATTGAGTATCTACTTCTATCCCTTGCCCTCTGTGACTAACTTCACACAAGTTCCTTGTTTTCACACGCCAATCAGTATCTATAGTGCATAATAAAGTCTATGCTTATGTTTTAAAACCCTACCAATTCAACTAAATGCCCTTTTGGTTTTTTTTTTAAACTAACATCAGTTACTCTCTTGCAATCACATTGGCCCCATTCACCTACATGATAAATAAATCTGTTAGTCTTTAAAAGTGCCACAGGACTCTGTTTTTCTGCAATAGACTAACATGGCTACCCCTTTGGAATCCTCAGTATAGTCTCTAAAGCAGAAAAAACAGACATGGCAATAACCACCAAAAAAAGGAATTATGGTTAAACAACCATTGTTCAGAGCTGAACCAGCATAAAAAATGAAAGGTGTTTAGTCTTTGTGGAGTGCAATTCCCTCTAGTCCAATTTGCAGCATGAACATTGCAGAATTTCATGTTCTTAGATCTGTTAACATACTATTATTAGATTAAGTTAGCAAGCTGTGTAAAACTAATGACACATTTGGCCTAAAGTACAGAAACTGAGTCTGCTGTAAACCGTGTATCAATGCACTATAGCCAGCTAACAGCCAGTCATTTATATGGTAATCTCATTTTAATTTGCTGCAGTAACAGATAGGTGTGATTATCGGATGAAAAGTTTATAGTATACTGCCCAGATTTTCCCATAATGCAGTGATGCGACACTGAAGTGTTGTAACTGTGGACAGGTCAACACTATTCTGCTGGAAGCAATTATGCTATGTGGATGTGTTAAATCCAAGTTACACATAACACAATTCTATATATACTGCAGACCTTAATAAGCAAAACACCTCCTTCTAAATGGACAAGCTCCAGCTAATTTAAACCACAGTTCTCTTTTTTTTTTGCTAGCAAATACATCTTTTTTTTTTATGACCCAAATATTTCTAACCAGAAGAGAAACAGTATAATTAGAACATTAGGTAATATGAGACGGAAGATAATTACATAAGAATAAGATGGTAGGCACTTCAGAACATGCTGCATCAACTATGTTAAGCATCAGTAATTTTAATAATGTTTCATAACACCATTAAATTTGTCTGTGGAGCATATCTCAGGTCTCTGGAAAAGCAGATTTCTTCACTGTGGTGCACAGGCCAATCCGGGCCTGAAGATTTTGTCATGCAAGTAGTAATAAGGCTGGGTTAGGCTCTTCTCTTGGCCTAAGTGTAGCCATTTTAAAAAGCAAAAAATATATAGTAAGCTTGTCTGTCATTTATGTGAACTACTAAAGTTGGTAGCTGTGGTAAGCGTTTCCTGTCAACAGTGTCTGTGTTGCCTGCCACAAGCAGCACAGGCCGGTGGCAGATGGTCTCTCAGCTGTGTGGTTTAATTAACAGTCAATTGATGATAATGCTAATGCAGTTTTATCATATATTGGGGGGGGGGGGGGGCAACAGCCTCAGCACGGCACTTTGTCCACAAATACAAAAAGCAATGGGCTTGAATGCAGCCCCGGAGAAGTCATCACAGACCATCAGTATCCGGCTTGGCTGTGAGGTGCCATGAACCCGTGGGTCCCCCTTCCTTTTGCAGCCTGTGAAACAGTGGACCCTGGCTCTCCCCATTGTTGTAAGCACTTGATTTCCAATAAAGAGGGTTGCTTTAAGACCGGGCCTCAGTGCTTATTCCCACAAACTGGTATCAAAACGAACATCTGCCCCTGGCAGACCATATTCACCAAACATCATTAGCCCTTAGCAAAAATTCTTAGTAAATTGTCATGGATCCTCAGACAATATTCGAGTGGTAGAAAAACATTTCCTCTACGGACTAGACTTTGGAATCTGGAAATCACAAAAGATATTGTCCACAAGTTTGGCTAGTTTCCTTTGGAGGTGATGCTGCTTAGAAGGATTTAACATTTCTGTGCAAGCTGTCTGTTGTTGGGAGGCTTTTGCCTTTAAGTATTATAGCCTATAGCTGTCCATCCTTCCTCTCTGTGGAATGCCAGCAGTTCTCTCCTGTCTTGTTTTTCTGTTCCTAATCAAGGTCTCTCCAGAATATTATAACTAACTATTTTTATTTATAAGGCTGTTCTGATTTAGATTTGAGAATCCTGAAGAGAGGATCCTATAATTCCACAGTTGAAGTCATCATGTTGGAATTAGTTTTTATTATTAGGGAAATATAATTAATCATAAATTAGACTGACCTTTTCACGGAACTGTGTGCCAGAAGTGCTAATTTCAACATTTTCTAATGGATTCTTTTCTTCTTTCCTGCACCAAAATCCAAGGTCTTTGTATTGGATGCTCCGCACATTTATACACTGTGGCTATGTCTACATTCAAAATGCTGCATCAATTCTCATGGATTGATACAGCAGGATTGACTGAGCAGCCAGTGCTCAGGGTTTAACTGATCGCCATATTTGGGGTCGGGAAGGAATTTTCCCCCAGGGCTGATTGGCCTGGGCTCTGGGGGGTTTTCGCCTTCCTCTGTAGCACAGGGCATGGTTCACCTACCGGTGAATTCTCTGCATCTTAAGTCCTTAAATCATGATTTAAGGAGGTAAATAACTCAGTCATAGGTTGGTGGCCTATTGCAGGAGTGGGTGGGTGAGGTCTTGAGGCCTGCATTTTTGCAGGAGGTCAGACTAGATGATCGTACTGGTCCCTTCTGACCTTAAAGTCTATGAGTCTATGAGTCTCAGAAGTGTTCTCAAGTTGACACAATAACTCCACCTCTCCAAGTGGAGTAAGGCTGCGTCAACTGGAGAGCATTGTCAGTCAACGCAACAGAGTAAAGAAAGCATGGTGAGTTAAAGTAACTAAGTCGATGGGAGATATGCAGTCTGCGTGTCGCAGAATGGGTATCTCCTGTGTATCTCCTGTTGACTTAGCCCTGCAACGTAGACTAGTCCCGAGTCCAAATCTTGCTGCTTCTCCCACCACACCATGTCATATATGCTCAAAGTCTTTTTTTCTCTTCATACCTCTAAAACGATCATAGCAGAGCGTATCAGCATTCTTTCTGATTACAGCAATCCAATCTGGCGTCACCAACAGCCTTCCCAGTCCAATCATACTGATTATAATCACTGAGATTTTCTTACTTGTTTGTTCATTTGATTGAGTCAACTCCCTTTCCCTTGCTCCCCCTTCTCATCACACTAAGTTTAAATATCTTGTCCTCATTTCCACTGCCTTGTATTATTGTCCCCACCCTTTTCACTTAATTTAGTCTCTTATATCTGTAGTTTTGGAAGATAATACAGATTATTATTTTAAAGCAATTTTTATTGATTTGAATTTTCACAGCTGCACAATAATATGGGTTTTAAGCATTTTTAAAATTTTTGTTACTTTATATTTTCAGAAAGACAACAGAGTCCTGTGGCACTTTTAAAGACTAACAGATTTATTTATTTATTTATTTATTTAGTCTTTAAAAGTGCCACAGGACTCTGTTGTCTTTCTACAATAGACTAACACAGCTACCCCTTTGCAATATATTTTTAGAGTTGAGGGAAATTTTGGGGATTAAACCACAGAAACTGAGATTAAAAAATGACAGTAGAAGTTGAGATTCAAAAATTTAAAGCTTTATAACCCAAACTGTATTTTTGACATGTGAAGTAGATAAAGAAAAAATCCTTAAAATCAAACTCTAATACGTTCTCAAGCAGCATTTTTCTTACTTTGCCTATCTGTGAATTTCATTTACTGTTGATGGAAATGTGTTTTCATACATTTGTGGATGTATGGTCAAATCATTTTACTGACATTTAATAATAAAAATTGAATACTTCCAAGCCTGAAAACCCTACCACTGACACCAGCCTTGATGTCCTATTTGTCTGCTTCTCCCATAAGAGTCTCTATGGCTATGTCTACACTTGCAAGTTAGTTTGAATTAAGTAAACTTAATTCAAACTAACTTAAGCCTTGGCTGCACTAGGCTTTCATTGGTTCGAATTAAGGGCTTCCTTAATTCGAACTAATAAATTCAATTGCTTAGTTCGAATTAATGGTTAATTTGATCCATTAATTCGAACTAAGTCAATTGTGGCCATATTAGTTCAAACTAACTGCTTAGTTCAAACTAATCGACAGATTGACCTTCCTGCAACTGACTAATTTGAACTAAGCAAGTGCACTGCATGGCCATGACTAGTTCGAACTACCATTCTAGTGGGGCCATGCTAGTTCTAAAAAAGTTAATTTGAACTAACTAAAATTAGTTTGATATAGTTAGTTCGAATTAACTAATTCGAACTAGCTTTTGTACGTGTAGACATAGCCTATACATTTTCCTCATACCTGTGGCATTGCTGGCACTGGGCACATGGGGCCCAGGGACACAGGGCATGGGCCCCAAGTCCCAGCACCAATTCCCTCAGTCTGGCTGGGGACCCAGGGCCTGGCTGCCAGAAGTGGCAGGATCCAGCCCACAATCCTGGCCGGGGACTCGGGATTGGGCCACTGGAAGCGGCGGGATCCGGCCCTCACCCCAGCTAGAGACCTGGGGCCCAGCTGGGGTCAGCAGCGGCTGGATCTGGCCCCATTCCCAGCCAGGGATCTGGGGCCAGGCCGCCGATGCGGCGGCAGGGGCCTGATCCGGGCCCCAGTAGGAGCCTCAGATTCGGCCCAGTGGCCAGATTGGAACCTCTTTTGGGGGCAGTGACACCCCTGCTCCATACTGTCCCTAGACCGTACTTGAGTGAAAAAAATGTGAAGATTTGCAACCCACGAAATAGCTTCCACATGTAATCAGATAAATAAAGATTTTTTTGAGAGCTGGTGTTTGCTCATCTTTTGATGACTAAAAAGATAATGCAATCTGTACATTTTTATATAGTCTTATCCGCAACACAAGAAATATGATCACAGAATTTACTGCTGAAATCATCCAATGATTAATTAAGATGGGCAAAATAGAAAATGGCTAATGGTCATTCAGTATACTGGTGAAATTTCTCTTTTAATGCTGGCTCATATAATGTCTCTTCAGTTACATTAATCCAGATCTGGGTTAAGCAAGTCAATGTGGTTGTCAAACTGTAGGCAAATTCATACAAGTTTTGTTTTTAAGAGCTAATCTTGACTTTGAATGTGAAACCACGTGGGCAGATTGATTGATGCCAAGTCTGAATTGATGATGGTGAGTTCAACAACAAAATATTTATATCTTATTGCTCATTTACAAAAAGGAATAATAGACAGGATCTTGCTTCTGATGTTTCTCAATTTTTCACACTTGTGAATTTATTTCTCATGCACTCCATAGTAAAATAGAACTGGAAGGAGACTCATGGGTCATTGAGTCCAGTCCCCCGCTATCAGAGGCAATCCATTCCTACTTACGTTCTCTGGTTTCTCACTTGTGCATCTTGTCTACTTTTCAAGTCTCTCTCTCATTTTCTTGTCTCTTTCTTAAATGTTTCATCAAACTTGTAGGGTACATCTCCCAAAAGATGCAATTAAAAGCATATTCAGATGATAGTGTACTGTTGCAGTTGGGAAATGCTTGACAGACCTTAGTTTAATCCTTGTATTTTACTTATGGCCTTTTTTGTGATTTAAGCAAGCATTTCTCTTGTAATTGCATTTTTTATCACCTTGCTTTTTTTAATGCTTACACCTAATTTTCCTGATTTAAAGCATCAATAAAATATTCTGGGAACAGTAGGTTAAAAGGAGTATAAGCATTTCTAGATTTCTTAAATTTCTGTGACATATAGGAGGAATAAAGGAAAGAAAATATTACCAGCTATTGAGATGAGATATAAATGCATTAATTGTGGGGAGAAGGGCAGAAGGGGTGGAGCAATAGGCTAGTCTCACCTAATGGGCTGTTCACCTGGTGCCCATGTTCACCAGCTGCATAACTCCCTCAGTCCCCCAGCTGCCATCAACTCACCAGTTAAAGTACTGCATTACTTGTTTTTCTTTTTCTTTTTTTTTTTCATTTAGAAGAGTTACTGATGACCAGAGGCAAGCTTGGTACCATCACTATTAATTAAGACAGGTTCTCCCCACAATTAATGCATTTATAACTCACATCAATAGCCTGACTTTGGTTTAATATTTTTAACAGTACTGAAATATTCTTATGTTAGTAAAAATTCCATGGCAATTTTATAACTGTCTGTCTATGTTCTTTTCTTATATCAGCTGTGCATACAGTTCAGAATTATTTCCACAACTTCAGTCTGTGACACTACAGAGTTTCTACAGAAACTACAGATTTCTTATCTTATATAGGATTTTCTTATTCCTATTCAGCATTACTCAGAAATACAACATTTTAACAGCAGACTCACATCATTAAATTATTCATTAGCTCCTGAACCTAATTATTAGTATCTTGCCCAGAATAATAGAAAGGAAAATATTTTTCAAATTGTAAAAGATCACTAGGGTCAGTAAATGCTGGCATTTAATCTTATTGTGATACTCACTTTATTTTCTAAATCATTTATGAATTAGTGTCAGTTGAATAATATGAAAAGAAAAAAGGCTTATTTATAACTTGCTATCTGGAAAGCATTTTTAATTTTTTTGTTTCCATGGCAATTTTTTTAAATGACATGATTGCTATGCTTTCCAATCTGACATATGTAACCATAGAAATGAACATTTAGAAAATGAAATGCACAGCTCTAACGGTTTGTTATGCTGCTCAACTCTTACAAAAATGGATGCTTTTTACGGTCCCCATCAATACTGGGAAGAGGATGATCCTATTACTACAGCTCTGCTACCAATGCTGACCCAAAACGTTTATTTCTGACCCAAAAAGCTGTTGAGTATCTATAGATACACTTTTTTTTTTAACCTACATCTCCATAATTTGAGCACCAGGCACATTTGATAGTATATTACTACTGTAAGGTGAACAGTAACCTCGTGAAAGAGCAAAATGAATAACTCAGTAAGCAATGAAATTTTCACTTCGAGACCAAGAGTTCAAGGACCTCATTCAATAATTGCATTATTGTACATTTTGAAGTGAAAAGCAGATTTTGTTTTGTTTTTGTTGTTGTTGCAATAGACTGTCACATAGTGATATCGTTGTATTTATAAAGGAAGGTAAATAAAAACTGTCAGCTGAACAGTACCATATAAGCCCCAGGAAATCTGTTGTGTCATGGACTGACATATTTAGAGAAAGGTCTGACCAGTGTGAAAGGGCCAAAAAACAACACCACACACGTGTTCTGTGGCCCAAGAATGGCGAGCTCACATAAATGATTTTCCTTGAACTGAGCGATGTTATTCCTAGTTCTAGATACCCTCTCATCCTGGCATGATAAAGAATCGGTTGCTCCTACACACAACTCTCAATTTATAATAATCCTTTCCATATATGATGTCCTGAGGATCACCCAAAGCAGTAAGAAGATCTGTCACCATGTGCCTTGTAACTTTGGACCCCTTAATGCTATGCTGCTATGCATGGGTGATGGGTGAAGGTTCCCCTCATGAAACTAGGTCCCCATCCCACCTCTTCCACCCAAGCTCCTCCCTCACCCCCATTCCCCTGCCCCACACACACACACACACACACACACACACACACACACACACACACACAC